>CM037091.1:96061613-96552047 GCA_020916435.1 Oxytropis ochrocephala
TGACAAAGAAAAGAAGGTTGGGAGAATTTGAAATCGTGGCAATGATCGGGGAATGCAACATGTTGATGCAAAATAAACTCCCGAGAAAGTTAAAAGACCACAGTAGTTTCACAATACCTGTTCCATTGGAAATTTTTATTACAGTCGTGCTTTATGTGACTTAGGGGCAAGTATTAACTTAATGCCTAAGTCCATTTACACACAATTGGGTATAGGAACCGCTGCACTACCTATACGTAAGCCTCCGGTTAGGCGATAGGTCACTTGCCTATCCCGAAGGAATCTTTGGAGGATGTTTTAATTAAAGTAGATAAATTTGTTTTTCTGTTGACTTTGTTATTCTAGATTTTGAAGCGGATGCAGAGGTACCTATCATTTTAGGTAGACCCTTTTTGGCTACTGAGGAAGACACTCATTGATGTACAAAAAGGAGAATTGACAATGAGGGTAAATGATCAAGAAGTGAAGATAAATGTTACAATGCATTAAAACTTCCGGATGTCAATCTTGAAGAGTGTTCCTTTGTGGTTTCTCTTGACCAAGTGGTTCAAAAACATTTTCAAAAACTAACAACCACTTGGGAAAGGTGCTTGACAATCTTGAGGAACATGAATTGTTGGAAGAAGAAGAATTTCAAGAAGGCAAGCAAGCTGTGAATGAGGTTTGGGCTAGGAGATATGAGTCACTAGAGCAAGAAAACTCAAACCTCAAGAAGAGTGTGCCTTCTATCATTCAACCACCTAACCTAGAGTTGAAAGAATTACCCAAGCACCTGAAGTATGCATATTTGGGGGAAAATGAGACTCTACCTTTCATCATTTCTGCTAGTTTGGATCAAAACCAAGAGGTGGAGCTCATTACAACTCTGAAGAGGCACAAAAAGGCAATAGGTTGGCAAATGTCTGATATACATGGGATAAGTCCTACAATCTGCATGCATAGGATTGTGTTAGAGGAAAATGCTAAACATAGCATTGAAGACAGAGAGAAGGCTTAATCCCATAATGAAGGAAGTGGTGAAGAAGGAAATCCTCAAGTGGTTAGATGCAGGGATTGTATATCCTATTTCTGACAGTGCATGGGTGAGCCCTGTGCAGTGTGTTCCCAAGAAAGGTGGTGTCACTGTGATCACAAATGACAAAAATGAGTTAATTCCCACAAGAACAGTGACTGGTTGGAGAATCTGCATGGACTATAGGAAATTAAACAAGGCCACAAAGAAGGACCACTTTCCTCTCCCTTTTATTGACCAAATGTTGACGGACTTCTTTGGTAAGGACTATTCTTGCTTCCTTGATGGCTATTCGCTATAACCAAATAGCAATAGTTCACGAAGACCAAAGAAAAGACCACATTTACATGTCCTTATGGCACATTTGCTTTTAGGAGAATGCCACTTTGACTGTGTAATGCCCCTGCAACTTTCGGAGATGTATGATGTCCATATTCTCGACTTCATTGAAAAATCTATGGAGGTTTTTATGGATGACTTCTCTGTGTTTGGGGATAGCTTTGAAGTGTTTGGACAACTTGGAAGAGATACTGATAAGGTGTGAAGAGACAAATCTTGTGCTCAATTGGGAGAAATGTCACTTCATGGTGCAAGAAGGAATTGTGCTAGGGCATAGGATCTCCAAGAAAGGTTTAGAGGTGGATAGGGCCAAGATTGAAGTTATTGAGAAATTGCCACCCCCTCAGTGTCAAAGGTATAAGAAGTTTCCTTGGGCATCTTTGGGTTCTATAGGAGATTCATTAAAGACTTCTCAAAGATCTCAAAACCTCTATGTCAACTCCTTCAGCATGACACCACTTTCAACTTTGATGATGCATGCCTTGAAGCCTTCTAGAAGTTAAAGAAAGCTCTGACATCGCACCTATCATTGTTGCTCTGATTGGAGTAAACCATTCGAGCTCATGTGTGATGCAAGTGACTATCTTTGTGGGAGGCGTGCTTGGTCAAAGGTATGATAAAATCTTTCATTCCATTTACTATGCAAGCAAAACACTTATTGAAGCACGATTAAATTACACGATTCTTGAAAAAGAGCTATTAGTGTGGTTTTTGCCTTTGATAAATTTAGATCATACTTGGTTGGCACAAAAGTAATTGTTTTTACAGCACCATTCGGCCATCAAGTATTTGATCTCTAAGAAAGATGCAAAACCAAGGCTAATAAGATGGGTTCTCCTCCTCCAAGAATTTGACTTGGAAATTCATGATAAAAGGGGGTGGAGAACCAAGTTCTTTGACCATTTGTCTAGACTTGAAGGAGAAAATGCAGTCTGAGCGGGTGAGATTAAAGAAATCTTCCCGGATGAGAAGTTGTTGGCGTGAGCGGAAAAAAGTGTAACGCTATAGCGGTTGCCGCTATAACGCCAGACGCTATAGCGCTGAAGACAACGCTCGTGGTTTCTTTGATATCGTGAATAACTTGGTAAGCGGTGTGCTGCAGATCTGAATTATCAACAAAGAAAAAGGTTTTTCCATATAGTGAAATATTATTATTGGGATGAAACTTTTCTCTACAAGAAGTGCCAAGACCAAGTGATAAGAAGGTGCCTTGCGAGAAGAAGAACAACCTCGAGTGTTAGAGCATTGTCATGCTTCACCATGTGGTGGACACTTTGGAGGAACTAGAACATTTGCAAAAAAATCTTTGCAATGTGGGTATTATTGGCCTACATTATTCAAGGATGCTCGGGAATTGGTAAAGAGTCGTGCAAGGTGTCAAAGGACTGGGAACATTTCAAACAAGCATGAAATGCCCTTAACCAACATCTTAGAGATTGAACTCTTTGATGTATGGGGCATGGATTTTATGGGTCCCTTTCCTCCTTCTCATGGGAATTTGTATATCTTGGTGGTCATGGATTATGTTTCCAAATGGGTTGAAGCTGTGGCTCTTCCCAACAATGATGCCAAGTCAGTCAGCAAGTTTCTGCAGAAGAACATATTCACCAGATATGGTACACCAAGAGCAATTATCAGTGATGAGGGTTCTCACTTTTGTAACAAGTTGATTGAGTCTCTATTGGGAAAATATGGAGTGAGGCACAAAATTGCCACTGCATACCACCCACAAACAAATGGGCAAGCTGAATTGTCCAATAGAGAAATCAAAAGGATGCTTGAAAAAATGGTGGAACCTCAAGAAAGGATGGTCAATCCATCCGGATGATGCATTATGGGCTTACAGGACAGCCTTCAAGACACCTCTGGGAATGTCTCCATACAGACTTGTGTTTGGGAAAGCATGTCACCTCCCTATTGAGTTGCAACACAAAGCTCATTGGGCCATAAAAAAGCTCAACTTTGATTGTGATAGGGCAGGTAAGGCTAGGCTACTGCAATTAAATGAACTTGATGAGATTAGGCATGCTGCCTATGAGAGTTCAGCCATTTACAAGGAAAAAACAAAGATGTGGCATGACAGGAAGATACAGAACAGAGCTGATTGAAGGAGGCCAAGTGCTCCTTTTCAATTCTAGATTAAAATTGTTTCCTGGCAAGCTCAAATCAAGGTGGTCTGGCCCTTTTAAATTAGTCAAGGTCTACCCTTATGGTGCAGTGGATTTATATGATCAAGCAACCAACACCACTTTCAAGGTGAATGGACAGAGAGTAAAACAATACCATGGTGACACCTGTGATGAGGACAAGACCTCAATTGATCTTCAAGATCCCTAACATCAAATGAAGAAGTCAGGCTGATGACTCTTAAAACAAGCGCTCTTGGGAGGCACCCCAAGATTTTAATTAACATTTCATTGTTTTTATTTTATTTTGCGGGAGGAAAAATTTTTGTGTTGAGGAATTTGGGAACTTGAAGGCACGAAGTGTGATGTTGACACTATAGCGTCAAGAGGAGGTAGCTGACAAGAAGAATCATTTTTATTTCAAAGTATGGGACAGTTATAATGACGTGGCACGCGCGCCCTGTGCACTTCAACTGCTGCGCCCTATGCGCCCACGTGTGACTGCCCCAGTCACTTCAGTCACTCCGCCCATCAACAACGGTCACATCATTCAATTCCCCATAACCTCTCACTCAACCACTCCCTTCTCTTTCTCTCTTTCTAACCGGTGATTCTCTTTCTTCTTCCATAACCCCCATCGTCTCATAACTTCCATTCCTGATTTCTCTGCAAATCAATCTTGCAATCTGTTCCAAAATTCACAAAACACCCCCAAATCTTCAAAAATCTCAAAATGGTGAAGAAACATTCCATTGAAAAACCCCAGAGAAAGACCAAAACCTCAGAACCCAGTTCCTCAAGAGCTATAGACCCAAAGGACGATCCTGCGCGTTACTGGAAGATGAACTTCATTGCAGAAAGGGGTTTCAAAACAGAAAAAGCTCCTGACGTGTTCACATCCACTGTTATAGCGTTAGGGTGGCAGAAATTTATCAAGCACAGAGGGGAATTTGTGGTGCCTCTGGTGAGAGAGTTTTACAAAGGAATTCCTCCTCCAAAAGGGGGAAAGCCCCAAACCTATTCTATGGTTAGGGGTGAACTGGTTGATTTCAGCCCAAGTGCCATTAATGAGCACTTCAAGCTAGGGTATTTTGGGAAAGCATTGGAGAAAAAGCTTGATACATGGGGCTGTGACGAAATGGAGGAGGTCAAGAAGAGGATCTGTGTAGAGGAAGCAACATGGGAACGGTTTGGATCTGAATTTAAAGTGAAGAAAGCATTTCTGGTGGATGAAGCTGCAATGTGGTTTACTTTTATCAGGCATTCACTCATGCCTACTTCCCACACAACCAATGTGGAGAAGGACAGGTTGATAGTGCTAGATGCTATTCTGGAAGGAGAGAGCATAGATGTGGGCAAAATCATTGCAAGGGAGATTGAGAAAAGCAGACTGAAGACTGATGGTAATCTTTACTTTCCATGTTTAATTACTGAGTTGTGCAAGCAGGCTGAAGTTGAAATTGAGATTCGTGATGAGAGGAGAACTCCTCAAGGAGATATACCTGCTGTTTTTAAGCCCAGACAAAGAAGTGCTAGCGCTATAGCGTCTGATGCTATAGCGCTCAATCAGTTGAAAAAGAATCAGCAGGCCTTGTGCAAATTTGTGAAGGCTAAGTTTGAATGGGAGAAGGCTGTATTGGAGAAGTTATCTAGGGGCAAAGAGTTAATGAACCCCCTGTGTTCCCAGTGTGGTTAATTGAAGATGAAGGTGTGAAGGAGCCACCTCAACCAAAAGAAAGGGTGAGTAAAGAGGTCACAGCGAGATCCAAGCAAGAAGAGAGCAAGCGAAGCCACGCCTTGAAGAAGGTAAAGAGCCCCGCTAAGAAGAAAACAAAGGTGAGCGAAGAAGAATCCTCAACACCGAGGATTTAGAAGAACTCGATGAAGAAGATGAAGAGGAGACTAGGAATCGATGAAGGAAGTAAATGATGAAGAAGAGGATGAAGATTACGAAAGTGAGGAAAAATCACGGTGAGAGAGCCTGAGAAAAGAGGAAGGATCAGAGAGTGAAGAATATGAGGAAGTGACTGCTGATCCCACACCTAGCCCCACTAGACATCCTTCACCACAAATACCTTCACCACCTGCCCAAGATCAATGTATTCCTGAAACACCACAATCTGCAGCAACAATACCTCCACCCATCCCAGAAAAAGAACCATCACCCCCACCTACACAGCAAACACCAAATCTAAATGAACCAGCACAACCAGAACCATCTGTCCAATCCCCAAATCTCACCAAAGAACCAAGTCCAGAACATGCATCACCACAACAACCCATTTCCCAAAATCCTGCTAAGGACCCTGCTAGCGCTATAGCGTCTGATGCTATAGCGCTGCGAAAGCACCTGTAGCACAGAAAAGTCCACCATCATCATCTGTGTCAAGTACAACAAAATCTCCTAGGCTAAAGCAAAGAGCCCAAAGGGAGCCCTCAATCAAAAGTTAATATTCTTGCGGTTTCTCAAGAAGAAGCTCGAGCCATGGTGATAGGCCTCGAGGAGAGTGGTTCAGGCCCATTGCCATCCGCACACCAAGCGCGCATTTGAAAGAGAAGCATGTGGCGTGAAAGAGGCAACATATGTGTCGGAAGAAGGAGCCCAGAGCAAAGCTCACTGTGATTGAGGAAGATGATGAAGAAAGTGTGCGACCCGAAGCACAAGAATCAAAAAGAAGCGTCTGAACAAGAAAAGGAGGCTGCTAGCAAGTTAGCAGAAATGAAGGCAGCAAAAGAGAAGGAAGCCCCTGGTAGCAGCGCTATAGCATCTGAGGCTATAGCGCCTGAAGAAGGTTAGAAGGAAGAGAAGAAGAAGAAGAAAAAGGCTGTAAAGCCTCCTCAGCCAACTCGTGTCAGTTCAAGGACCAGGTCTGGTCTAACAAAAAAATGATTTCAATGTTTAGTATAGTAGTTTTTAATAATAGTGTATGTTCAATAAGTTGTGAAGCGCTATAAGCGTGCATGCTCTTGCGCTTCACAAATGTTAAAGACTTGTTTTATTTTGTTTCTGTTTTGTCTCGTGCCTTTCCTAGTTCTTTAAGAGCGGTGGGGACACCGCTCACTTTTTGTTAATGGGGAGGGCCTAAAGTTATTAATGCTCTGTTTCAAGTGTTTCGTTTTTAAGTATAATCATTGAATGCATTCTCTTTTGGGCTAGCTTTAGTGATGATTGTGTGAGTGAGTAAAGAGCCGTGCTTTTAGATAAAATCTTTGCTTATTATTGCTCCCACACATAAATCTCTGTGTTAAGTAGAAACTTAGCTAGCCAAGGACTATCTGAGGATTAGGCTAGTCTGAGTTAACCAAGGTGAGATCAAGGCTTGACTAAAAACTTGAAGAGTTTTTGAAACAAAGTTTGGGGGTGTTTTGGGCTATATAAAGGTTAGGTACAAAGGTCTTAGGGTGGTCAGTGACTTAGAAGTTCAATGTAAATATGTTGTAAAGTCAGTAGCCATCCGAAGCAAAAGCTAGAAGTCATCCCCAAAGGCAAAGAGGCAAAGCCTCGTGTTAAAAAAAAAAAAAAAAAAAAAAAGAATATAATAATAATTCTTTGAGGAGCCAAGTAATGAGGGCTGCAACTAGTAAATAAATCAGATCATAGTCTAAGCGCTTATAGCGCCAAACGCTATAAGCGTGAGTTGTTCGATTTCAATAAGTTAGGAGCGCGGCCATAGACTGAAATGCCTAATTAAACCCTTTTGTTACGTTTGAAACTTCCCCATTTCTGTGTGAAAATGTTAATCTAGTCATTGTTTTGAAAAAGTTCTTGATGTCACCAAAAGAAGACCATTCCTTCCAAGGCTAAAGAGACATCCAAATCTAGCTAGGAATTGAGATGAGTCAAGAGATCACACACGCACCGCTGAAAGCGAAGAATAAGCTTGGAAGTTGAATAAATGCATTGGTGTGTTGGTGTGAGTGTGAATCAATTGTTAGCCCATTGAGAAAATATTTGAGTGAGTATGCTTAGAAGTGAATTTCTGATCTGGTCTTGTGTTTGTGAATATGTGTCAGTTTGTTTGTCTTTGCAAGTGTCATTACTTGGGGACAAGCAATGGTTTAAGTTTGGGGTGTGATAACTCATATTTATATGAGTTATTTATGCCTCTAATCATTAAATTAAGTAAGTTCTCAAGTAATATTAGTATAGTATATATTGTAGTTACTGTTTATATTAGGTTAGGAAGGGCTAAACATCGCTTTGCTATGAAATTGGCACATTTGGTGCCCTTGTGACTATTTTGATGTATTTTGTGAAGTAGTGCGGTGTTTAGCGCTATAGCGTCTAACGCTATAAGCGTCAAGAGAGCAAAACAGCATTTGAGCATCTAAAGGAAAAGTGAAATTTTGGCGCTGTTCTGGGTGTATCAAAGAAAACGAGAAGCGCCAACAAAGAATTGGACTGCGGCCCGGCCAACTCGAACTCGGCCCGCCCAAACACGCTTTGAGCGCAATTCGCCGTGAAAATCTCGCTAACGGTCGGACCTCGCGATATATATCGCCATTCGCATATGGCATCGTGTGCGTTCTCTAACCTTGTGCTATCTGCCCGGCGACCTCTCACTAGATCGTCGGAGTGTCTTTGCGGTACCACCCGAGGTGCTCAACGCGTGAAGCCGGGACAGGTCCTTTCGCTCATTCAACGACCGGCCCATAGGCGAATCAATCAACACTACAACACTTCATTGGTCAAGGTACGATCAGCGCCAAGCTCATTAATCCATGTTCCATATCTTGTGTCCACGATGACTTTGGGCGACATGTGCGGATTTTATTGGATTTGTGTGGACACTTGTCATTGCATGAGTAAAGGAATAGTGGAGTTGGTGAAAAAGCAAACATCACCTTTCTTGACTTTTGGAGGAGAGTTGTACCATGCTAGATATACTAGAGATCTTTGATTTCCCTTCATATACCTTAGGACTTCTAACGGATATAGAGAGTATTGGTAGAGAGAGAAAGTGTGACACTTCTTCTTCTCCATTGATACACCTTTGAAGCTTTTGCTATTTTACTTTCTTCTTTTGTAATTTCTGTATTTTTCTCATGGTGTAAGGTCGATGATGAGCCATCTTTGCGTGGATGATTAGGAGACTTCAAGCTTGTATCTTTTGCACTTGTATTTCCTTCTTACCTACTGGTGAATGCAAGTAGTTATATTTGTGTTATTTTGATGATGCTCAATATGAGCTAAACTCTTTGAGTTGGGTTGCTATAGCTTGTAATGAACCTTTAATACTACGTATATATAATTTCTCACGTTTTGTGTTTTAATCCTTGTGTGATAACTCTTCCAAACTTGTTTTATAGTTGGCCACGTAAAACTAGTACCTCTGTGGATTCGGACATGAACCATAGAAAGAACTCAAGGATTAATATAAATGATAAGGTTGGTTGAAGACATTTAATCAATTTTTGCTTCCTCTAGACATAGAAGTTGCAATAGTTTATAAAGCATAAGTCATGGGACCTTGATTATACAGGGTGAACCTATTTAGAACCTAGACATAGGCATCTTGTAGTGAAACCACAAGCGCTAGTGATTTGAAGGCACGAAATATTTGCAATAGCGCTTAACGCTATAGCGTGTGGCGTTATAGCGTCTTGTTTCGGGAATTTACATAGTGAAAGCAATCCAACTTATTTCTCTTATATTTTAACTCACTTTGTTAACTTGTTACTTTTACAACCTTTGTTCAACTGAAACTTTGTTACTCAACCTATTTGCTACTTGTTCCTCTAAAGTGTAATTCCTTTTAAACTCTAAAATTAATACCAATCCTCAGTGGAGACGAATTCTACTTATCGAGATATTACTACATGTTGCGATTGTGTACACTTGCACAACTACTTTTCGCATAACATTGAAGCGACCTCTTGATGCGCTGAAATATGCTCGGCTCGCTCAGGACATTATCATCGATGGTCCCATCCATGTCATCAACCAAATCCAGCAGCTCTAGTAGCATCTGTCAACCAAATAACATAACATTATTATTTAAATAAATAGAAGATTAAGAAACATTATCAATGCAATTAACATAAAAGACACGTACCACACTGACATCAGGCTCATCTCGCAGTCGTACATAATGCTCGGGGAAGAGAAGGGATGTGAGACCTTAGAGTACCATGGAAAGTAGCCCGGCACCGTGTTTGAGGAGTACGGCACACAGGGAGGCCCCCGCGCGACCAAGTGGTCCTTGAACTGTGTCCACATCTCATCACACTCGGATAGGGTACAGACGGCCCTAGTAGCAGATCTGGGATCCTCCAGAATGTGCTGGACCTGCCCAAACTGTCTGAGCACTCGATCTGGCAAATGGCGCATCATGCAGCCACCACTCCGAATGAACCCTCTGAACCTGGCCAGCTCCTCAAAGGGTCTGACCTCCCTATGGGTTGTGTAAGGGTCCCAGGTCACCTCCTCACGGTCTAGCCTGTCAAGCCATAATCTGATGGTTTGTGACTTGATGGCCCCAGAGCCATCATCGCACAACCATTTCTTCGCCTGTGGCATGCTCTCATCATACTCTTCGTGCACCACCCAGGAGGAAAAGTTCGCACTCTGGAAGTGCTCAAAGATCCAAGCCTGTAATGAACATATCATTGGTTGATTATTAATCTGAAAGTAACCCTAAAGCAAACTTAAAAGTAAAGAATATGTTTTGTACCTGAAGTAAAGGAAGATGACCAGCAATCTTCTTGGTCTTCTTCCTTGTAGCATCCTTCAGCTGATCATACAAATGGGCAAGGGCCATGGCCCCCCAGCAGAAGTCTCCAACAGCATCCAAATCGGTAAGCATACCAAGGTAGCTGCTTAACCTTGTTGCACGACTTGTCGACAAACAGGTGCAACTCAAAAGATACGAGAATGTAGGCCCTAGCGACGAGAGCCCACCTCCCCTCGGCTATGGTGGGTGGTAGACACTATCCTCGACCATACAAGCGCAGCAGACAACCCACGGCTGAAGTGCAGGCGGTGCATCTTCGGTGTTGCCCCCGAATAGTCGATCGTGGTTGCTCTCTCCGCCATGAAGTCCAAATTCTTTGATTGACTATTTGGGGGCCACACCGAAGATGCAAACTGCCTGCATTTCGGCCGTGGAGTTATCTGTTGGGCTTGTATGGATGAGGATAGTGGTCTACCACGCATCTGACTCTAAGATAAATGACCTCTTCTAGAGTTCGTATTGTGTCCACGCACAACTCTAAGATCACGCCCCCATCGGAACATTAGTTAGATGTTCCATCATTGCGCGGATGTCGTCGTCGTCATTTTGGATCTCCATGATCAATCTTCGGGCCGGTCCCATCATCTCTACAATTGAACTTTTTGAAACGTATACGCTCCACGCCTTTACGCCACGCTCCTCGGGCGAATCTTCCTCTCACTTTTCCTTCCTTCAGTTGGGCGAAAGTGATGTCCTTACTCATCCTGCAAAAAACATGGTTAGGACAACGAAACACAACACCATGTTCGTCGGTGGTGACAGTCCCATGGTGGTGAAGGGCCGTTAGGAATTTGTCGTTTTAGTACTGGGTTGAGCACAATTGCCATTCCATTTTAGGAGATCTGAGGATTTTGGTGAAGAAGCAGGTTCAGAGTTTGGTGAAGAAGCAGATTAGGGGTTGGTGAAGAAGATCTGAGTATGTGAACCACCTTTTATAATAGGCATGGTGAAATGTCAGCCGTTGATTTCATTTTTAGATCACAAATCTGAGCCATTTAAATTCTATCCGTTCAGGCACATTTTCCAAAGGGATCGACATCCACTCCTTTATCTGACACATTTGACTGATTGTAAACCGTTGATTAAAACTGTCGGTGGAATCTGAGGCGTCCAATACCTGTCATTGTGAAGCAATTCTGTAGCACTTGTTCAAACAACATAATTCAAACATGTTCGCATGACCCTATTCGAACAGGTGAAAAAACGCCCAAGGGGTGTCTGTCCATATTTAACACACTCGAACGGCCTCGTTCAAACCTGTTCGAAGGCCCGTGTTCGAACAAGTGAAAATTTCTGAAAAAAAATAGGTTTCGCCTGGTCTTTTGGTCTTTTCACACCCTTATGCGGTATGTTTAGAGTAGGAGGAGGTGTGGGAAAAGCAATAGCCTTCAGTTTAGTACTTTGGCCTTTGGCCCATTTTGAGCTGTAACTGTTTCTGTTAGTTTCGTTAGTTTTCTGCTTGGGCTTGATTGTAACAGAACAGTGTATATCATTCATTGAGATCAATACACAGTTACACTTTTGCATCATTTCACTCTTTACACAAACAATGTTAATTAATATTAAGAAAACTAATGTTAGTTAAAACAAACAATGTTGAGTATTTGAATAATATTATTAAGCCATCGTAGATAAATGGTTATCAACATCTTCTATCATCAGTTTTGAAATATTTTTTAATGAGGATGATATGAAACTATCACAACCTAAACAACGGACACTATGTTAACCTTTTATTAAAATCGAAGCATCATCAAAATTTGAACAATTGCCCGTCTAGCTCGGGCTTGGTAGAGCGCAAGGCTCTTAACCTTGTGGTCGTGGGTTCGAGCCCCACGGTGGGCGTTTATTTATTTTTTTCTATATCTTTTTCGTGTGGAAAAATAGCATTAAATATGGGTAAATTAGTTGAGATTTGCTTATAATTTTTTTTTTTACAAGAAATTTGCTTATAGTTGAGTTGAGTCCACCATAATTAGACAATTTTTTGCTTACACATAGACAACCATACTATCATTGATTTCAACATGTAAGCATAATTATTTACATTATAAAGCATTTCATTTCTGTCGCGTTTTAACAGTTGTACCCAAACTTAACTAAATTTAGCATGATTAAGAAAGCGAGCTTACTTCCTTTGCATTTTTTGTTCTGTTTTGATATGTTTTTCAATGGAGATATTAATTTAAAATTATCACAACCTAAACGACATACTACAATGTTAACCTTTTGAGTAATAATTGATAAAGTTAAAACGTTATCATAAATTGAGCAATTGTCCGTCTAGCTCAATTGGCAGAGCGCAAAGGCTCATGACCTTGTGGTTGTGAGTTCAAATCCCACGATGGATGGTCATATTTCTCGTCGTTTTTGGTCAATTTAGAAATATCATCTAGGAAGTCCCCAATACACTAAAATAGATCAAGTACTTGTATCCAACATGATACGTGTTCAATACTCCTGAGATACGGTTGGCTTATACTGAAGCTCAATTGGCAGAGCGCAAAGGCTCATGACCTTGTGGTTGTGGGTTCAAATCCCACGATGGACGGTAATATTTCTTCCTCGTTTTTGGTCAATATAGAAATATCATCTAGGAAGTCCACAATACACTAAAATAGATCAAGTACTTGTATCCGACACCGATACATGTTCAATACTCTGAGAGATACGGTTGGCTTATACGGATACAACACTATAAAGGATCCATACGACATATGGGCCTCTTTCTTTTTTGACAACCATTGTGGCTTCTTTTTGATTTTTTTTTAATTTAGATCCTAAACATCAACTATAGCTAAATATTACTACATGGGCCTCTTTCTTTTTTTGACAACCATTGTGGCTTCTTTTGATATTCTTTTTAATTTATATCCTAAACATCAACTATAATTAAATATTAAATCTTAAAATGGGTTACTACATATGTCGATTAGCAATTTTTTCCTAAAAGATGTTACTATCTCATGGATAAATTACTCTATGATTGGAACAATACTAGAGATTCAGTGGCTTCCATTATCTTGTGTGGCAGCCAATTACTCTCTAATTGGGCAGATGCTCATGATTCTTGTCTAGAAGTAGCGAATGTCCAGTCAGTTTCTATAGTGGGTGGGACGCATAAGCATTGGCAAAAACCACCTATGGGTTTGGTTAAGTGCAATGTTGATGCTGCTTTTGATAGTGGAGGTAGTAAGGTTGGTTTCGGTATGTGTCTACGGGACGAAAACATAATCTTCCTTGCGGCCAAGACTTGTTCTTTTGCGCCTATTATTGAAGTTTATAAAGGTGAAGCATTGGGTCTTCTTTTAGCTATGGAGTGGGTTTGTGGACTTAACTATAAGGATGTTATTTTTGAGCTCGATGCCAAAGTGGTGGTGGATGACTTCAACAAATGTTTATGGATGTATTTTGAATTCTTGTAAGGAGTCTTTTACTTTTTGTTAGTAACAACTCTCGTGTGGAGTTTTCTAGGCGAGAGGCTAACAAGTTGACTCATACTCTAGCAGGGGTAGCCTTGTTTTATCATGTGTTTTTACCACAATTATGAATGAAATGAAATAGATTCCCTTTGTCAAAAAAATAAATCTCATTGATAAATTGTGGCACCTTTCTGTTCCACTTTTTTTGTGCGGTTTTTTCCTACTATGAACGATTGTTAATTAGTAAATTGCATATCTATTTATTATTATCTTTAGTTATGTTTGTATATTATGTTTTTATTTTTATATATTTGAATTTGAATTTAATTTTTATTAAAGTATCTAGGCTGTATCGTGTCTTAATTTTTAAAACAAAATTGTATCCTTGTATCTGCATCTTGTCGTATCCCATATTCGGACTTCATAGCTAAAAAACAATGAATTGAAATTCATTTCAAACTACAAGAGTTGTATCCAAAATTAATATCATTTTGGTAAAATTGTGGAGTGTTGTGGGTTCAAACTTACGATCGTGATGTCCACACAACACTTATTTGTTAACTAACTAGTATATATGAAACCCGTGCGATGCACGGAGAAACAATTTTTATATTATATTTTTTATTAAAATTGTAGAGAAAATGTTAAGGTATCCATTATATGACTTTAAGGCGTAAATCAAATTATTTCTGAATTTATGTAATTGATATAACAGTAAATAATATATATGATAATTGTAATTGGGAAAATATTTTTCAGCGTCTTGATCAACATAAATTTGATGTAGACACTATAAATAAGTGTTAAATATTTTTGCATAATCTAAGTAGGACTTAGAATATTGGGTTATATATTAGTCTACACATAATCACTAATACACTTAAAATAATTGATAGATAATTTAAATAAATTATATCAAAAGATGATAGATGTAGTATTATATAAAAAAAATATTAAAAAAATCATGTACTTAATGTGCATATATGATGAGATATCAAGAAAGGCATTGGGTAGCATGAATTGAGGAAAAGCTGTCCAGAAAAAATTGCATTGAGGAAAAAGTCACGACACAACACAAACTCTTTATTTAGGGTCCTTTTCTTATGGCTTTTAAAACAAAATTGTATCCTTGTATCTGCATCTTGTCGTATCCCATATTCGGACTTCATAGCTAAAAAACAATGAATTGAAATTCATTTCAAACTACAAGAGTTGTATCCAAAATTATAATATCATTTTGGTAAAATTGTGGAGTGTTGTGGGTTCAAACTTACGATCGTGATGTCCACACAACACTTATTTGTTAACTAATTTCTTTCTACAAATTCTTGACAGGATACGTTTGTAAAGAAAAAAGCTTAGATGAATTTTATTCAAGAGTCGGAATTTGCTTATATTTTACTACGAAGTGAGCATATTACAGAGAGGTTTCTGTGAAAGCACATGCAAAATGGCCTTCACAAAAAATCCAACAACTAAGGTAATTAATAAACTCAAAATACAGAATTATGTATTACAAAAAATACATAATCATGTATTTGAAAAAAATAAATTTTGCAAAGTAAATAAAAATAAAATGAATCACTGAACTTCAATTCAAAACAAAGATAAGCATTCTAAAAATTTAATTCGAAAATGTATATTTTTGGTTTCAGCATATTTAATTTTGCAAAGTAAAACAAAGATTAATTTTGAATTCAAATTTTTGAAATTTGTAGTAACAACTAGTTCCTAAATTAAGTTTCCAGAAAAATATTTTGAAGACAAATTGAAAAGCAATGAATATATATGGGTAAGTAAAAAAGTGGGTGCTAATAGAAAGTCTCTTAACAATTCCATCCCAAATTGCAACAAAGAGACCGTAACATGCTTATAGGCCTATTAAAAATGGGCTAGACTTCTTACAACCCACTCTACTCGTCACACGTTCTCAAATCTCAAATATTTTAAAAATACCCTAACATGAAACGCGCTCCTAAACCTCTCCCCCATGTCGCATTTTGGCATGGTACGGTACTATAGTACTGTACTTTAACCATGAAAACTAACCTTATTTTTTTCCCTTAAAAACATGAGGAGAGTGATGGGTTAGGTCCAAAATAATTGGAAATGGTTAAGCTAGTAGTTAACGATTGCCTCTTGAGATAGTTAGATTGAATATATGTTCTATGAAAGCATCTTATTTTCAATCATGAATTAGTCCACTATTGAAAACATTGGATAGCATTGAACGAAATGCTCAAGTACCTTAAAAACATCACTGTCCTGATACCGTATGGTAGTACTGAATTGGTTCGGTACGTACTATAGTATAGTACTTGTTAAAAATACATGCAAATGTGTTTGGCAAGTGATACTACACGACACTATGGAACCAAATAGGTACGGCACCATAGTGTCGTACTTGACGAATCCTAAGAAAAAAAAGGACGCGTTGAAAACTTGTTCTTTCAATATAACATTTTGGCTTTTTCACAGGGTTAGGGAATGTGCGGTATTGGGAAAAATCCAAGTCTCACATTGACTAGATATGATCTCAAAAGAGTTTATAAGTGGGAGTCATCCCTTACCTTACAAGCCAGTTTTGTGGGGTTGAGTTAGGGCTAAACCACATTTTAAGATGGTATCAGAGCCTATCCTAGATCCTTTGGGCCACCCACATTATTATCCACGCACCAATCCCAATAGTGCTAGGCGTGAGGGGGTGTATTGGGAAAAATCCAAGTCCCACATTGATTAGAGATATAGTCTCAAAAAGTTTATAAGTGAAGTCAACCCTCCCCTTACAAATCAATTTTGTGGGGTCGAGTTAGCCTAAACAACATTCTAAGATGCAAAGATGAGTAAAGGCGTTGTAAGAAGTCTAGCTTTTAAAAATGTTTGTTCTGTACCGTGTCTATGGGTCAATCGATCCTAGACAGTAGGTAGGAGATAAGGTTTGATCAATAATAGTCACGTCCGATGTGGATGGTCCGATCCGAGGTGGGGTGTACCTGCAAAGTCACTCCGATGCTAAAGTCAGATGTTGGACAGTTAATTGCAAGTATTAGTGGGTAATAAATGCGTACCTCTTTGTTAGTAATAAGTGTTGTATTTATAGGGTCAAAGGGTACTTGAGTGAAGTGATCTGAACCGTTCAGTTAGGAGGTGCATTGTGAGCCATTTGTAAATAACTTTGTTTTGAAGAAGGGGGTGTAAATAACCAGAATATATTTACTCCGTAAATAACCAGAATATATTTACTCCGTAATAACCAGAATATATTTACTCCTTAAGTTATATATGTTGCTTACATTGAGGACAATGTGTGATTTAAATGTGGGGGTGTGTCTTTTTGTTTTTATGTTTTTAATCTTTAACTATAAAAAAAGAAAAAAAGTTGTTGCATGTTTTTCCATGAATTCTATGTTTGTACAAGTTGTGAGTGATTTTGACTATTCTAGGACCATGGGTGATTTGGCATGATTTGATTGATTTCTTGTTGCTCTTGGTATAATAAATTGGGTATGAGCACTAAATACTGCATCATCTGTGATAGTCATTGTCCCTGGTGAGAATTGAGACTTTTTATGGATGGACTACACTTTACCATTCTCTCCTTTCTTGTGTGTGACTCACTCATGTTTGTTAGTTACTCTAGAACTTGACTCGATTCTTGTTGAAACACTTGTTCACATGCATGTTTGAAATGATCTAGGCAACTCTGTTTTTCTTAGCTACTAGCCAAATAAGCCTACCCTGAATTTATCCCTTTGTGTAAGCCCCTCTGAGCCTTTTTATCCCATTCTTTGTTTTATAGCTCATTACAAGCCTAAAAGAGAAAAACAATGATATTACCCAATCTTAGAGGGTGAAAGAGCTTTGATTTGAAAATTGTCATATCCATAAGTGTGGGGGTGTCCAATTTGTGTAATTGTGGTTCTCACTTGGGTTGATTCTTGGGTTCTCAATGGAAAGTTTGGCAAGTACATTTGTATAGAAAAATACTCCACAAAAAGAAAAAATGAAAAAAAAAGAAAGAAGAAAAAAATAGAAAAAGAAAGAAAAAAAGTCAAAAAAAAAATAATAAAAAAAAGAAAGAAAAATTTCATATATCTTTTTATTTTTGTTTTTGTATGAAGGAGAGTGAATGTTGTATGAAGAGAGTTATGGAGAGAAGTCTCAAAATTGTGAATTTAGTCATATCTCGTAGAAGTTGGACCCTCTCATGCTCACTTTACGATTGATTTTCATTGCTTTTTCATCCTCTTTGATTTTTAAACTTAGTTCCCCTTAGGATTATCCCACCTTGACCTTGGCCCCATTACAACCCTTATAAAGACCTTTTGATCTTATGTGCATGTGTTCTTAAGTGTGGATGTTAGAAGCTTGTCAAGCATATGGTAGTACTAACTTTCATTGATGTGCTTATTATATATATGAGAGTAAACACAAGCCTATACACTTGAGTGATTGAGAGCATTACTTATATAAATCCTGTGAGGACTCATCACTTATGATTCACTCGTTAGTGCTCTTACCTCTTGTTTACCTAGGTTGCAATTAAGTGCTATCTCTGAATGTCATTCTCCTTGAATCCTATGAAAAGCATCTCTCTTATGACTTTGCATTCTTTGGGTTCATTGGAAACTCATGTTTTGCTTTTGTCTTGTTTTGTGTGTGTTGCCCGGAGTGCAAAAGCTTAAGTGTGGGGGAATTTGATCAGTGCATTTTAATGTACTCTTTATAGCTTTTCACTTAGTGTTTTTAATTGTGTTCTGTGCCTAATATTTAAGTCTTAGCACGTTTCTAGACTTTGGGTCTTATTTGAGTAGTATAGCAATTTATTGCTTAATTCATACTTTTATTGCATATTGACCCCTGTCTACTCTGCAGACCATAACTTTGGCTACGTTTATCCGATTGAGGCGTGCAAGTATGCGTTGGAAAGCTAAGGAACAGAGCTACAATTCTTCTGTTGAGCGCGAAACCCAATTCGGAAGTACTGAAGGCCAAAACTGCAAAATACCGAAGCAGTTTAATGTAAAACGGGTTTCGGGCAAATATTAGTTTGTTAACGGGCTTTTATCCAAGAACCCATTAAGGGATTAGGTTTTTCGTTTTATTCTTATAGACTTGGCTGGAGCAGCCGTCAAAGATCATCTTACGCATTCCTACTTTCAATTTTACGTTTTGTGTCCTAACCTCCATGGAAGCTTAAGACCCTAGATCAATCTATTGGTGAAGGGTGTTGCTGTAAGGATTTTGAGGTTCAGTGCTTAATGTTTATTTAGTTTTTATGGTTTTAATTCTTTCTCTATCAATTCCATCTCCGTAATTTTTTTGCAAATTCGGTTTGTGTTTTGCTTAATTACTCAAACTCGTGATTTGCTTATGTGATTCGTTTTATGATTCGATTTTGCTTAATCACTTAATCATGATTCTGTTTTGCAACTTTCATTATTCAAACTATTTTATCGCTTGTTTAATCTAGTTTGGATAGGAATTGATAGAGTCTATGACGCTTGTTTATAGGATTGAAGGAATTCAGTTATGATGTTAATTGTGTTAGTGGCGCTTGTTCACTATCACGATTGATTGAACACAATCGCTTTGACGCTTGCTTTTTAAATGTGTGAATTCATATAAACCGATCGACGCTTGTTCACTTAGTTTATGATCAATCAAGAGTTATCAAACCTTGCACAAATCTTTATTTTAGAACCGATGATAAATCCGAGAAACACACCCTAAACAATAGATTGATTGTCTCTCTTTAATTGAATTTCTTTGTTAAACAACAAACTCTTCACAAAAACCCCTTTTTTATTGTTATTTGATCGTTCTTGATTTTGGTAATCTTAGTTTTAGAGGTCCTTGTGAGAGACGACCAAGGTTAACTTACCTTGTTACTATATTTTACACTTTTCATTATTTTGACCGCGTCATTTACATCGATCAAATTGGCGCGTTGTCGGGGACCTCTAATTAGGAATTACTGGCTTAAGAACCTCACTAACCACTAACCTTTGTTTTTTTAGTTTTGTTTCTTGCACTTACAGGTTCTATTAGTTACGGCATCTTTCAGTTCTATCATAGAACAGGAGAAGAAAAAAAAACGGTTTTCAGGCGAATTCCTCAGATTGCTCCGAAAATTGGTCAGAAAATCACAAAAAAATCAAGGAGCAGGACTCCCTTTGGGAGCTAAGGCCGAAAAATCCGAATTTCCTTCTTTTGCATTTTCTTTTTAATTATTTTAATTTTTATATCCTCAAAAAATCCAAAAAATTCGCATATCTTAATTTTGATTTTATTAGATTTGTAGTGTTAGTTTTATTTTTTTTAGATTTGATTTGATACGTTTTCTTAATTTACCCTCTATTTTAGTGCTTAGGACATAGTTGGAATTTTCTGATTTGTTCCATTTATTCTTGATACTGTTCTGATTTCCTGATCATCTTTGATCCTATACATTGACTAAAATATGGCTGCTAGATATGAACCTTCACTAGAGGATCTCATTAAAAAAATGGCTATTCAAAATCTTATATTCCAACAAACAACAGATTCCACACTTATGCAGTTGGAGATAATAGTTGGACAGTTAAACACTGTAGTTAATCAGATGCAAGCCCAGAGATCAAACCAACTGCTTGTACAAGAAGTAGAAAATCCTAATGTCCCAAATACTCCCTTTTTGATTGCAACTACTCTTGTTGAAACTCAAAGGGTGTCCAAAAGCGATTATTATAAAAAATAACAAAGTCATAAATTTTAGTGACACTAGTGAAAAATTTGGGATCTTTGATGCTAAGGAACAACTCAGTGGAAGAGAATTCCCTTTGTAAAATGGAATTTCTTGATGGTTTGGTTGATTATACAAGTTCGATAATCCTTCTATTTGTCTTTGAGATTGAGAATACTTTGCGAGTTGATACAATTTCCATAGATGATGTTGTGGATGTAGTCTTTGCTACCATTGAGCCATCACATGTTGTGGATCTCAAACCACTCCACTGAATATTTTAAATATGCATATTTGAAGGGAAGTGAATATTTTCCTGTGATTTTTTCAGCTAACCTTGACTCTGAACAGGAAAAGCTACCGCCAACTCTAAGAGAACATAGAAAAGGTATTGGATGGACCTTGGTGGACATTCCTAATAAGAATGTGTGGCAAACACAACAACAACTCAGCCCCTTGATTCTGGATGTATGGAAGAAGAAGGTGACCAAACATGTGTGTGGTAACCATAAAAGAGCTTTCACTACCAAATACCAACCGCACACAAGATTCAAGTTCTCCACATTCAAGAGGGAGTTTTTTTTCCTTATCCTTAAGTTATATATGTTGCTTACATTGAGGACAATGTGTGATTTAAATGTGGGGGTGTGTCTTTTTGTTTTTATGTTTTTAATCTTTAACTATAAAAAAAGAAAAAAAGTTGTTGCATGTTTTTCCATGAATTCTATGTTTGTACAAGTTGTGAGTGATTTTGACTATTCTAGGACCATGGGTGATTTGGCATGATTTGATTGATTTCTTGTTGCTCTTGGTATAATAAATTGGGTATGAGCACTAAATCTTTGCATCATCTGTGATAGTCATTGTCCCCGTGAGAATTGAGACTTTTATGGATGGACTACACTTTACCATTCTCTCCTTTCTTGTGTGTGACTCACTCATGTTTGTTAGTTACTCTAGAACTTGACTCGATTCTTGTTGAAACACTTGTTCACATGCATGTTTGAAATGATCTAGGCAACTCTGTTTTTCTTAGCTACTAGCCAAATAAGCCTACCCTGAATTTATCCCTTTGTGTAAGCCCTCTCGAGCCTTTTTATCCCATTCTTTGTTTTATAGCTCATTACAAGCCTAAAAGAGAAAAACAATGATATTACCCAATCTTAGAGGGTGAAAGAGCTTTGATTTGAAAATTGTCATATCCATAAGTGTGGGGGTGTCCAATTTGTGTAATTGTGGTTCTCACTTGGGTTGATTCTTGGGTTCTCAATGGAAAGTTTGGCAAGTACATTTGTATAGAAAAATACTCCACAAAAAGAAAAAATGAAAAAAAAAGAAGAAGAAAAAAATAGAAAAAGAAAGAAAAAAAGTCAAAAAAAGAATAAAAAAAAAAAAGAAAAATTTCATATATCTTTTTATTTTTGTTTTTGTATGAAGGAGAGTGAATGTTGTATGAAGAGAGTTATGGAGAGAAGTCTCAAAATTGTGAATTTAGTCATATCTCGTAGAAGTTGGACCCTCTCATGCTCACTTTACAGATTGATTTTCATTGCTTTTTCATCCTCTTTGATTTTTTTAAACTTAGTTCCCCATAGGATTATCCCACCTTGACCTTGGCCCCATTACAACCCTTATAAAGACCTTTTGATCTTATGTGCATGTGTTCTTAAGTGTGGATGTTAGAAGCTTGTCAAGCATATGGTAGTACTAACTTTCATTGATGTGCTTATTATATATATGAGAGTAAACACAAGCCTATACACTTGAGTGATTGAGAGCATTACTTATATAAATCCACGTGAGGACTCATCACTTATGATTCACTCGTTAGTGCTCTTACCTCTTGTTTACCTAGGTTGCAATTAAGTGCTATCTCTGAATGTCATTCTCCTTGAATCCTATGAAAAGCATCTCTCTTATGACTTTGCATTCTTTGGGTTCATTGGAAACTCATGTTTTGCTTTTGTCTTGTTTTGTGTGTGTTGCCCGGAGTGCAAAAGCTTAAGTGTGGGGAATTTGATCGGTGCATTTTAATGTACTCTTTATAGCTTTTCACTTAGTGTTTTTAATTGTGTTCTGTGCCTAATATTTAAGTCTTAGCACGTTTCTAGACTTTGGGTCTTATTTGAGTAGTATAGCAATTTATTGCTTAATTCATACTTTTATTGCATATTGACCCCTGTCTACTCTGCAGACCATAACTTTGGCTACGTTTATCCGATTGAGGCGTGCAAGTATGCGTTGGAAAGCTAAGGAACAGAGCTACAATTCTTCTGTTGAGCGCGAAACCCAATTCGGAAGTACTGAAGGCCAAAACTGCAAAATACCGAAGCGGTTTAATGTAAAACGGGTTTCGGGCCAAATATTAGTTTGTTAACGGGCTTTTATCCAAGAACCCATTAAGGGATTAGGTTTTTCGTTTTATTCTTATAGACTTGGCTGGAGCAGCCGTCAAAGATCATCTTACGCATTCCTACTTTCAATTTTACGTTTTGTGTCCTAACCTCCATGGAAGCTTAAGACCCTAGATCAATCTATTGGTGAAGGGTGTTGCTGTAAGGATTTTGAGGTTCGATTAGCTTAATGTTTATTTAGTTTTTATGGTTTTAATTCTTTCTCTATCAATTCCATCTCCGTAATTTTTGTTGCAAATTCGGTTTGTGTTTTGCTTAATTACTCAAACTCTGTGATTTGCTTATGTGATTCGTTTTATGATTCAGTTTTGCTTAATCACTTAATCATGATTCTGTTTTGCAACTTTCATTATTCAAACTATTTTATCGCTTGTTTAATCTAGTTTGGATAGGAATTGATAGAGTCTATGACGCTTGTTTATAGGATTGAAGGAATTCAGTTATGATGTTAATTGTGTTAGTGGCGCTTGTTCACTATCACGATTGATTGAACACACTGTTTTGACGCTTGCTTTAAAATCGTGTGAATTCATATAAACCGATCGACGCTTGTTCACTTAGTTTATGATCAATCAAGAGTTATCAAACCTTGCACAAATCTTTATTTTAGAACCGATGATAAATCCGAGAAACACACCCGGAAACAATAGATTGATTGTCTCTCTTTAATTGAATTTCTTTGTTAAACAACAAACTCTTCACAAAAACCCCCTTTTTATTGTTATTTGATCGTTCTTGATTTTGGTAATATTAGTTTTAGAGGTCCTTGTGAGACGACCAAGGTTAACTTACCTTGTTACTATATTTTACACTTTTCATTATTTTGACCGCGTCGGCCACGATCAATGACGCTTTGATTCGTGTGTCAAGCTAATTAATAGGACGTGTCGTTTCAAAAGAGAGCAGTTGGTCTTCTCAGGACCACTATAAATAAAGGTGATGATAGTTCATTTCTACTCTTTGGTACCTCGATTGCTCTGAATACCGATCTGGTGTATTTCTCTGCTTTCCGGTTTTGTTTTCTCGTTCCAAGATTTCTTTTCAACAATTGCGTCGAAGCTTCTTCTGAGGTTAGTAATTTTCTTTTAATTTACTTCTCCTGTTTCCAATTTTCTCCGGGCTGGGGCCGTGCCCCCATCCTGTAACTTTTCTCGTCAGGGTGGGGGGTGTCGTCGTCGAGTTCCGACCCGTCGAGAACCCATCACGTTGAAACATCCCGATATTCGCCCCATACCGCGGTCCAAAGCGGCGAGACCAAACAAACAACTTTGTCTTTGAGACACTTAGATCGATCGATCAAGCCAACAAGCTCGTCATCTCGATATCGACAAACTAATGGCGGCGAGATCAAGGACTGACTCTCATCCAACTGATCGTGAAGAAAAGGATGATATCGTGATTCACGAGGAAGAGCATTCCAGATCGAAAGGAAGTGATAGTAAAAAGGTCTCAGATGGGGAGTCGACTGCTCCACCTTCTACACACAATACGCCTGTTTACGATGCTATCCCGGTAGACTCTGATCTGAGTTCATCAGACGACTCTAACTCAGAAACGAAATCCAACGGGAGAAATGGTGACGATCTAATTGATGATCAGGAAGATGCCTCGGCTGGGGAAGAATCTGAGTTGGAAATTAGCGATGGGAAAGAAGAAGATCAGGAGGATGCTGATGGAAGTTTTGAGCTTTTGTATGGGTATGCCGATTCCGGATGCAACAATGTCGACCTCCCTGTAGAACCTCCTTTAGGAACTCCCCGAGACTATTCTTGGGTGTCTAAATCCCTCCGTGGTATCAAATCAGTTATGACCTCTGAGATTGATATCATCAAATATTCAAAAAGGCTTTACTGTAAAGATCCGGAGCGGTGGCGTACCTTTGGGATGGAAGATTACGAACATGTGTCTACCTGATAACTCTATTTTATATAGAGTATTTCATATGTTTAAACTTAGTAAATTGCTCTCTTTCAAATAATAATAAAGAGTTTATATAGTATTTTGTGTGATATATGATAACTTGAGTGATTGACATGGTTATAGTAGTTATTAGGCCATTTTGGATATATTGTGGTATGTTTGATGTTTTTGTTCGGTCTGATCTCTGAGATCCTGCATCAATGCTCCTGCATCAATGCTCCTGCATTGATCTTGCTACCGAATCACCTACTTGGTGAATGAGCAACTAGCTACATGTGCATCCACTTGCATTCTTGACCTCATGCTTGGTCCCCAAAGAACCACTTTATATAGTAGGCGCCTACCATTCACACATAGCCATAGGGATAGCTTTGAAGAGTCATCAACATAGGGACACATGTTCATACATCATGAGACCTCCCTATGCACTTAGTCAAAGATTTCAACTTAGAGATCAACCTCTGAAAAGCAACTACAGCTAATCCACTCAAGATTACATCAACATGAAGGAAGGAAGCACCTCTCTTGAAGGCTATAAAAGGACCTCACATCTTCATTTGGAAATATATCACAATCTATAAGTTAGATCAAAATTTCAATATACATAGTTAGTTTCTATTTTATAAGAGGGAAAGGAAGGAATTAACAAATCCTCATTACTTCGGTTTCATAGTGTTTGTATAGTGCTAAGGAGTAATGCTAGTGCATTGCTAGGTGAATTCATACAAAGGGCTTCAACTTGTGTAACTTCTATCTTGTTGTTTCTCTTTTGTGATTTCAATTATATAAACATGGTCTATTCAGTTTATATTTACCTTGCAATGTCTATTGTTAGCTAAATCTCTCTTAGTTGGAATGTTCTAATCATTTAATGAGCTTTTAAGTAAGTATGATGCATGTATGTATGTTTGTACTTTAGTTTGCTTGATAATATTTTCAACACTTATTTTGGGGATTGATCAACTTAGAATAAGTAAATTTGTAAAGAGCGGACATGACTTACAATTAAGAACTCAAGAACTAATATGGGTAAGTGTTTTACATAAAGGAAACTTTGTGAAAACCATGCTAAGTCCTAGACATAGGATAGTATAGTCCATAGGGTGAAACTGTGGTACTTTCAAAGGCAAGAGTGAACCTATTTAGCATGCCTAGACATAAGAAGCTTGTAATGAAACTCAAGAAAAAAGTGATGAAAGGCACATAACTAATGCAATAGCATTCAGTGCAGCTGCATCACATACTGCATCAAACACTTAAAAGTAAATTACTTGATGAAGACATTCCAACTAGTTCTTCTCATTTGCATTATCAACACTTATACTTTGCTTTCTTATCTAACTTAGTTGTGATCACACCAACTCTACTATAATTTGTTATTTAGTTACCTTACACTTTATTACTTTATATTGCATTTTAAAAGTGAGTTTTTCAATCTCTGTGGGTTCGATCTTTTTATACTACTTGTTTTTGGACTGTGTATACTTGCACATGTGTTTTTCCAACACCACTACCTACCCCACATCTCTTAAGTTCGTGATTTACTGGACCACTTTGGCTCATATGAAAATTCGCCCACCTTTTACCGCTTTTCAACAATCAGTGTTAGGGAGATTAGATCTTGCCCCTTCACAACTCCACCCAAATGCATGGGCTTTCGTACGTGCTTTTGAGCTCGTATGTATTCACCTGGATCGATCCCTTTCTCTTCAACTTTTCTTTCATATGTTCGAAGTCAACAAGAGGACTGAGAAGAATAGCAAGAAACCCGTCCGTTTAGAACACGTCAGTCTCCGATCCAGAAAAGGGGTAAAAGTGTTTCGGCCTTATACTGATAGCTTGAAGAATGAGTGGAAAAATAAGTTTTTCTGCGTCAAGCCTGTGCTGCATGCTGTTGTGGATCGGGTCGGTACTTTTAATGAAGATAATGACATCATTTTAACAACAAAGTTTCCTCTTGGTTGGACTCTTCGTGATGATAAAAAAATACTTCTTGATGTCAAACAAGCTGAACTCGGAAGATCGTAAGACTTTGAGGATGTTGAAATATATAGCTAATAGTGGTCGTTACCAATAATGAAAACAAGCCGAATCGGTGGGGTTTTGATACTAAGCCACCGGTTCAAACTCTTAAATTTGAGCATCTTGATGAAAGAGTTCTAGGTTGGTGTCATACCCCAATTTTGTCCGACTAGTTGAAAATCAAATAAAATTGTATCTTTTGTGAACACCCCAATTTTTAACGGTATTTTTGACGTTTTTCGAAAAATTACCAAAATATGTGCTTTTGCGTGTTTTGCGTGTTTTAATCGTCGAATACGTCATTTTGCTTGTTTTTGTCATTTTCGAGTTAATTTTACTATTAAAAAAATGTGCTACAAGAGTCTAGTGATTTTCGCGTGTCCTCTCATGAGTCAAGATTAAGTGTCTAGTAGTGGGCGTGTCGTAGCGAGTTAGCGTGATTATTATCGTTTTATTATTTTTTAATTAGTAGTTACCAAAAATAAGAGACATAATCAAACATAATATTGTTTTATCCAAATTTGTCTTTTACAAAAGAAAATAATATAAAAAATGTAATAAAAATGGTTGTTACATTTGAGACAAAATAAAAAGAAAATGTCAAACAAAAAAAAAAAGGTCTGTTATTTGCCTTGCTTGCTTTATTCAAGAACAATTGGAGCTTTGAGCTCAAACCCCCTTCTTCTTGTCTCTTTGTTTGGTCTTCATTTTAGGCAAAAATACCACAACTTGGCAGCAATTCTGCTCCCTCTTGCTGTCCATGTCTTGGTCACCTAGGAGTTTTGATTTTGTGCTCCACATACCACACCTACACCACACCAAAGCCCCAATATAAAACAACAACACAGAGAGAAAAGAAAAGAAAAAGGAGACACTGAGAAACAAAGGAGGAGAAAAACACAAAACAGAAAACAGAACACAAACACACACAGAGCTGCAAACACATAGAGGGGAAGAAAACAGCAAAAACACAGCCAAACACTGAGAGCACATACACGCAGCAAGCAAAAAACACAAACACAAATACAAACACACAAACACAAACACACACAGAGCTGCAAACACGCAGGGGAGGATACAATGTAGAAACTCAGAAACAAAAGCAGGAAGAAAATGGGAGGAAGAAGAAGGAGAAGGAGTGCCGCCACCTCACGCTTCATGAACCATTACCCCCAAAATCAAAACCACCGTCCAAAGACTTCTCTCTCGCCACGCGCATCACAAATCTCGCAGCCACCATCACCGCCGCCGTCGCACCGTTCGTCCTCTCCCACGGACTCCATCTCTCGCAGGTTTCCTTTCTCTCTCTCTCCAAATCTCTCTCTCCCTGACGAACTCCACGCCTCCGTCACCACCTCAGTCGCTCTCGTTTCTTCACCACCACGCCCCCGTCACCACGCCTCCGTCACCACCTCAGTCGCTCTCGTTCTCCACCACCACGCCTCCGTCACCACCTCTCTCTCTTTCGTTCGCTCTCTCCCGCGCGGTGTCTCTCTCTCTCTCTCTCTCTCTAACGAAGGCAAGAACGGCACAGGTATGAGAATGGAACTGAGATTAGGTTTCCATCTTTTGTAATTAATTTATGTTAATCCCCTTTTTTAAAAAACTGATCGCTGAACGCACCACCATATTTAATTATTACACCCCCCACTTTTAAAAGCCCATTCGCATATTAAACCCAAAACACTGGCCTTCGTTTTTGCACCCCCAATTTTGATAATACACCCCATTCTGATAACTAAACCCCATTTTACTATTTAACCCCTTTCTCGTTTTTTTCTTAATTCTTTTTAACAAACAATTTCTTTTACCAAAAATTCACAAATAAATAAATATTTTTCTTCTAAAATATAAATAGGAGGTTAGGCCGGTTGTACAACTCGGTTAATCAGCGTTCTAGGACGAATGAGTTGTACAGTTCAAGAATCCTAGAATACCTATTCTAAAATCAAACGTTGTTAGTAATCTTGTGAAACCTTTGCTTGCATGATTATTGACAGTGAGGTACTAGTGGTGATCACTTGGAGCCTTTGCTCAATTGATCACCGTGAAAGCCTAATTTTCCTAAAAAAATTTCACTAAAATCAAAAACTTTGTTAGTAGTCTTGCGAAGCCTTTGCTTGCATGATTATTAACAATGGAGTGCTAATGGTGGTCACTTGGAGCCTTTGCTCAATTGATCATCATGAAAGCTCGATTTTCACAATTAAACAAGACAAAAAACAAAAACCTTTTCAGGACAACCAAGAACTACGTAGCTTTTAATTCTCCATCGCACCGGGAGATACGTAGGAGCGAGAGGCTAACTCTCGTCAAGCGCCAAAAATAAAAAATTTCATTAAGTTTCCCCATTCATCTTCAAACAAGAAATAAATAGACAAATCTAGACATTTTTCAAATCAAACGTTAAAACCACACATTTAGTTAGAGGTTCCTTTCGGTAGAAAGGGCGTGTCTTGATGCTAGTACCTTCCTCACACGTGTCGACCCCCCTAACCTATATCTCTAGTTTTCAAAAGACCATCCGCCTTGTTCAAAAGATCATTTTCCAATGTTTTGGTCTTAAAATTAAAATATTGGTGGCGGCTTCAAAAATTTTCCACGTTGTACACTGAGAAACCCAAACCGGATTTTTCGGGTGCAACAAATTGCTTGACTTCACTCGGGACTTTTCCTTTTTTTAAGTGGGTCAAGCCTAACTAATTAAATGTGTGGTTTAATGTGCTATCGATTTGATTTGGATACCTTGTTTGCTTCTATCTCTTTCGGTTTCATTTTCTTTCTTATCATGTTGTATGCATGTGCATTTGTTTTCTCTTCTTCCATGTTTGTTTTTCCTTCCTCCTCTTTGCTTATGTGCTTAAATACGCTCATGCATTTCCCAATCCCAATCATGTTCCCTTCTTCTTTGCTCCTTTTCTTCAAGGTAAGCTCATGCATTTCTCCCCAATTCTATCATGATCCCCTCTTCTTGGCTACCTTTCTCGAGGTAAGCAATGCACTTGATTGTTGTTGAAACCACTAGACTAGCTTATTTGATATTGAACCCTAGAGTAGACGACATGTTATTATTGCTTGCTATTATGGACTGCTCAGGGTTTCCTTCGCATGTGGGGGTATATGTGGGTAGTTTTAGGCGGTATGTCCTCGCTACACACACTCACACCTTATGCTTTACTATGTTTTGAGAGGGGCCTAAAACCCAGGTCCGACAAAACTTAGGAGAGTGGAAACGAGTAGTGGATCGGCAATTGGACTGTTGTCCTTCGACTCTCACGAAAGTTTCAGCCAGAGTATGCTCTTTCATGATACCTCACACCAGATGGTGTTCCATCGTTGTGGGTGCTATTGTAAGAGAGAATTAGCTCTGGTAACCTGGTGAGGGAGTGACTAGAACCCACATGGGAGGAACATTTGAGTTGTCTTAGAATCTAGGTCCCCACCTTCGTAGGACACAAGGGGCATACCAAATTGTATGTTGCATTGTAGTTTAGGCATGTCTTTCCTAAAAGAAAAAGAAGAAGATTTTCAAAAAAAAAAAAAAAAAAAAAAAAAAAAAAAAGTCGCCGTTGTAGCCTTTCTTTTGCCGGTCCGTATGGAGTGACATATGGCCCACTTTATTTTCAAAAAAATAGATAAAGAGCTGCAGTTGTAGCCTTTCCCTTACTAGGTCCATATGAAGCCACGTACGGCCCGCATTTTCCAAAAAAAAACTTGAATCATTGCCAATAAAAACTCTTTCATTTATCCTGCATGCACATAGAGCATCATCATCATTTGCATACATCCTTGCATTACATAAAACAAAATTTTCAAAAAAAAATGGCAAAAAGCAAAACTTTCAAAAAATCATCATAGTCTTTTCTTTTACCGGGCTATATAACGTGATGTTCCCAAAATTTCAGTCACCAAACTCGAAAAATGTTTTCATCTTATTTTTCACATGCATGTCAAGTCGCATTATCGCCGTCATTTTCATATAAAGACATCATCTGCATTGCATAAAACAAAAACTTGATAAAATTCATACATGCATTTTTCTCTATCTCATTAAGGTTTGTCAACGAGTGCATTCTCCGCACGTGTGCGTTTCCATTCACTAAGGCTTTTTCCCCTAATTTTCTCGAAAGATCCAAAAATCATGTCTTATATATTAGGAGCGCGTCTCATGCATTATTGTTTTCCTTTTTCACACATCATGAAAAAATAATACATTAACCTCTCATTTTGCATGCAATTCCATTCAATAAAAAAAATCATGTCTTTCCATGCATTTTTTTAAAAAAAATAAAAAATCATTGTGAGTATCATGCATTTCATTGCACAAAAAAAAATGAAAACAAGAAAGCATCTCATTCATAATCATGAATAAAAATCATCATCAAATTTATTCAAAATGTAGCATTTATGCATCATTTCATTAACCTCATCACTTTAGTTCAAATACATCATTCCTCCATACATGCATCTTTGAAAAAGGAAGGGGCATTGGCATTTCATACTTTGTCTTGCCTCTAAAAAATCATCATTTAGAAAAAAGCATCATTCTTGCATCTTTCATCATCCAAAAATGCATTGGCATTTCATATTTTGTCTTGCATAAAAGAAAACATCAAAAAGAAAAAACTTTTAGAATAATCACACTTTTCAAGTGAACATGCTTTCATGCATTTCATTTTCATCATGTATACATCATAACGTTTTCATCCATGCATTGCATACAACAAAAATGTTGTGATGAGAGACGAGATGTTCTTGCAAAGTAATCTTTCTTTTTTGGAAAAGTTTACCCTCACTCATTTGCAAACTCAAGGTGTTCCAAGGCCCTCAGTTTTTCACATCAATAGCTCATTTGTATTTCCTTCAAAAAAAAGCATTGCTTCTCATCCATTCCATGATAAAAGACTGAAACAGTTCATCAAAAAGTTTTTATATCATGTTTTAACCAATGTTAACTCCCTGTGAAGCGTTCTTCTAGTAAGTATGCATGTCACATGCAGTTTCTCTTGTTTGAGTCAGTCAATTTCCTTCATTTATCATCATTCCCCATCCAAGTCTAATCCCGCCCGTCCACCCCTAAAGCGCATATTCTCTCCCATCAGTGCATAACTTGACTTTTTGGTTCATTCTCGCTAACACTTTAAGTCCTCCATGCTTTGGGCAATTCAGTGATCACTAATGTGTTCCTTGTCGATTATCATATTCCTTTAGTGCAAGTCTTTCTAAAAAAATATATAATAAATAAAAAGATAAAATAAGCTCGCTAGGTTGAAAACCCGCAAAGGCGGCCTAGGCAAAAAGCGCGCGGTGGATTGAAAACTCGCAAAGAGCGGTCCAGGCAAAATAAAAATAAAAATAGGGCACAAAAAAAAGGGGAAAAGAAAAGAGCAAGCACATGAAGATAGATAAATTATTGTCCTAAAGTTAAGTCTTACAAAAATAAGCAATCGGGATTTGAAATGAAATTTGGTCATCTCTCCATACCCTCAAAAACCTAAAATCCCAGAAAGTCCATTTCCTACCCCTCCTAAGCCAAAGATTCAAAACCACAAAAATACCCTTTGTTACCCATCTTAAGCCAAGAAAAGCCCAAGATATCCCCATCACCCTAGACGAGGGTTAATTCCACATCAAAGATGGTATATCATTTTCACCCAAGTCAAAGGAAAGGAAAGTCACAAAAGGAGGGGAATGACAAAATTTCAAAAGGAGAATCCCCAAAACAAAGAAAGGAAGATAAAGGGAGTATAAATTAAGAGTCAATACATTTTGCCATGAAGCATAAGAGTTCCCCTTCAGAAAGGTCCTCAAATTCAATGGGTTCAATCATTTTCCCTTTCAAAAAAAAAAGCCCTCAATTCATTGGGTTTAACCATCTTTTCTTTCATAAAACCTTCAAACACCTCATCAAACCTAATAACCATTTCCTTCGCAAACCATCGATCATCGTCCAACACCGAATAAGACCCATCCTCCCCATCAACCCCAAACACTTCATTAAGCTCGATCATCCCCTTCTCCACATCACAACCCTAAAATGTCCATTCCGATCAATGACTAATTGCTTTCGTTTTCTCAAGTTTTAATCTTAGAACAAATAAATTTATCTATTTACGAAGTGCTTGCTCAAAAAAAAAACAAGCAGAAAAAAGAAAGCTGCTCAAAAGAAAAAAAAAACAAACAATCAAAAAAGAAAGTTGGTAAAAAAGAAGAAGGACTTGCACTCCAAGATGCATTCATGTTGCATTAAAACAAGGTCTAGTGGTCACCAAGTGGAGCCTCTCCTCATACTAAAAAGTCAAAACTTTCATTGCATTTGAGTTGTTCTTAAAGATAACCAAAAGTGTGTACTAGGGGGCATTCTCTTCACCTCTCACTCCACTCAACTTTGGGGAGGTTTCTTCATTGCCCACCCCATTCATATATCACCCTCAGTTCATAACCATCACCATAACTCTGTCGCCTTTCACAACCTCACTCAAAGAAACCATTTGAAATGTCATTGAAAGTGGGGGAAGTGCATTCCCATTCCTTCGCCTCATTCATTCCTATAAAACCTGATCGGGGCAATCTCTCAACTCACTATCCTAAACAAGGCCTTATCATTCTAATTGGGACAGCTTTGTCCTTGTTATGACTGGGGCAACATCAAACTTAAGGGTTGCGACAAAATCTCTTTGCTCCACCATTCATTTCAAAAGCCGAAGCATTCCCAATTCATCATCTTCTACACCCCTAGTTGTTGTCACCAATAGACAGGGGCAAGCTATTCACTCATCAAAGACCTGAATTGGGGCAATCTTGTATCTCCTGATCCCTCATGAACTTCGGCAATAACCATGTCTGTCATTCCTTCACTTGCCATAAGTGTCCATGCCCTAAACCAATTCCATGTTAACTGGCTCATTCATTCACATTTGCACTCCTATGCATGCTTACTAGACAATGCTTCAAAGAGAGAGAACACAGGTTGTTTACGTGATATCTAAAATTCAGTCATCATGGAAGGAAAGAGAAAACAAGTGAGTTTGTGTGTAAATAAAAACCTTGAGAACACCAGAGTTTGAAATCAAATTCATTTTTTTCAACAGAATGGTCAATAATCATCCCAATTCCTTGCATTCAAAGTCTAGCATCTCATCATCACAGAAATGTTTACCTCATGCATCTAGGCATTTCAATCTATTCATTATGGCATATGCATCAAAGCATTACATTTGCATCTTCACATTTTGTGCATTCATCACATAGCAAAAAGAAAAAAAAGGGTCCACGTCACCGCACCATATTAATACTTGCATTTCATAGAGGGAAATAGTAAAGAAGAAAAAGCATAAATCTTTTCATTGCATTGGCATCATATTAATGTTAGCATCTCCATAAAAGAAAAAGAATAAAAATCATTGCATCAAACATCAGAGCATTGCATCATATTAATGTTTGCATTTCATAGAAGAAGCAAAAAGAAACAAACAGGGAGTTAGAACAGAGCATTCCGCTTCATCAAAGCATCAATCACCGCGTACACTTGCATTCAAACATCAAAGCATTATGTTGATATTTGCATTTCATAAACTACAAAGAAGAAGCAAATACAAAAGAACAAAATCATTTCATAATATTCAAGACATCAATCATGGCATATGTTTGCATTACATGTATTATTCATTGCATTGCTAACCAAAATGCGACGACCGAACACAAGATGTTAATCCTCATGCCTAGTTCAAAGAATCCGCACTTCAAGTGTCGGTCTTTCAATCTAATTCTCAAGTCGGTCATTACGGACTTGTCGGTCTTAAAATCTCATTCCCGATCGCTCCTTGATTCGGAGTTCAAATACCCTCGGGCCCCAGTGGTTCATTAAAAGCACGCCAAGTGTTCATCTACCGCTTTCTCGGCCGCGCCAAGTGTTCATTTACCGCTTTCCAATCAAACGACGCCAAGTGTTCATTTACCGCTTTCCAATCAAAGACGCCAAGTGTTCATTCACCGCTTTTCAATCAAGACGCCAAGTGTTCATTTACCGCTTTTCTCAAGCCGCCCAAGTGTTCGTTTACCGTTTTCCAATCAGCACGCCAAGTGTTCATTTATTATTTTCGCATCAGCACGCCAAGTGTTCATTTACTGCTTTCTTTCAAACAAATCAAGAATTCATCATCCCATCAAACATCAAAGCAATACAGTTGCATCACATCAATACTTGCATCTCATAAAAAAAGGAAAGCTAAAACATCTCATGTCATTCATCATTTCATGTTATTCATCGTTTTATTTCGCATAATAGCAATATTCACATTTCATAAAAAAAAAAAAAGGGGGCAAAGAAGGAAAAGTTTTCCATTGCATGTCATCTGTCATTTCATCAAAAATACAAGAGCATTACATATCATCAAACACCAAAATTTTGCATTCGAATACCTGCACTTCATAAAAAGAGCAAAAAGAGAAGAAGAGGAGAAAAGCAAAAGAGCAAAACAGAAAAAGAAACTCATGCATTACATTCACCAAGCATAAAATCATGCACTCGTCAGACATAGAAAATAATAATAAAGTAAAGAAAAGAGAAATTCAAGCATTTGCATTACATTCATCATAAGAAAAGAAAAAGAAAATGGCAATCATGACATTTGCATTGCATGCATTGGTTCGCTTTTCAGTTGCAGACAAGTGAGAGAGAGGATAAACACCGCGGTGTTAATGATTTCCTTCAGACTCCAGAAAATGCTCCCCCAAGTTGGGAGTTCAGAAAAAAAGAAAAGAGAGAAACAAAAAAGAAAAGAAAAGAGCTCGCGAGCGCGCATTGCGGATTGGAGCCAAGGATATCATTGCTCCCTTACGCGAGTCTCACATCGCGTCGAGCAGCGCGATGGACCGCGGCCCCATGTGAGGTTCAACGGAATAGTTGTATCGGCCTAAGATACGATGGGCGCCGAGCATTGATTTGTATATCGATTCGGGCCGATAACGATCCCCGATCGCTCGAAAAGGCCAACGAGCGTGCTCCTCAAAGCCACGTGCAAACTTCGGATTCGTCAAGAGTTCGTTTAAGGATTACGAGTTTTAGGCGGCTGGACATTTTACCGCTTTACGCGCGCAAGTGCTCATTTCTACCGCTTTACGCGCGCGCGTTGCCCATTTTACTTTTCTCATGCGCGCACGCAAGTGACCATTTTACCTTTTCTCGCTCGCGTCGGTGTTCGTTTCTTGTTTTACGCGCCGGCGCGAAAGTGTCTATCTTCCCAAAAACAAAAAAAAAAAAAAAAAAAAAAAAAAAAGAAAATTCGGATTTCCCAGTGGACAAAATTGGTATAATTTACGAATTCTTTATTTCTATTTTATCTTCAAATATGTCTCGGCCAATTCATATTTCTTGATAAAATCCAAATAAAGAGGGGCAGCTGTCATACCCCAATTTTTTTCCGACTAGTTGAAAATCAAATAAAATTGTATCTTTTGTGAACACCCAATTTTTAACGGTATTTTTGACGTTTTTGAAAAATTACCAAAATATGTGCTTTTTGCGTGTTTTGCGTGTTTTAATCGTCGAATACGTCATTTTGCTAGTTTTGTCATTTTCGAGTTAATTTTACTATTAAAAAAATGTGCTACAAGAGACAAAATTGTTGTTACATTTGAGACAAAATAAAAAGAAAATGTCAAACAAAAAAAAAAGGTGCAATACGTGCACTTGCCTTCTTTCTTTATTCAAAGAACAATTGGAGCTTTGAGCTCAAACCCCTTCTTCTTGTCTCTTTGTTTGGTCTTCATTTTAGGCAAAAAATACCACAACTTAGCGACAGTCTGCTCCTCTTCTTGCTTTGTCCATGTCTTGGTCACCTAGGAGTTTTGATTTTGTGCTCCACATACCACACCTACACCACACCAAAGCCCCAATATAAAACAACAACACGGAGAGAACGAGAAAGAAAAAAAGGAGACACGAGAAACAAAGGAGGAGAAAAACACAAAATGTAGAAAAGCAGACACAAACACACACAGAGTGCAAACACACACGGGGAAGAAAACGGCAAAAAACACGACCAAAAACACGAGAGCACATACACGCAGCAAGCAAAAAACACAAACACAAATACAAACACACAAACACAAGCACACACAGAAACACACACAGAGCTGCAAACACACAGGGGAGGATACAATGTAGAAACTCAGAAACAATAGCAGGAAGAAAATGGGAGGAAGAAGAAGGAGAAGGAGTGCCCTTACCTCACGCTTCATGAACCATTACCCCGTAACCGAAAACCACCGCCCAACACTCTCTCCGCCGCGCGCATCACAAATCTCGCAGCCACCATCACCGCCGCCCGTCGCACCGTTCGTCCTCTCCCACGGACTCCATCTCTCGCAGGTTTCCTTTCTCTCTCTCTCCAAATCTCTCTCTCCCTGACGAACTCCACGCCTCCGTCACCACCTCAGTCGCTCTCGTTCTCCACCACCACGCCTCCGTCACCACCTCTCTCTCTTTCGTTTGCTCTCTCCCGCGCGGTGTCTCTCTCTCTCTCTCTCTCTCAAACGAAGGCAAGAACGGCACAGGTATGAGAATGAACTGAGATTAGGTTTCCATCTATTGTAATTAATTTATGTTAATCCCCTTTTTTAAAAAACTGATCGCTGAACGCACCACCATATTTAATTATTACACCCCCCACTTTTAAAAGCCCATTCGCATATTAAACCCAAAACACTGGCCTTCGTTTTTGCACCCCCAATTTTGATAATACACCCCATTCTGATAACTAAACCCCATTTTACTTTTAACCCCTTTCTCGTTTTTTTCTTAATTCTTTTTAACAAACAATTTCTTTTACCAAAAATTCACAAATAAATAAATATTTTTCTTCTAAAATATAAATAGGAGGTTAGGCCGGTTGTACAACTCGATTAATCAGCGTTCTAGGACGAATGAGCTGTACAGTTCAAGAATCCTAGAATACCTATTCTAAAATCAAACGTTGTTAGTAATCTTGTGAAGCCTTTGCTTGCATGATTATTGACAGTGAGGTACTAGTGGTGATCACTTGGAGCCTTTGCTCAATTGATCACCGTGAAAGCCTAATTTTCCTAAAAGATTTTCACTAAAATCAAAAACTTTGTTAGTAGTCTTGCGAAGCCTTTGCTTGCATGATTATTAACAATGGAGTGCTAATGGTGGTCACTTGGAGCCTTTGCTCAATTGATCATCATGAAAGCTCGATTTTCACAATTAAACAAGACAAAAAACAAAAACCTTTTCAGGACAACCAAGAACTACGTAGCTTTGAATTCTCCATCGCACCGGGAGATACGTAGGAGCGAGAGGCTAACTCTCGTCAAGCGCCAAAAATAAAAATTTTCATTAAGTTTCCCCATTCATCTTCAAACAAGAAATAAATAGGCAAATCTAGGCATTTTTCAAATCAAACGTTAAAACCACACATTTAGTTAGAGGTTCCCTTTCGGTAGAAAGGGCGTGTCTTGATGCTAGTACCTTCCTCACACGTGTCGACCCCAGAACCTATATCTCTAGTTTTCAAAAGACCATCCGCCTTGTTCAAAAGACCCTTTTCCAATGTTTTGGTCTTAAAATTAAAATATTGGTGGCGGCTTCAAAAATTTTCCACGTTGTACACTGAGAAACCCAAATCGGATTTTTCGGGGTGCAACAGTTGATTCTTCAATGTTTGCTTAGAGTAAGTTTATGTTTTTACCGACATTTGTTTTATGTTTCTAATTCTTCTTTCTTTTTATCACCTTTTTGCAGACGAGATGGCTCCAAAGAATAAAATGGCGGCCTTACTAGCCCTCGTTGTTGCTGATGCTTATCTTGCTGCAAAAGAAGTCGGAAGTGCTAGCAACGTAGCTGCTACCAAAACTCCCGCTGTCAAAGCTGTTAATGCCCGACCTATTACCACAGTCTTTGTTGAGAATGCTGGAGGGCATGAGCAACCTTTGAAAAGGAGGAAGAAAGTTGAAGGTTGTCTTCCCCCAAAGTCGGGTACACAAGATCGGGGTAAGAGCGTTATTGAAGTAAGCGACCGTTCCGATCTCCCATCCAAGAAGAGTAAGAAACATAAAACTGCTCCTTTTGATCCTAAGGAAATCATGAATGTCAAAGATGAGGCATTCAAGGCAGATCCTTTCTGTATTTCTCTCTCGGTTTTGGCTAGGATGACCGATCTTGTTGAGGATCAGAAAAAGGATGTTGATTTGAAACTGAAAGGTAAGCTTTTTCTGATTAATCCCGTGACTTTATTCTTGGATTATTTGTATCTTTACCAAATTTATCTATTCTTGTAATTTTTGTAGATGTTGAGGACAAGTATGAAGAAGCTCGGAAAGCTTTGGATCCACTCCGTTCCGAACTGGAAAAAACTCAAAAAGAAGTAGATCTGCTTAAAAAAGAGAAAGAGGATTGGGAGATCAAACGCCAAGAGCTTGAAGGCGAGTTAAAGCTGGCAAAGGAACAAGTTGAGCAAGATGTTGCTGAACTGAAAAGACGGGCCGAGAAATTGGCAGAGATTGAATCTTCTATTCCTTCACAAAGTGTGTCCGACCTTCAAGTTCAGATTCAGCAACTTATCGAGCAAAAGAATGCAGTTGTGGAAGCCAAGCTACTGAGCGCGGTTGAGTACGGAAAAGAAGGCATTTTGGAAGCTTTCAATAATGCGCTTGATCAGGTTGCTGTTGTTATTCCCGACTTTGGCGCCGATCCTACTATTTTTCAACCGGAATATTCTGTTCATGATGGGCACATTATCGAGTTTGACCTGGTGACTGACCAAGTGTCTAGGGTTATCTATCCTCATTAATCAGCTTAACTAGGTTTTTTCCTTCCTTATGTAATTTCTAGTTCGTTTTTCAACTTCTTTGAACTTGAGGACCCGGCCGTTTCCGGGATATTTTGTAAGGCATCCTTTTTTAACTTCTTAATCTCGTTTGTGTTTGCAATTTCTAATAGTTTTGGCAAGTTAATTTTCTGTTTCTGAATAGAATAGACACCTGGTAGGGGTATACCCTGCCCCCCTGTTTGATCCGGGTTTAATGACGTAGAACGCTTTGAAAAAGCTAAGTCTATTAATAAGAGATTAAACACGTAACGTCGGAAAAAATTCTTTGAAAAAGCTAAGTCTATTAATAAGTGTTTTAACACGTAATATCGGAATAGAATGCTTTGAAAAAGCTAAGTCTATTAATAAGTGATTTAACACGTAATGTCGGAATATAATGCTTTAAAAAAGCTAAGTCTATTAATAAGTGATTTAACACGTAATGTCGGAATAGAATGCTTTGAAAAAGCTAAGTCTATTAATAAGTGATTTAACACGTTATGTCGGAATAGAATGCTTTGAAAAAGCTAAGTCTATTAATACTGGGACTACAAATTCAGTAATGTCGGAGAACCGACTTTCATAAAGCTTCATAAAAATAACTAACTCATATGCTGAGCATCATCCTTCGCCCTTAGCTTTAACTGTAATATTTCTTGAGCTTAGTGACGCTCCAAGTTCTTGGAATCGCCTTTCCTTCTAGTGTTTCCAGCTCAAAAGCTCCATTTCCGGTTTTCAGAATAACACGATATGGGCCTTCGCAATTCGGGGCCAGTTTACCCTATGATGCGTTTTTCAGACCAACGTCGGCCCTTCTTAAAACGAGACCACCGACCTCAAAATCTCTTGGGACGACTTTCTGATTGTAACGTGTCGCCACTCTCTGCTTTGTTAATGATTCTTTGAGGGACGCGCTTGACTTGGATTTCCTCCACTAGATAAAGCTCTTCTCTCAGAGCTCGATCTTTATCTTCAGGTGATTTTGGGTTTGAAGTCCTCCAAGTCAATTCTCCAATTTCTATCGGGATAACTACTTCACTTCCATAGGAGAGTCGGAACGGTGTTTCTCCAGTAGAGCTTTGAGGTGTAGTTCTGTACGCCCATAAGACATAAGGGAGTTCTTCAACCCAGTTTCCTTTAGCGTCATCCAACCTTTTCTTTAAACCGTTGAGAATTACTTTGTTTGCTGATTCTACCTGACCATTTGTTTGAGGATGTTCTACCGAGGTAAATCGATGTTTGATCTTTAAATCGGACATCAATTTCCTGAAACCTTTATCAGCAAATTGAGTTCTGTTATCCGTGATTACAACCTCGAGCAACCCGAACCTGGTTATAATCTTTCTGAAGAAAGAAATACAGTTTCTTGCACTTATGACGAATAACGGTTTGGCCTCAATCCATAAAGTAGTCTACCGCCACAATTAAAAATTTGATTTTTCCTGGGGCCTTTGGAAATGGTCCTAGAAGGTCAATCCCCCACCATGCAAAAGGCCATGGGGAGAAGAGAGTTGTAAGACCGTTAGGAGGAGCCACATGGATATTTGCATGGATCTGGCACTTCGGACATTTCTTAACATAATTTCTTGCATCAGTTTCCATGGTTGGCCAAAATTATCCCGCCCTTAACGCTTTCCTGGTTAAGGACCTACCACCTAGATGTTGTCCATAAATCCTTCATGAATTTAAGCTAACACATAATCGGCCTCCTCGTGTTCTATGCATCTTAACAAAGGTGAAGAGAGTGCCCTCTTATAAAGATGCCCATTGATCACTGCAAAAGTTGTTTTTCTTCGGACGATTTTGGCTTCCCCAAGATCGGAAGGTTCTACTCCCGATGTTATGTAGCTTAAGATGGGAGCAATCCAAGTCTTGCTTTCGTCTAACACGCACACTGATGAAATCAAGTGTAGGTCGTCTTCAATACTGGGTTTGCTGAGGACTTCTTGTATCACAGATCGGTGGTTTCCCAAAGTCCGCTCTCGAGACGTGCTTTATCTCGTGAGTAAAACGGGTAAGCAATAATTTCACATGGTTTAAGTATTTCTGGAGGACTGTGTCTTTTGCCTCGTACTGTCCCTTGATCTGGGAGACAACGAGAAGAGAGTCGGTATTGAGACCTGCAATGCACGCTTCATATTCTTCTTGATTATTTGAAGTTGAAAATTTGAAGGTGAGTGATAATTCTATAACGACTCAAGGACTCTCAAGAATGATTCTGCTCCACTCCCGTGGGATTTGAAGATCCATCAACATGGATTGTCCATATCTCATCATTCGACTCTGCTGGAGTCATTTCTGCCACAAAGTCGGCTAATACTTGAGCTTTCATCGCCGGTCTTGATTCATATTTGATACCAAATTCAGACAACTCAACAACCCATATTTGAGGACAAGCAATGATTTAAGTATTGGGGTGTGATAACTCATATTTATATGAGTTATTTATATTCATTCAAAGATAAATCATGCAAGTTCTCTAGCAATACAAAGTTAGTTTAATTAGTTTTATGATAGTTTCTTGTTTCTTAGTTAGCTAGAGATTAAATTGCTAAATCTGTGCATTTTGGCACCTCTTGGTGCCTTTGAGAGCGTTTTGATGTTTCTTGTGCTTGTGCAGTAAAAGGGCTGAATGTGACCACGTCCCTCACCACGTCCGTAGAAGAGCAGCAGAGCAAGAGTGAAAGATCTCGCCATTTGGCGCGCTAGCAATGATGGTCAAAGATATAAAAGTCGAAGATCTTCCTTCCCATGTGTTTGACAAGGATGACGCCCGTAGTAGCAATCGCATGATGTCGGTCGGCGCGCAAACAGCTTGGTAGGTGGGCAAGTGACATCGACAACGCGTGAGCAAGATTGACTATTTAATGAAGACTCAACTCTCTCTCAAAGGACACGCTCATACACTCACTCTCCCACTCCACTCCGGTTCATCCCTTCACCATCCATCTCCTCCATTTCGGAGAAAGTATCTTAAGGAAGTTACGGACACGGACTTCTTCATTTTGCTTTTCTTAAACCACCATTTTTATTTTCTTTGTAACTCACTATCAGTGAGGCTCGGGACGTTGTAACGCCTCTACATCGTACATCTTTGAAGAGCAACTTAGGTGTATCTTTTGCACTTAGTGTCTTTTCTCCTATGTATGGTATTTGGATTTTAACTCCTTATCATTCTCAGAGAGATGCTCAAAGATGAGCTAAACATTTTGTAGTTGGGTTGTTGTTTTGCTTGTAATGAATTTCTAGTTAAGTGTTATGAAGTATTGACGTTTATATGCTTTAAATCTTTGCATGATAATATTTCCAAACTTGTTTTGAGGTTGACCTCTTAAAATAGGTAGATTCATAGGTACATACATGGTCTATGAAAAGAACTCAAAGATTTATATGAAAAGAACTAAAAGATTTATATGACCTCGAAAAGCACGACTCTTTTTGCAAATGCGTTCAAACGTTATAACGCCTATACGTAATAACATTTGTACATAATAACGTGTAAACGTTATAACGTCTGACTAGAGAGGATTTACTTGCATGCAACAATCCAACTCATTCTCATCCATATTCACAACCAACATTTATTTTCTTGCTTTAATTACATTTCTAAGTGTTAACTTCAACTTTTAGTGCCGATTTATCACTTGATTCTCTTGTGTTTTAAGATTTGAACCTTGAAAGTACAACCAATCCTCGTGGGAACGATCTCTTACTTTTATCCACTTTATTACTTGTACGACGTGTATACTTGCACTATATTTGCGAATACCACACGAACGCAACAAGTTTTTGGCGCCGCTGTTAGGAGGATTGTAGTTAACTTTTATTGTTCAAAAGTATTAGAACACAAGTTGAAAGAATTTTACTGTGTTGTTTGTTGTTTCTGTGTGTGAACAGGTAGACGTTACAGCGTATGCTTAGTTCCAACTCAAGCTTTAGTTCGATTGAACCAGGGAGTGAATCGTGCCTGAGTTTGATCCAGAACCTGAAAGAACTTTCAGGCAACTTAGGAGACAACAAAGGTTAAGAAGGAGACAACAACAACAGCAACATCAACAACCAATCATGTCTGAACATAATACTGGTAGAAGCTCTAGAGGTGGACCTAATCCAAGAGGAGGTAGAGGACATGGTTGTGGACCGCAAACCCATACAGAAACAATTGTTGTTGATGATGAACACTGGCAGAGGTAGCAACTTATCAATGCAAGACCACAAGACATGGTCAATGATAGCGAGGGCCTATATGCGTGATTATCTTTGTGCTTAACCCTGCTCATCTACAAACAGGCAATGCAAGACCAACCCTTCATACTGGTCACTTTGAATTCAAACCAATGATGTTCCAAATGCTGCAAACTGCAGGGAAATTTGGAGGATTCCCTCAAGAAGATCCATATGCACACCTGAGGCAATTTTTGGATGTGTGCAGCAATTTTATCATCCCTGGAGTCTCAGAGGATGTGTTCAGATTGAAGCTCTTCCCATATTCTCTTAAGGATAAGGCCAAAAGTTGGTTGAACTCCTTGGAGCCAAATTCAATTCACACTTGGGATGAGCTAGCTGAGAAGTTTCTTGCAAAATACTTCCCTCCCAACAAAAATGCTAAGCTGAGAAATGATATCACTTCCTTCAAACAAAGGGAAGGGTACTATTTGAGGCTTGGGAAAGGTGGAAGGAATTAATGAAAATGTGCCCACACCATGGCATTCCTGTGGTCATTCAAATGGAGACTTTTGTCATACCCCAATTTTGTCCGGCTTAGGTCAAAACCCTAATTTTCCCCAAAAATAAATAAATAAAATAGAAAAGAGCATCATGCATTGCATTTAGGGTTCTAAAAGTCATTTCAAAGCTTCTAAAATCATTTTTGGAGTTGGAATGCACTTTTTGGACAAACTAGGGTTTTTCAGTGCAAAAGGGTATTTTAGTCATTTCGCAAATATGGGACAATTCCCCAGAACAAATCATTCAGCATGCATTTTAAGGTATTAGAGGTCACTCCTAGGGTGAAAAGTCATTTTTGAAGTGAAGATGTGCTTTGGGCAAAGAACTAGTGTCTTTAGGGTGGAAGGGTATTTTGGTCATTTCACAATAAAAACGGTCTTTCATCCTAAATCACTGAGCAATCATCAATGATTTATTTGAGGAATATTTGTGCTTAATTGTGATTGTTTTTGCGCATAAATATTAAACCTTTTGGCATAAAAATCAAATTTATGATAGAAGGTAAAATGGTCATTTCCTTTGAGGTAGGGTCAACAAATCAATTTTGGGATTGGTGAGATCATAAAATTCAGAGCCCAATCATTGAATCATGGGACATAGCCCAAAATGGCATGAATTAATGAGGAATTATCTAGAAAGGAATAATCAAAAACCTTTTGAATTTTGAAATGTCGTTGTCCTCAATAAGACAAAAATGACAACTTGCAAGTTGTCCACTCATTCCACTCATGTTTGCTCCGAATTTTCCAGCCCATTTTCACCTCATTTTGTGTTTCTTCATGCCCTTGATCCATGTGAGTTGTATTCCTAGCCATTGATTAAAATTCTAGATCAAATCCTAGGCTACAACTATGTGCAAATTGACCTAATTGCCCTCAACAATTTTTGTGCACAAAAACTCTTCAATTTCGTGGCCACTCCACTCCCTTCTCACCCTCACTTGTGTTTTCTCATTGCCCCTAATCCATGTGCATTGCAATCCTAGCCCTTGATTTAAATTCTATCTCAAATCTCAATGGTTTGCAAAAGCACAATGTCCCATATACCCTTAATTTTGCATCTCATATAAAACCCAAAAATAAGAGATCAAAAAGGGGACTACCTCATTCATTTTTACCCTAGCACACTCTTCCTCCTCTCCTCCCTCTCACAAAACCGAAATCCCCCCCTCCTCCTCCTCCATTTTCTTTTCAACTCTCATCCACCAAATCACCTCAAACTCACTCCATATTCATATATCTTCTTCCTTTCATCCTTAACTCCACATTCACATCATCAAAGGGGCTGTTCTTCAAGAGTATTGTAGCTTTTGTTGGTGACTTTTGAAAAGTGTTGGTGACTTGTTGATAACTCTATTTTATATAGAGTATTTCATATGTTTAAACTTAGTATTTGCTCTCTTTCAAGTAATAATAAAGAGTTTATATAGTATTTAGTGTGATATATGATATCTTGAGTGATTTGAATGGATATAGTTAGTTATAGGCCATTTTGGATATATTGTGGTATGTTTGATGTTTTTGTTCATCTGCGCTCTCAATCGTTATGCAGCATCAATGCTCCCGCACCGATCCTCGCATCAATTCTCGCAACAACTTGGTGAATAAGCGACTGTTTCATATGCATCCACATGCAATGTGATGACCTCCTACTTGCTTCCCTGATGCCATCCAACAATATATAGTAGGCGCCTACCATTCACACATAGCTATAGGCATAGCTTTGAAGAGTCATCAACATAGGGACACTTGTTCTAACACCATGGAACCACCCTATATGATTAAGTCAAAGATTGCAACATGGATAAACCTCTGAAAGCAACTACAGCTATCATCCACTCAAGATGACTTCAACATGAAGGAAGGAAGCACCTCACTTGAAGGCTATAAAAGGACCTCACATCTTCATTTGGAAATATATCACAATCCATAAGTTAGATCAAAATTTCAATATACATAGTTAGTTTTTATATTTTTAGAGGAAGAGGAAGGAATTGACAAATCCTCCTTTACTCATTTTCATAGTGTTTGTATAGTGCTAAGGAGTAATGCTAGTGCATTGCTAGAAGACTTCATATAAAGATTTTCAACATTTGTAACCTTACTCTTGTTGTTTCTCTTTAGTGAGTTCTATATATATAAACATGGTCTATTCAGTTTATATATATCTTGCAATGTCTCTCTGTTAGCTAAACCTTTCTTAGTTGGAATGTTCTAATCATTTAATGAGCTTTTAAGTAAGTATGTTGCATGTATGTATGTTTGTACTTTAGTTCTTGCTTGATAATATTTTTATTACTTATTTTAAACTTGATCACTTAGAATAAGTATGAATTGTAAATGACCGGACATGGCTTACAATTAAGAACTCAAGAACTAATATGGGTGAGTGTTTTACATAAAGAAAACTTTGTGAAAACCATGCTAAGTCCTAGACATAGGATAGTATAGTCCATAGGATAATTGTGGGTACTTAAAATACAAGAGTGAATTCACTTAAGCAAAGTGATACTTGTTAGGAGACAAGATTGGCACCGACACCCCTTTCTTTATTGCATAGAACAAGGATCATAAGAGCTGTAATGAAACTCAAGAAAGTGACCGAAAGGCACATAGCTAATGCAACAAATTCAAGCTGTTGCATCACATACCTTGCATCATACACTTTTAAGTAAATTACTTGATGAAGACATTCCAACTAGCTTTTCTCTTTTACACTATCAACATTCTTTACTTGCTTTCTTTCTAACTTAGTTGTGATCATCAAACAAAATCCAAAATTATTTTATTACTTTGTGACTTTGCACTATATTACTTTATATCATTTAAAAGTGAGTTTTTCAATCTCTGTGGGTTCGATCTTTTTACTACTTGTTTTTGGACAGTGTATACTTGCACTCAAGTGTATGTGGCATATTCCACACACCACTTGTTACTCTTGGTCTTCATTTTCTATTCTTGTTAGTTTGGAATTAAGGTATAACCTAAAACCCTTTGCATTTTCATCAATTTTCTTGCATTAAAATCCTTTTTCAACTTATATTTGCATCTCATAACATCATTTTAAATGTAGATTAGGGGCTGTTGTGGGTGAGAGTTGGTCCATCACCCACCAAATAATTTGTTCTTGTGACTATGTGTTGATTATGTGTTGTTCTTGTAATTTGTTCTTTGCTCATGTGATTTTCACCAAATAAAACATGTTTTCCTCTTCTTTTTTGCTTTAGTCTTAGGCCTAATTCATGATCCTTGTGTTGTTCTTGTTCATTAGATGGTTTGAAGTTGAATAATGCATGATTAATTGTGCTAATTTTGTGAATGAATGATGAGCTATACTTGTTGTTGAATCTTGATGTTTTGAGCTTGAATTTTGGGGGGGGTTAGGTTTCGGTTTTGGGGTCCCCATTTTAGGGTTCTTGCTTGTTTTTTGTTGTTCATCATGTATTCATGTTTATCTATGTGATTGGGTAAATTTTGATGAAAGAATTTGATGATTTTTAGGGTAAATAAGGCCTTAGGCTCAAGCAAATTTTTTAGGGTTTTTGTTGCTTTGTCTTTCCTTTGATTTTTGCATGAAAAAATGTTGGTTTGAATGACAATATGTTTCGGCCTTGTGGCCCCTTTCATGCCTATTTAATATGCTTGAATCACAAGAATAATTGTTGCTAAGTCTTGTGAAAATAAAAATTGTTTCAAGGTTGTTTAGCTTTGCAAATCATGAGGTGAGCTAGGGTTTGTGACTTTACTTGTAAAACCGAATTGAAGTAGGTGTTAAAATGTTTTTTTCCAAATTGTTTCAACCTAATTTGCTTGCCATTTGTTGTTGGTTGATGATTGGCAATATGAGGCTCACTTGTGCTTCATGCACTTTAACCTAAGTGAGAAGATTGCTTAATAGGATTCAATCTTCTATTCTTGTGCTAATTGTTTAATTGTTGATAATTCAATATCATGCTTGTGCATTGTTGTGGTAAATGGTAATGAGTATGCTTGTGTACTAACTGTTGACTACTTTTGCTTGCAAATTGGTAAGTATTGTGTCTCGGTTTTGACTTGAAAAGTGATTGAATGTTCTACTTTCTTTCTTTGTGGCCAATGCCACCCCCTAAATTCTCTTCTTATCCTTTCTAATCAATCTTTTTCAAGACTTTTTCCAAGAGTCAATACTCTTCAAATCGCTTTCACAAGTTAATCAAATCTTTTGAGATCAATAAACAATCTTTTTTAAAAACTCATAAGGAGGCAAGTCGGACGCACGGCCGGTGTTGTCTAACGCCCCTAAGACCGGAGTCTGTGCATTTCTCAAACGTCTTAGGATACTTATGATAAATAAAGCAAGTAATTAACAACTTCAAACCCTTTTCCAAAATGAGTAAGGTATCGATTCGGATGTACTTCCGATATTGGTTAGCGTCTTAGGGTTAGCGAGTTGTACAGTTAAATGCGAGCCTAAGATACTTGCTCAATAAAAGCAACCAACCTCGCAACAAACCTTTTTCCTAAGAAAATCAAAAAGATCATTTTTCAAAAAGTAGTGGGCACGCGTCGTGCATGACAAAGTGGGGCTGTCTTTGTTCTAGGTCTATTGGACTACATGCAGCCTAGGACCGAGAACCCCTACAATAAAAATACCCACACACTCAAAGCCGTCTTCGGATGCAAGAAAAACAAAGAAGAACTACGTAGCTTTGATTCCTCATCACAATGGGGATACGTGGGGCCGGGTTCTGTCCGTCAAGCACACTTTCAAAAATCACAAAGTCGTCTTCGGACGCAAAAAATACCAAGAACTACGTAGCTTTGATTCCTCATCACAGTGGGGATACGTAGGACCGGGCTCCTGTCCCGTCAAGCACTCTTTTAAAAAAATCTTTGTTTTGTTTCGCTTTTCAAAGATGCCAAAAATATTCATTTTTCCCGTTTCCAATAAAATAATTTCTCAATCGAAACCAAAAGAAAAGAAAAGAAGTAGAACGATCGTTTCAAATCAAACATTTCAAAACCACACATCAAATTAATGGTTCCCTTTCGGTAGAAAGGAGGTGTGAGGTGCTAATACCTTCCCCATACCTAACCGACCCCCGAACCTACATCTCTTGTTTTCGAAAAGACCACCCGCCTTGTATAAAAAGACGTTTTTTCAATGTTTTCGTCTCAAAACTAAAATATTGGTGGCGGCTTCAAATTTTCCCACGTTGTACATCGAGAAATCGAAACCGGATTTTTCGGGGTGCAACAGCTGGCGACTTCACTGGGGATTTTTTTTTTAAAAAATAACGAGGGTCAAGCCTAATTAATTTGATGCGTGGTTTAAATTGTTTGATTTGAAAAATTCGTTCTATCTCTTCTTTTTCCTTTTTTTCTTTTTTCTTTCTCGTGATGCTCGATGATTTCTCTTGCATTATTATTGTGTTGCATTCATGTGCATTTGTTTATTTCTACACTTGCATCGTGCTTCTTCTCTTATCCCTTTCTTTCTTTACTTATGCTTATGCATCATATTCCCTTATTTTTTTCCCCTCTCCTTCGCTCCCTTTCTTTGGTAAGTTCATGCATTTTTCCCTTCCATTATGTCCCCTCTTCTTAGCTCCTTTTTCTTAAGGTAAGCGAGTTTTGGATGATTGTTTATACCTTAGGTTGATTTCTTGCTTAGACTTGAATGATATGTGCAAAATCCTAGGGTAGATGACTCTCTTTGTCCGGACTGCTCGGATTTTCTTTGCGGTGGGGGTATATGCATCATTATGCTCCTACACACACTTTCACTTTTTTTTACCCTTGTGTGATTTTTGGTGAGACAGCCCTACACCCGGGCTAGAGTATATCTTAGGCTAGAACGAAGTCATTAGTGGTCTGCACACCTGGACGTCACGCTCTTTTCGTGGTGGTTGCGAAGACTTCACCTAGAGTTTGGCTTTGTTTGAAGGGCTCATCACTTGGACGTGCGTCCCCCGCTGATCGGCGCTTCGGATGAGGTCGTTGGCTCTAGGAACCTTATTTAGGGTCCTCTTGTTAGTGCTTACCTTGAAGTACCCCTTAGAAAAGCCTTAGATCCTGTCTCTAAGAAACCTCAGAGGACACAAAGGAGCTGCATACCCTCGCATCCAAACCTTTTTGAAAAACGATTATTTTTCCAGAATTCCAACTGTTGAAAATCCTATGTTGTAAATAACTTTCTTTCAATCATCCTCATCATGCATTCATTCATGCATGTCAAGTCGCATTATCGCCGTCATCTTCATATAAAGACATCATTTGCATTGCATAAAACAAAAACTTGATAAAATTCATACATGCATTTTTTCTCTATCTCATTAAGGTTTGTTAGGAGTGCATTCTCCGCACGTGTGCATTTCCATTCACTAAGGCTTTTTTCCCCTAATTTTTCGAAAGATCCAAAAAATTGTGTCTTATTAGGGGCGCTCTCATGCATCATTGTTTTCCTTTTTCACACATCATGAAAAAATAATACATTAACCTCTCATTTTGCATGCAATTCCATTCAATAAAAAAATCATGTCTTTCCATGCATTTTTTTTTATCATTGTGAGTATCATGCATTTCATTGCACAAAAAAATGAAAACAAGAAAGCATTTCATTCATAATCATGAACAAAAATCATCATCAAATTTATTCAAAATATAGCATTCATGCATCATTTCATTAACCTCATCACTTTAGTTCAAATACATCATTCCTCCATACATGCATCTTTCAAAAAGGAAGGGGCATTGGCATTTCATACTTTGCCTTGCCTTTAAAAATCATCATTTAGGAAAAAGCATCATTCCCGCATCTTTCATCATGTAAAAAAAGGGGGCATCAACATTTCATATTTTGTCTTGCCTCTATAAAAATCATTTTGAAAAAGAAGTATCTTGCATCCTACATCATTGCATCATTTGCAGAAATAAAGTTCCAATTTTGAATCATTCGTCTTGCATTCCATTTCATTACATAAAAATGAAAACAATTATCATCTTCATAGCATAAGCATTTCATTTATAATCAAAGAGGAAAAAGCTCCTCGCCAAGTTCATCCAAAACATGGCATTCATGCATAAACATTATTTCAAAAAAGGACACAGAGAGAACTACGTGCGCTTTGATTCCTCATCACAGGGAGGATACGTAGGAGCGGTCCGCCCGTCAAGCATAACAAATAAAAATTTCATTTTTGAAAAAGTATCTTTCTCGCATCATTCAAAGATGCATTTCATTTTGCATCAAAATCATAAAACCTTTTAGAATTACACTTTTCAAGTGATCATTTTTTCCACTTGCATATCATAGTGTTTTCACATACAATAAAGAGTTTTGATGAGAGACGAGATGGTCTTGCAAAATAATCATTCTTTCAAAATTTCAAGGTGTTCCAAGGTGCTCGGGCCTCCCGAGTCAAGAGCTCATAAAATCAAAAATATTGCATCTCATCCATTCCATGATAAAAGACTGAAATAGTTCATCAAAAAGTTTTTATATCATGTTTTAACTAATGTTAATCTTCCGTGAAGCGTTCTTCTAGTAAGCATGCATGCCACGTGCATTTTCTCTTGTTTGAGTCACAATTTCCTTCAATCATCATCATCCCCATCCAAGTCTAATCCCGCCCGTCCACCCATAAAGTGCATGTTCTCTCCCATCGGTGCGTGCATTTGACTTTTTGGTTCATTCTCGCTAACACTTTAAGTCCTCCATGTCAGGCAATTCTGCAGTGATCACTAATTTTCCTTTGTTAAATATCATATTCCTTCATTGCAAGTCTTTCAAAAATAATAATAAATAAGAAAATAAGCTCGCTAGGTTGAAAACCCGCAGCGGCGCCCTAGACACACAAAAAAAGCGCCTGGTGGATTGAAAACTCGCAAAAGAGCGGTCCAGGAGCAAAAGTTAGGGCATAAAAAAAAAAAGGGAGAGAAAAATGTAAAGAAAGGAGCAAGCACATATAGATAGATGAACAGTTTTCATGATTTACAAAAAAAATAAATAAGCAATCAGATTTGAAATGAAGTTTGGCCATCTCCTCAAAAATCCCGAAAGTCCCTTTCCTACCCACCTTAAGCCAAGAAAGACCAAAATCCAAAAATCACCCTAGACAAGGATCACCTCAAATATAAAAAAAAGCGATTGCATCACTTCTTATCACCTCACCGAGTCAAAGAAAGAATCAAAAAAAAAAAAAAAAAAAAAGAAGAAAGGGGATTCAAAATGAAAATCCCAAAGCAAAGGAAAATACAAAAGAAATGTCACGGTGGTGATACATGTTACCACAAAACACAAGAGATCCTTGTCTCAATAAATCTTCCAATACCTTGGCGTGTATAACTACCCTCCTTCCATAAATCACAAACACTTCCTTTGACCTCGGACCTTGCCTCCACAAACCCTTTAGCACGGAATAAAACTTCCAAACACCTCATCAAGCCAAATAACCATCATAAATCATCGATCGTAGCCAACGCTGAATAAAAATCATCCTACCATTACCCCCAAATACTTCATTAAGCCCAATCATCCTTCGTCCGCAAAACACCACAATCCCGAAAAGTCCATTCCGATCAATGATGATTCTGTTGTTTTCTCAAATTTTAAATCTTAGGACGACTAAGTTTATCTGTCTACGATGTGTTTGCTCAAAAGAAAAAAAACAAATGATCAGAAAAAAGAAGGCTGATCAAGAAAAAAACAAACCCTCAGGAGAAAGAAATGAGGGAACAAAAACAACAATCGAGAAAAAGAAAGTGACAAAATAAAAGAGGACTTGCACTCAAACCCATTCAAGCCGCATTAAAACAAGGTTTAGTGATCACTAAGTGAGGCTTCTTTCACGCTAAAAGTCAAGACATTTGCACTGAGAACACTACTCGAGATCCAAAAGATGGGGCACTCTCTTCACCTCCCGCCCACCCCGGGTCTTGGGAATGTCTATTCAATGCCCTCCCATGTCACTCCAGCTTGTCAATACCTCCAAGCGAGGGGCAAGGCGTTCCCATTCCTTCACCTCATTCAACCTCACCGGGCAATCTCTCAACTCACTATCCTAAACAAGGCCCCGCTATTCTAATTGGGGCGCTTTTGTCCTTGTTATGACCGGGCAACATCAAACTTTATGGGTTGAGACAAAATCTCTTCTCGCCCCACCTTTCATTTCAAAAGTCAAGCATTCCCAATTCATCATCTTTTACACCTAGTTGTTGTCACCACTAGACAGGGGGCAAACTATTCACTCATCCAAGACTTGAATTGGGGCAATCTTGTATCTCTTGATCCCTCTTGAGCTTCGGTAATAACATGTCTGTCATTCCTTCATTTGCCGTAAATGTCCATGGCCTAAGCCAATTCCAAGTTAACTGACTCTTTCATTCACATTTGCACTCCTACGCATGCTTACTAGACAATGCTTCAAAAAGAGAGAACACAAGTTGTTTACGTGATATCTAAAATTCAGTCATCATGGAAGGAAAGAGAAAACAAGTGAGCTTGTTTGTAAATAAAAACCTTGAGAACACCGGAGTTTGAATCAAATTCAAATTTTTTTTCAACAGAATGGTCAATAATCATCTCAATTCCTTGCATCCAAGGTCTCGCATCTCATCATCACAAAAATGTTTACCTCATGCATCTAGGCAGTTCAATCTATTCATTATGGCATATGCATCAAAGCATTACATTTGCATCCTCACATGTTGCGCATTCATCACATAGCAAAAAAGTTCCGCATCAGAGCATTGCATCATATTAATGTTTGCATTTCATAGAAGAAGCAAAAAAAGAAACAAACAGAAGTTAGAACAGTAGCATTGCATTCATCAAAGCATCAATCACCGCGTACACTTGCATTCAAACATCAAGGCAATACAGTTGCATCACATCAATACTTGCAAAGAAAGCCAAACATCCCCTGTCATTCATCATTTCATTCATTTCGCATAATAGTAATATTCACATTTCATAGAAAAAAGGCAAAGAAGGAAAAGTTTTCCATTGCATTTGCATCTGCCATTTCATCAAAACACAAAAGCATTACATGTCATCAAACATCAAAATTTTGCATTCGCATGCCCGCATTTCATGAAAAAAGAAAGAAATGAGCAGAAAATAAAACAAGAGCATTCCATTCATCAAAACATGAATCACTGTCACTGCATCGCACACTTGCATTACAAATATCAATCTCTGCATCAAACATCAAAGCGCTACATTTGCATATTCGCACTTCATCAAGAGCAAAAGAAAACAAACAAAGGAAAACAGATGATCAGAAAAAGAAAGCTGATCAAGAAAAATCAAATCAAAAATAAAAACTCAAGAGTGTTCCACCACATGCATCATCACACCAAAATCATGGCATTGCATGCACTCGTATAACATTCTCTTGCATAACATGCCTTTGCATAACATGCACTCATGCTCCATGCACCATCCCTTGCATCAACTGACGTATGCGGGTACCTCAATTCAATACGCCAAAGATTGGCCATCTCAGCGATCAATCAACGATTTGCGAATCCCCCAGACCCATGTGTCCCTTCGGGACCAATCGTCCGCTTCGGATCCGTCGTTATCGAGCACCGACGAGTCATCGGACCCTAGTGGTCCTTCGCTTTAGTTCAAATCAACAAATCCAAACAAATGACTTTGAACTCGACCTTCATTTTGCCAAGTCATCACCGAGCATGACGGATCGGCCCCCAACCGTGTCCTTCATTTTGCCAAGTCATCACCGAGCATGACTGATCGGCCCCGCACCTTGTGTCCTTCATTTTGCCAAGTCATCACCGAGCATGCATGACAGATCGGCCCCTGCACTTCGTGTCCTTCATTTCGCCAAGTCATCACCGAGCATGACGGATCGGCTCTCTCGACTTCGTGTCCTTCATTTCGCCAAGTCATCATCGAGCATGACGGATCGGCCCCTGGACCTCGTGTCCTTCATTTCGCCAAGTCATCACCGAGCATGACGGATCGGCCCCGAACTTCGTGTCCTTCATTTTGCCAAGTCATCACCGAGCATGACGGATCGCCCCCCGCACCTTGTGTCCTTCATTTTGCCAAGTCATCACCGAGCATGACAGATCGGCCCCGGACTTCGTGTCCTTCATTTCGCCAAGTCATCACTGAGCATGACGGATCGGCTCCTCAGACTTCGTGTCCTTCATTTCGCCAAGTCATCACTGAGCATGACGGATCGGCCCCTCGGACCTCGTGTGTCCTTCATTTCGCCAAGTCATCACCGAGCATGACGGATCGGCCCCTCGCACTCGTGTCCTTCATTTCGCCAAGTCATCACCGAGCATGACGGATCGGCCCCAGACTTCGTGTCCTTCGGACTAGCCGTGGTCGGTATAAAGCATAGCGTAAGTCCATCAAGGTAAAATGTATCACCCCCAACTTGATATTGAACCTCGGCCGCTTGAGCGAGCCACCTTGAGCCCAAGTGCTCGCCGTAACCCAAGTGTTCCTTCCCGAGCCACAAGCGCTCCTTCTTTCTTGCATTCTTTCTCGCTTTATTCTTGTTTTCACGCTCAAGGTTGACACCAACTTTGTTTCCTACTTGTGTCGGCCTACCAGAGGCCGGCGGCAATGCATTCTTTATCACTTTCTTTATTTCTTCCCGATGTGTCGGCTTACTGAGGTCGATACCTTCTTTCTTCGCTTTTCTTTACCGCTTTACTTCTTCCCGCTTTTGCTTTGAGGTTGGCACCAATCTATTTCTGCTTTTGTTGGCTTAATGCGAGGGTCGACACTTCATTCATTACACTCATTTCTGGCTGGCATCCATCCACCCAAAAAGAAAAAACTAGAAGATAAAAAAAAATGGAAAAGAAAATTCGGGTATTTCCCTAAGCAGACAAAATCGGTATAACTTCTGAATTCTTTATCTCTATTTTGCCTCGGAATATGTTTCGGCCAATTCATATTCCTTGTCAAAATCTAGATAAAGAGGGCAAAACTGTCATACCCCAATTTTGTCCTACTTAGGTCAAAACCCTAATTTTCCCCAAAATAAATAAATAAAAGAGAAAAGAGCATCATGCATTGCATTTAGGGTTCTAAAAGTCATTTCAAAGCTTCTAAAATCATTTTTGGAGTTGGAATGCACTTTTTGGACAAACTAGGGTTTTTCAGTGCAAAAGGGTATTTTAGTCATTTCGCAAATATGGGACAATTCCCCAGAACAAATCATTCAGCATGCATTTTAAGGTATTAGAGGTCACTCCTAGGGTGAAAAGTCATTTTTGAAGTGAAGATGTGCTTTGGGCAAAGAACTAGTGTCTTTAGGGTGGAAGGGTATTTTGGTCATTTCACAATAAAAACGGTCTTTCGTCCTAAATCACTGAGCAATCATCAATGATTTATTTGAGGAATATTTGTGCTTAATTGTGATTGTTTTTGCGCATAAATATTAAACCTTTTGGCATAAAAATCAAATTTATGATAGAAGGGTAAAATGGTCATTTCCTTTGAGGTAGGGTCAACAAATCAATTTTGGGATTGGTGAGATCATAAAATTCAGAGCCCAATCATTGAATCATGGGACATAGCCCAAAATGGCATGAATTAATGAGGAATTATCTAGAAAGGAATAATCAAAACCTTTTGAATTTTGAAATGTCGTTGTCCTCAATAAGACAAAAATGACAACTTGCAAGTTGTCCACTCATTCCACTCATGTTTGCTCCGAATTTTCCAGCCCATTTTCACCTCATTTTGTGTTTCTTCATGCCCTTGATCCATGTGAGTTGTATTCCTAGCCATTGATTAAAATTCTAGATCAAATCCTAGGCTACAACTATGTGCAAATTGACCTAATTGCCCTCAACAATTTTTGTGCACAAAAACTCTTCAATTTCGTGGCCACTCCACTCCCTTCTCACCCTCACTTGTGTTTTCTCATTGCCCCTAATCCATGTGCATTGCAATCCTAGCCCTTGATTTAAATTCTATCTCAAATCTCAATGGTTTGCAAAAGCACAATGTCCCATATACCCTTAATTTTGCATCTCATATAAAACCCAAAAATAAGAGATCAAAAAGGGGACTACCTCATTCATTTTTACCCTAGCACACTCTTCCTCCTCTCCTCCCTCTCACAAAACCGAAATCCCCCCCTCCTCCTCCTCCATTTTCTTTTCAACTCTCATCCACCAAATCACCTCAAACTCACTCCATATTCATATATCTTCTTCCTTTCATCCTTAACTCCACATTCACATCATCAAAGGGGCTGTTCTTCAAGAGTATTGTAGCTTTTGTTGGTGACTTTTGAAAAGTGTTGGTGACTTGTTACTCTTGGTCTTCATTTTCTATTCTTGTTAGTTTGGAATTAAGGTATAACCTAAAACCCTTTGCATTTTCATCAATTTTCTTGCATTAAAATCCTTTTTCAACTTATATTTGCATCTCATAACATCATTTTAAATGTAGATTAGGGGCTGTTGTGGGTGAGAGTTGGTCCATCACCCACCAAATAATTTGTTCTTGTGACTATGTGTTGATTATGTGTTGTTCTTGTAATTTGTTCTTTGCTCATGTGATTTTCACCAAATAAAACATGTTTTCCTCTTCTTTTTTGCTTTAGTCTTAGGCCTAATTCATGATCCTTGTGTTGTTCTTGTTCATTAGATGGTTTGAAGTTGAATAATGCATGATTAATTGTGCTAATTTTGTGAATGAATGATGAGCTATACTTGTTGTTGAATCTTGATGTTTTGAGCTTGAATTTTGGGGGGGGTTAGGTTTCGGTTTTGGGGTCCCCATTTTAGGGTTCTTGCTTGTTTTTTGTTGTTCATCATGTATTCATGTTTATCTATGTGATTGGGTAAATTTTGATGAAAGAATTTGATGATTTTTAGGGTAAATAAGGCCTTAGGCTCAAGCAAATTTTTAGGGTTTTTGTTGCTTTGTCTTTCCTTTGATTTTTGCATGAAAAAATGTTGGTTTGAATGACAATATGTTTCGGCCTTGTGGCACCTTTCATGCCTATTTAATATGCTTGAATCACAAGAATAATTGTTGCTAAGTCTTGTGAAAATAAAAATTGTTTCAAGGTTGTTTAGCTTTGCAAATCATGAGGTGAGCTAGGGTTTGTGACTTTACTTGTAAAACCGAATTGAAGTAGGTGTTAAAATGTTTTTTTCCAAATTGTTTCAACCTAATTTGCTTGCCATTTGTTGTTGGTTGATAATTGGCAATATGAGGCTCACTTGTGCTTCATGCACTTTAACCTAAGTGAGAAGATTGCTTAATAGGATTCAATCTTCTATTCTTGTGCTAATTGTTTAATTGTTGATAATTCAATATCATGCTTGTGCTTTGTTGTGGTAAATGGTAATGAGTATGCTTGTGTACTAACTGTTGACTACTTTTGCTTGCAAATTGGTAAGTATTGTGTCTCGGTTTTGACTTGAAAAGTGATTGAATGTTCTACTTTCTTTCTTTGTGGCCAATGCCACCCCCTAAATTCTCTTCTTATCCTTTCTAATCAATCTTTTTCAAAGACTTTTTCCAAGAGTCAATACTCTTCAAATCGCTTTCACAAGTTAATCAAATCTTTTGAGATCAATAAACAATCTTTTTTTAAAAACTCATAAGGAGGCAAGTCGGACGCACGGCCGGTGTTGTCTAACGTCCTAAGACCGGAGCTGTACAGCTCAAACGTCTTGGGATACTTATGATAAATAAAGCAAGTAATTAACAACTTCAAACCCTTTTCCAAAATGAGTAAGGTATCGATTCGGATGTACTTCCGATATTGGTTAGCGTCTTAGGGTTAGCGAGTTGTGCAGGTTCGTGCGAGAGCCTAAGATACTTGCTCAATAAAAGCAACCAACCTCGCAACAAACCTTTTTCCTAAGAAAATCAAAAAAGATCATTTTTCAAAAAGTAGTGGGGCACGTCGTCCATGCACAGTCGGGGCTGTCTTTGTTCTAGGTCTATTGGACTGTACAGTCTAGGACCGAGAACCCCTACAATAAAAAATACCCACACACTCAAAGCCGTCTTCGGATGCAAGAAAAACAAAGAAGAACTACGTAGCTTTGATTCCTCATCACAATGGGGATACGTAGGACCGGGTTCCTGTCCCGTCAAGCACACTTTCAAAAATCACAAAGTCGTCTTCGGACGCAAAAAATACCAAGAACTACGTAGCTTTGATTCCTCATCACAGTGGGGATACGTAGGACCGGGCTCCTGTCCCGTCAAGCACTCTTTTAAAAAAATCTTTGTTTTGTTTCGCTTTTCAAAGATGCCAAAAATATTCATTTTTCCCGTTTCCAATAAAATAATTTCTCAATCGAAACCAAAAGAAAAGAAAAGAAGTAGAACGATCGTTTCAAATCAAACATTTCAAAACCACACATCAAATTAATGGTTCCCTTTCGGTAGAAAGGAGGTGTGAGGTGCTAATACCTTCCCCATACCTAACCGAATTTCAGAACCTACATCTCTTGTTTTCGAAAAGACCACCCGCCTTGTATAAAAAGACGTTTTTTCAATGTTTTCGTCTCAAAACTAAAATATTGGTGGCGGCTTCAAATTTTCCCACGTTGTACATCGAGAAATCGAAACCGGATTTTTCGGGGTGCAACAACTTTCTATAATGGTCTAGATCAGCTTACTAGGTTGATACTTGATGCTTCATCAGGTGGTGTCATTTTGAACATGTCTTTCTCTGAGGCATGCAAGCTCATTGATGACATAGCCACCCATAACTCTCATTGGCCATCCGATAGATTTACTCCCGGAAAGAAGGTCGGTGTCCATGAAATAAGTGAAGTAACTGCTCTTTCTGCTCAGGTGGCTACCCTGACCAATATGATCAAAACTTTGAGCACTCCAAACGTGGCCACGCCTGAGAAACAGACTGCGGCAGCAGTTGAGCCTACACATTCTGGGGGAGTAGTGTGTGTCTATTGTGAAGAAGGGCATGTGTATGAAGAGTGTCCCTATAACCCTCAGTCTGTAAACTTTGTATCTCAGAACAAAGGAAACGGTTCCTATTCCAACTCCTACAACTCAAATTGGAGAAATCACCCAAATTTTAGTTGGAGAAACAACAATGCTTTGAATGCTAGCAATACTGCTCCTGCAATACCTCCAGGATTTCGCCCTCAACAAAAGCAACAACAGAGGCAGTATGTGCAGAATAACAACAATAGCAACTTGGAGGCCATGATGAAAAGCTTCATAAGTGATTGTAAGACAACCTTGCAAACTCATGAGTCTTCAATCAAAACTCTGGAAAACCAAATTGGGCAGATAGCTTCAGCTCTCACTCAAAGGCAGAATGGATCTCTCCCTTCTACTACTAAAACACCTTCATCATTATCTAACCCTAATGGTAATAATGGGGTGAATGGACAGGTAAATGCAATTTCCTTAAGAAGTGGTACTGAATATCCTGAACCAACTATGCCTGTGGAGAAAGAAGTGCCAGAATAGGAGAAAGAGAAAGAAAAGGAGGCAAGCACAAGTGGTGAGAAAGAGAAGGATACTCCAGATATTGTGATGTCTAAACCAGACCTTACAACGTCTACTTTTGAACCAGGAATCAAGACTGTGCCTAGGCTTGTACCTGAATATCCTCCTCCACCCTATCCTCAAAGACTAAAGAAAGCTCATGAAGACAAGCAATTCAGCAAGTTCATGGAGATGTTGAAGCAGCTACACATCAACCTTCCTTTGGTTGAAGCTTTACAGCAGATGCCAAACTATGCCAAGTTCCTAAAAGACATCATCACCAAAAGAAGAAGGCTAGGGAGTTTGAAATCGTTGCTTTAATCGAGGAATGTAGTTTAATTATGCGAGAATAAGCTCCTAGAAAACTCAAGGATCTGGCGGTTTTACTATACCATGCTCCATTGGAGATTTTTACATTGGCAAAGCTCTATGTGACTTGGGAGCAAGTATCAACTTGATGCCCAAGTCCATTTATGATAAACTTGGTATAGGAACCGCTGCACCTACTTCTTTAAGTCTCACTTTAGCCGATAAAAGTAGAGTTTATCCTGAGGGTATATTAGTAGATGTTTTGATTAAAGTTGACAAGTTTGTGTTTCCAAAGGATTTTGTTATTTTAGATTTTGATGCGAGATAAAGAAGTTCCTATCATTTTAGGGAGACTATTCCTAGCTACTGGAAGAACAATCATTGATGTGCAGAAAGGAAAATTGATCATGAGAGTCAACGATCAAGAAGTCAAGTTCAATGTTCTCAACGCACTCAAATATCCAGATCCTCATACAGAAGAATGTTCTTATGTGGTTGCCATTGATCGTGTGGTTCAAAAGCAATTCAACAAAGATCATGATCATTTGGAAAAGATTACGGGCAATCTGAAATGCAAGAGCTTTTAACAGAAGAAGCTGTCCCTCTAGACGTTATAACGTCTACTGCAGACGTTGCCACGTCTGAACCCCCTGAAGCAAAGGCTTGGACAAAAAGGTATGAATCTTTGAGTCAAGAGGAATCAAATCTCAAGAAGAACGTGCCCTCGATTAAAGAACCACCTACCTTGGGCCCAAGGTGTTACCTGAGCATTTAAAGTATGTCTTTTTAGGGGGAAATGATTCCCTACCTGTGATCATTTCTTCCAAGCTCTCCCAAGAGCAGGAGGATGATCTCATTATTACCCTGAAGAGACATAAAAAGGCAATTGGCTGGCAAATGGCCGACATCAAGGGTATCAGTCCCACAATCTGCATGCATATAATTGTCTTGGACGAAAATGCCAAGAATAGCATTGAAGGGCAGAGGAGATTGAACCCAATAATGAAGGAGGTGGTGAAAAAAGAGATCATCAAGTGGTTGGATCCAGGAATCATCTATCCTATTAGTGATAGCTCGTGGGTGAGCCCGGTGCAGTGTGTACCAAAGAAGGGTGGAGTTACTGTGGTAACAAATGATAAGAATGAGCTAATTCCAACAAGGACAGTAACAAGCTGGAGGATACGAATGGACTACAGGAAGCTTAACAAAGCAACTAAGAAGGATCATTTCCCTCTCCCATTTATTGATCAGATGCTAGACAGGCTTGCAGGCAAGGATTTTTATTGTTTTCTTGATGGTTATTCAGGCTATAACCAGATAGCCATAGCTCCTGAAGATCAATAAAAGACAACTTTCACTTGTCCCTATGGTACCTTTGCTTTCAGAAGGATGCCATTTGGGCTGTGCAATGCTCCTGCAACATTTCAAAGGTGCATGATGGCCTTATTTTCTGATTTCATTGAAAATTCCATGGAAGTTTTTATGGACGATTTCTCAGTCTATGGAGATTCATATAAGGTGTGCCTGGATAATTTGGAAGGAGTTCTAATAAGATGTGAAGAAACCAACCTAGTTCTTAACTGGGAAAAATGCCATTTTATGGTGCAAGAAGGAATAGTGTTGGGACATAGGATCTCAAAGAAAGGATTAGAGGTGGACAGAGCAAAGATTGATGTTATTGACAAGCTACCTCCACCAACAACTATAAAAGGGGTCAGAAGTTTCTTAGGACATGCGGGGTTTTACAGAAGATTTATCAAGGACTTTTCAAAAATTTCAAAACCCCTGTGTCTGCTTTTGCAATGTGACAACGTCTTCAACTTTGATGAACAATGTCATGAAGCTTTCAATAAATCAAGATCGCTGTAATAATCGCTTCTCGATGATAGTCACTCCAGATTGGTCTAAACCTTTTGAGTTGATGTGTGATGCAAGTGATTATGCTGTAGGAGCTGTATTGGGACAAAGGTATGGAAAAAATTTTCATTCTATTTATTATGCCAGTAAAACCTTAGATGATGCCCAATTGAATTATACTGTGATGAAAAAGAGCTTTTGGCTGTTGTATTTGCCTTTGATAAGTTTAGATCATACTTGGTGGGTGCAAAAGTTATTGTTTTTACTGACCACTCAGCTATCAAGTATTTAATTGCTAAAAAAGATGCAAAGCCAAGGCTTATTAGATGGGTTCTCCTCCTCCAAGAATTTGACTTGGAAATCCGTGACAAAAAGGGGGTGGAGAACCAAGTTGCTGATCATCTTTCTAGGCTTGAGAATGTTGATGCAGGAACAGGTGAAGAGGAGATAAGAGAAAAATTCCCTGATGAGAGACTATTATCGTGAGCTGGGTAGTTGAAGACGTTACCACGTCTATGGCAATTTCGTCAAACGTTATAACGTCTGATACTACTGCACCATGGTATGCTGATATAGTTAACTTTCTTGTTAGCAAGATTGTGCCTGTAGGCTTCAACTATCAACAGAAGAAGAGGTTTTTCCACATTGTAAAGCAATATTTCTGGGACGAGCCTTACTTGTACAAAATGTGCTAAGATCATTTACTGAGAAGGTGTCATGCTGAAGAAGAACAATTCCATGTGTTGCAACAATGTCATTCAGCACCCTATGGTGGACATTTTGGAGGCACAAGAACGGCTGCAAAAGTTTTACAATCAGGCTACTATTGGCCAACAATCTTCAAGGATGCACATGAGCTAGTAAAGAGTTGTGACAAATGCCAAAGGACAGGAAACATATCAAGCAAGCAGGAAATGCCACTTACAAATATTCTGGAAGTTGAATTGTTTGATGTGTGGGGAATGGATTTCATGGGACCATTTCCTATGTCTCATGGAAATTTATACATTCTGGTAGCTGTGGATTACGTGTCAAAGTGGGTTGAAGCTGTGGCATTACCTAACAATGAAGCCAAATCACCAAGAAGTTTCTTAAAAGAATATATTCACAAGGTTTGGCACTCCAAGAGCTATAATCGCGATGAAGGTTCTCATTTCTGCAACAAGCTAATTGAGAACCCGTTGGCTAAGTATGGAGTGAAACACAAAGTTGCTACTGACTTACCACCCACAAACCCAAGGGCTGCAGAGATCTCCAACAGAGAAATCAAAAGAATACTTGAAAAAATGGTTGGTCCCAATAGGAAGGAATGGTCATTGCATTTGGATGATGCATTTGTGGGCTTATAGGACAAACATACAAGACACCATTAGGCATGTCCCCTTACAAGTTAGTTTATGGTAAAGCATGTCATCTACCAATTGAGCTCCAACATAAAGCCCATTGGGCAATCAAGCAATTAAACTTGGATCATACAAAGGCAGTGAAGCAAGGTTACTGCAATTAAATAAGCTAGAAGAGTTCAGACACCATGCTTATGAAAATGCAAAGAATCTACAAGGAAAAGACCAAGAAATGGCATGATCAAAGAATTCAAAGGAGGAGCTGGTAGAAGGACAACTGTGTTATTATTCAATTCAAGATTGAAATTGTTCCCGTGAAAGTTCAAATCTAGGTGGTCGGACCCTTCAAATTGATGAAAATCTATCCCTATGGTGGTCTTTGTGGACTTATTTGATGAGAAGACCAATACCATTTTCAAAGTTAATGGCCAACGTGTGAAGCGAAGATATCATGGAGAGCATGTGGAAAGGGACAAGACTCAATTGTCCTTCCACAACCCTTGAATTTAAAAGGAAAAGTCCGGTCAAGACTCTTAAAGCAAGCGCTCTTGGGAGGCAACCCAATGAGTTTTGATTAACCAACAATTTCGTGTCTTTTAAATTTTTGTTTTCAGGAATAAAAGCTGAAGAAAGGAGAAGGTGGTAGACGTTATAACGTCTCGGTGTACATTAGACGTTGTCACGTCTGTGGTCTGCGCAAGGTTTAAATGAAAAAGAAGAGAAATCGGTCAAGGCAAATTCAAACTCAACATCAATTGCGAGTTGATGACGTGGCGTAAATCATTTCACTCGCAACACTAGTGTGTAGTAACCGACCACGGCGCCATCTCTTCCCCCTATCTTGTCTAATCAACGGTTACCTTTTCCATTACTCCACTCCACCACTTCTCAACTCCCCATAACCATTTCCCAATAAAAACTAGCCGGTTACCATTATCAAACCATCTACATCCACCCTATATCATTTCTTCTCTCTGAAACCACAAACCCTCCCTTTTCTTCCTCAGAAACCTAAAAATTCAAAATCCCTCATTTCTCTTCCAAAGCAATCCTTCGCTAACACCATGACCAAAGTCAAGCAATCTGCAGCCAAATCTTCTGGAAAGGGCAAGAACGTTGACCTAAGCTCATCCTCAGCCCCAATCCCAGAAATTCCTAACCCATCAAAGAAGAAAGCACTGCTTCCAGAAAGGGGTTTTAGCCTAGAAAGCCCAAACTCTGATTTCCTTGCAACTGTCGCAGCGTTAGGGTGCCAAAAATTTATAGTGCACCGAAAGGAGTACATTGCTACGCTAGTTCACAATTTCTACAAAGGAATAGTTTAAAGAATTGATGGAGAGCCATCAATCGTGTCAAAAGTGCGAGGCGAAGAAGTGAGTGAAGTTCGGTGTGAGAGAGTGATCAATGACTATTTTGGCCTAGGGTATTATGGCAAAGTTTGTGGAGACAAAGCGTAAGACTTATGGGTTGGCTGAAATGGAGGCAATAAAGGAAAGAATATGTGTAGAAGGAGCTACGTGGGAAAGAAGTGGCGAGCATGGAAGTGAGTTCAAAATTCTGAAGAGGTATTTGTGTGATGAAGCCAACACCTGGTTTCATTTCATAAGGCATTGCCTGATACCTACTTCCCACACCTCCTGGGTAGACAAGGAAAGACTAATTGTGATTGATGCAATTATGTCAAAGGACAAGATTGAAGTTGGCAAGCTAATCAACCGAGAAATGAACAAGTGGAAGAATAGGAAGGATGGGTATTTGTACTTCCCTTGCTTGATTATTGATCTGTGTATGGAGGCTGGGGTAGAAATTGAAGCCTCAGAGCTGAGGGAGCAGCCTCAAGGACCCTTCTCAACAAAGTTCAAGGCCAGGGTAAAAGCTGCAGGCGCTACCACTTCTGTTGATGCGCAGACGTTGCAACGTCTGGTGGAGCAGCAGAATAGCTTGGCCAAGTTTGTCAAAGAACAGTTCGAGTGGCAAAAGAAGGTCTTTGCCCAGATATCAAAAGGCAAGATGGTGATTGAAGAGCCAGTGCTCCCTGAGTGGATGCAAGAGGAGGATGAAGATAATGTGCCCCTGTCAACAATCCAATTAAGAGCAAAGAAAGAAGGAAAGAGCCAAAAGAGCAAGAAGCCCAACAAAAAGAAGGAGTCCAACAAAGAAGAAGCAAAAAAAGGTAAGTAGTGAGGAAGAATTTAATTCTACTGACTTAGATGATATTAGTGATAATGATGCAGATGAATCAAGAAAGGTAAGCATGGAGATCATTAGTGAGGAATAGGAAGAAGAAAGTCCTGAGGAGAAAGGTAGTTCTAGTGAGAAAACAATCAGTGAATCCCCAACAATCCAAACAGAAAAAGAGCCAACCAAGAAACAACCCAAAACAACAAAGCCATCATCACCAAAACCCACACAACCACCACCTTCACCACAAGAACCCTCCACCCATGACCATAACACTCCCAAAACTCCACAATCCAAACCCCAAGACCAACCTATTCCACAACCACCCCCACCCCAACCTGAACCTGAGAAGCAACCATCTGCCCGAGAAGTGCAGGGAGGAGACGTGGCGACGTCTGAGGCAACCAACGTAGGAAGCAATCCAGACTCACAGCTCATGTCCCCACCCAAGAAAACAAGAGTGAAAAGTGTACCCACCCATAACCCTTTTGGAAGAAAGAAGAGGCAAGAGTTAGCAGCTGCAACAAAAGAAGCACAAGTTAGTGGAGAGCAAGAGCAAGTGGAAGCTCCCACAACAAAAAGACAAAAGCTACCAGTGAGGAGGAAAGGTGAGAGTGCCACAGGGAAGCCAGCCACTGCTACTAGTGCAACATTTGTTGCTGCTAGTGGTTCTGAGGAAGCCCTTGCTGCCATTGCTGAAGAAGGGCCTGCAGACGTTGTAACGTCTGCAGAAAAAGAGGCTGCAGCTGAACTTGCGACTGCAAGTAATGAAAGAGCGTGAAGTCGCAATTGAGAAAGCAAAGGAGCAGTAATGGAAGAGGCTACTCGAAGTTGGCGGAGCATCTCTTGAAGCAAGCCGGGAAAAAGTTGCGATATTGGTGGATCATCCAAAGACGTTGTAACGCCTCTAGAGCCGCAGGTGGAAAATGTAACACCCCATTTCTACCCGGTAATTTAAATCAAAAATCGAGTGTACAAAAATCTTTTCTCGATCATTTTCTAGTTTAGTGTGTTATAAAATAGTGGACTGGTGACTATGGGATTACTCGTAATCGATACTACTTGCAATGAGCATTGGCCACTTTTGCAAGGCTCTCGATGATGCCTCGTAAATGCACCAAATGAAGAAATTCTAGCCTTAGTGGCGAACCACGCTTTAGCCATAGTCATTCAAAGACACTAATAGTATAACATAAAGTAATACTCATTGAAATGGAGCGTCACAACAACTCTTTCTCTTAAACCAAAAACCAAATACGTAACACGGAAGATAACTCATAGAAATATAGTTTCACATACTGCAATGAAAACAATCAATGTCTCAACAAAGATAATCCAAAGAATATCAAAACAAATACATAAAGGCTCAACAAGGAGCAAAACAGTAACAACGAGTCTAAACCCCACCCTGGGTGCTACGTGATCGAGCGCACCGACTCGGGAGTAGTGAAGGTGGGAAGCCCTCACTCCCGACTACACCGTGGTAAAGGACAACGAAAGGGTGAGTCTCGAACTATATAATAAAGGTGATAATAAGCAATATATAAGCATAGTGTACAGCACTCAAACACACCAATCATTAATCAATAATATTCATGCACTAATGAGAATGTATGCAATGTCATCATGCATGTGGTACCATTGGCCCACCGGCCGCCCTCAGGCTTCACAATCATCATACAAGGCCCCCGGCGCCGCGAGCTTCATAATCACTTTATAAGGCCCCCGCCGCCATGCAGCTTTTCACAAATCATATTATAAACACTACGATCGCAGCCCAATGTATGCATGAGACTCCATGTACATCACAACATCATTTCAAACAATTCAATACACCCAATTCCTCTTACCTCGGTGTCAATCTCATTTTATAGCCCTCCTGGCTTGGCCCACCGGCCCATGCCCCCCATGGCATGCTCAATCACCTCATTATAAACCCTTAACACCATTATGTCCCACCGGACTATTCTCCTCTAGGGTACTCAAACTTTTACTCGGGGACCTAAACCACCATTTAGGACCAAAACAATCATCTAGGGACCGAATCACACCTAGGGACCAAAATAAAGACTTCTCTTAGGCACTTGGCAAAGCACCAATTATTAATCATCACCACCTCAATTATTAATCTAAATCACACCTAAGGACCTTTTCTTCACTTAGGGACCATTTTGACACACCAAAATAAATTTAAGAACTTAGGAATTCAACAAAGACAAGGTTTTGGAAAAATCCCCACCGAGGCGCACACACCGGCGCGCAGAGAGAGAGGCGCGCAAGAAGGCGCGCGGTAGTCGCCTCTAACTCTCAAAAGTTTCGTCATCAGCGAGAGGTGTGCGCGCGAGGTTACGCTGCGCAGGGACGCCACAAGCGCAGATGGCGCGCGCAGCTTGATCAAGCCTTGGCCATCTTGCGCGTAGTTTACGCACAAGCAAGATGGATGGCGCAAAAAGACACCATTTCGGACACAGCGGACAAGTTGGCGCCCCTGACCCACTCACCCAACACTTCCAAACCAAAAACCACCCGAGCCAAAATGTTTAAAAATGAATTTGGGCGAGTAAACACAAAATTTGGCACAGGGAAATATGCCTAGAAAAGTAAGTTTCACTCCCGCCCCAAAACACACCTAAGACGAGGCCCTACGGACATTTCCAAAAATACACTTCCAATCGTAAAAAACCATTCGAGCCAAAAACACTTAAAATTGAAAGTTGGCGGTGAATACAAAAGTTGCACGAGAAAATATGTTTAGAAATACAAGTTTCACTCACCGGCTCCAAAACACACCCATAACGAGCCCTCTACCGGACATTTTCAAAAATACACTTGAAATCGTAAAACCATTCGAGCCAAAACACTTAAAATTGAAAGTTGGCGTGTGAATACAAAACTTGGCACGAGAAAATATGTTTAGAAATACAAGTTTCACTCACCGGGCTCCAAAACACACCCATAACGAGCCCTACCGGACATTTTCAAAATAACACCGCAACTGAAAAACCACTCGAGCCAAAACACTTAAAATTGAAAGTTGGCGGTGAATACAAAATTTGGCACGAGGAAATATGCCCGTAAATGCAAGTTTCACTCCCTGGCTCCAAAATACCCACATTCGCGCGCCAGCAAAGAACTCACTCACCCAGTCACTGCTACAGTGACACAGGCGCCATTTCTCTAGGAAATTGGCGCCCTGCACTTCAACATTCCCCAGAAAACTCCTGCTACAGTACCTGGGGCGCACCATTCCTAGCCATATGGCGCCCCAACATCAAAATCCCCAAATTCTACAAATTCTCTCAAACCAATCCACATTATAATCATTCTAACACCTCCAATTTCACCAATTAACACACAATTGCACACCCAAATCATCAATTGCATCAAAATCACGAAATCACACATGGTAAAACCCTAACTCACGCTCTAAATCAATTTTACCAACAAATTCACCAAATTCAAGAAAACAAATCATCATATAATCACCAATTAACATAAAACAGCCCCTATAACATACATATAACCCATTATCTCCTCTATTATAGAGTGAGACTCCCCTTACCTCGAATTAACCGTAGAAATTGATTTTCCTTGAGTCACGTGCAAAAAACCACAAAGAACAAATGAGTTCTCCTCTTCTCTTTGCTTGGTGTGCGATCCACTTCTCCCTCTTCTCACTCTCCTTGCGCCGCTTTTCTCTCTTTCTTTTCTTTCTCTCTATTCGTTTCTTTCTTTCTTTGGAGAATGGTGCGAATTACACCAACCCTAGGAGCCTAAGTCATTGGGCTTGGGCTCTTGGGTCGATACTTACCACCCCTAATTATTGATACTTCTCCTTTTCTTTTTAATTAAAACACCATCCTATTGTTTTATTATAACTACTCCATGAAACACCTAAGTAATTTAATTTAATAACTACTTAATTATTTTGGGGCGTTACAACTCTCCCCACTTAGAACATTTTCACCTCGAAAATCTAGTCAAACCCCAAACACTACTAACTCTCTTCTTTATCTCTAACCGTCCTCCTCCAAAATCTATCGCATACTTGGCAGCAGACTAAACACCCTCCCACTCACAAACTACAACCACCTAGACAACTAGTACTATCCACATTGCGATCATTATTTCCTCGATTCACGGCGTAAGTGATTGGGCGGCATCCCTCCTACTTATTCACCCGGTAACTCCGCAAATAATAACCGCACTCGTCACCTCCAAAACCCACCGACTTACTACGACAATTAATCATGGACATGGTTATGCTCTAACCAGTTCATACCCGAGGTTACATCTAACCTATTCAACGGCAGCAAGTAAGATTCACCACAAGGTCCTGTCGAAGATCGACAAGGGACACTGAGAACACAACACACAAAACACGACTCGGACTCAACGATATTGTATCAGCCTCTCACAGGCTAGGTAGCTCATCACAATGATATTCAAAGCACAGTCATACATCACATATTATAAGGAAGATAGTGACAAGGACCCACACATGGTTTACCCGCACATTTAGTTATTCGAATCCAAATAATTCTTTATACTCTTAAATTCGTCAATAGTAATCATTTCTTATTCAAATAGTAAAGCATCAAAATATTAACATAAGGTTAATTACTAACTCTAATCCCATTGCATTCCCTTTTAATGTGGCATACAATATTTCTGCACACAAATGTTACACTACTTGTTGGCTCTTTTACTCATTCCTCAAGGCAACGGCATTATTTTATATTCATAATTCAAGTTTGAGACACGACAAACACACCAAAACAATTCGATTTAAACGATCTCTACAAAATAATAATATTTAATCACACATGAAGATCATACCAGCATGTCACATAGGGTACTCAATTAACATCATTAACTTGGGAGTTCCATAAAAGCAAATGTGTAAGAACAATATCTACAATGATACCAACATGCATTCCATATTTAGCTTATTAAACCACACAACACAATTGGCACAACTGCGAAATACTCTAATAGGAATTCGTTTATTAAAAATAAGTTTGATACCAATATCGTATCCAATCGTAAAATTTGTTTATTAGGGGTTCACAACAACCTCATAACTCAATTCATTTTCAACTTACAAAATCACGTAACACAATTAAGGAAGCAACAACCAAAATCAGACAATAAAATCAGTTGTAGACAATTAGAGTTCACAATTAGTTTAAGCATGCATTTATTCTAGTCACCTCTACAGTCATATTGCCTAAATTTTCAATGAAACATAATTCCACCAATCAAACACTAAACATTTACATTTATTTAAACATGTGAAAAGCGGAGTAACTAGACTCGAATCGATTACAAAGGCAAAGAGAAACGGACTCCAAACACTTAACACCAAGCAGTCATACTCGAGAAGGAAATCAAGGTGTTCAAGTGTGCAACATCAAGAGTGTGGAACAATTCTTTACTATCGTCTAATTGAAACTAGAAGGATACACTGTCATAGGACCTATACACTTCACAACTTCAATAGAATTAGAAATACCACCCAAAATGAGAGCCAACGGAAAAATTCTTTCATAAAACCAATTTTCAAATGTAACGAACTCACCGTCACTCCAACATGGTCAAATGATGATACCTATAGGTTTTTGGTTCCATAGAATAACAAGCTAATAAGGAGCCTATCCATTTTATGACGCATAGCTCAAAACAGCTCAAAAATCTTTTTCTTTGGGTTAATAAAGAAGTAAGTGAGACGCATTCTACCTCGCTTCGTAGAAGGGAAGATAAAATACTTAACACAACAACTTTGATCGATTACCCATTGTCAAATAATATTAAAACACGAGTACAAACATCGTTTTAAATTTTAAGAACTCGGCACTTCAAGTTATTCAGAAAACAGCACGTTAGATTGTAGAAAAACAACACATTCTTATTTTGAAGCCAGAACAGCCACTTTACGCACAACTAGAATTTGGCGCCTATACACCCGTGGGGATGCATAGGTCACATGCTTTCAAAACATTAATTTCCTTTCAAAACGTCTCAACCCATTGCGTTATCGCTTAGCCTTAGAACCTCACATTTATTTTGGAAGACATCACGTTTAGTTTAGAGAAACATCTCGTTTTCAGGCTTAGAAAACATCACCCTTTAAAGAGTGGAAAACATCACAATTTAATCGTAGAAAGCATCTCGTCCTAAGTTATATGACATCCCTTTTTGTTTTTGAAAACATCGCATTTTAACTCGCATACAACTTCAAAGCAACACCACTTACAACATAAAGACAAATTTCTCTTACTCTAAAAAAACAAGACAAAGAACTTTGAACAATATAATACAAAGACACTAGTCACTTTTTAAAAAAATAGAACGCAATGACTTGAAACATCACAAATAGCACACCATTTATTTTAAATAGAATTGTAACCTTGATTTCTTTGAAAGCATCAAATCCAGTTATCAACTCTATGAACCATTATCAATTCCGTTCGATTCAATTTAATCATCACTTTATATTTTAGAAAATACACTCTTTTCTTTTAGAAAATACTACATTTCAAATGGGAAACATCACATTAAAATTGAATAGAACGGTATTTTAATTATAAGTAAACAAAGCAAGAAAAAATGGCCATAACACGCTACAACAATGGCGCAAAACAAATAAGAAAGCAAAGTGGAAAAACAAAGACTCCTCTTTCAAAGATAAAAATAGCGCTTCATTTTTGTAAATCGGCCGTATAATTATTTTTTTTTTTTTTTTTAAAATGCACAGACTCATACCTCAATTAAAACGGCAGACAAAGACTCCTAACTTATAAAAACAGCACTTCATCTTCATAAAACCGCACTACACTTATTTCATAAAACAACAACTCATTCTATAAAAATAAACCGTAATACCGCAACCCATTTGGTTGGCAAACAGCGACATTTTAAATTGACAAAACAGCGGCATTTTTATTCTTTTCAAAACAGCAACAGCATACAATCTTTAGTCACTACACATAGCATCCTCTCAATTTATTTTCAATTTCGTTTATCATCTAAACACACAATTCAATCACCACATACAACTCAACATTCAATTAAGGATAGAACATCCCATGCATCGTATCTCACTCCACTAGTTCTCTTACCATAAGCAGTCTCCAGTCACTTTTTACCTGCAGGAACATCACTACCACACAACCATTGGTTAGAACTAGATTTAAGCTGACTGATCGACCGCCGATCGACACGACGACTTCGACAACTTGGTCGGAAGGACCGACCATTGCTTTGATACCACTAATGTAACACCCCATTTCTACCCGGTAATTTAAATCAAAAATCAGAGTGTACAAAAATCTTTTCTGATCATTTTCTAGTTTAGTGTGTTATAAAATAGTGGACTGGCTGACTATGGGATTACTCAGGTAATCGATACTACTTGCAATGAGCATTGGCCACTTTTGCAAGGCTCTCGATGATGCCCTCGTAAATGCACCAAATAAAGAAATTCTAGCCTTAGTGGCGAACCACGCTTTAGCCATAGTCATTCAAAGACACTAATAGTATAACATAAAGTAATACTCATTGAAATGGAGCGTCACAACTCTTTCTCTTAAACCAAAAACCAAATACGTAACACGGAAGATAACTCATAGAAATATAGTTTCACATACCGCAAAAAAACAATCAATGTCTCAACAAAGATAATCCAAAGAATATCAAAACAAATACATAAAGGCTCAACAAGGAGCAAAGCAGTAACAACAACGGTCTAAACCCCGACCCCAGTGGTGCTACGTGTCGAGCGCGGCACCGACTCGGGAGTAGTGAAGGTGGGAAGCCCTCACTCCCGACTACCCGTGGTAAAGGACAACAGAAAGGGTGAGTCTCGAACTATATAATAAAGGTGATAATAAGCAATATATAAGCATAGTGTACAAAGACTCAAACACACCAATCATTAATCAATAATATTCATGCACTAATGAGAATGTATGCAATGTCATCATGCATGTGGTACCATTGGCCCACCGCCGCCTCGAACTTCACAATCATCATACAAGGCCCCCGCCGCCGCGCAGTTTCATAATCACTTTATAAGGCCCCTACGCGCGCAGCTTCACAAATCATATTATAAACACTACGATCCGCAGCCAATGTATGCATGAGACTCCATGTACATCACAACATCATTTCAAACAATTCAATACACCCAATTCCTCTTACCTCGGTGTCAATCTCATTTTATAGCCCTCCCGCTTGGCCCACCGCCCATGCCCCCATGGCATGCTCAATCACCTCATTATAAACCCTTAACACCATTATGTCCCACCGACTATTCTCCTCAGGGTACTCACCTTACTCAGGGGACCTAAACCACCATTTAGGACCAAAACAATCATCTAGGGACCGAATCATCACCTAGGGACCAAAATAAAGACCTCTTAGGCACTTGGCAAAGCACTGATTTATTAATCATCACCACCTCAATTATTAATCTAAATCACACCTAAGGACCTTTTCTTCACTTAGGGACCATTTTGACACACCAAAATAAATTTAAGAACTTAGGAATTCAACAAAGACAAGGTTTTGGAAAAATCCCCACTTGGAGGCGCACACCGGCGCGCTAGAAGAGAGCGCGCAAGAAGGCGCGCGGTAGTCGCTTCTAACTCTCAAAAGTTTCGTCCTTCAGTGAGAGGTGTGCGCCACGAGAGGTTACGCTACAGGACGCCACAGCAGATGGCGCGCGCAGATCTTGATCAAGCCTTGGCCATCTTGCGCGTAAGTTTACGCAGCACAAGCAAGATGGCGCGCAAAGACACCATTTCCGACACACAGCGGCCTGATTGGCGCCCCATTGACCAGCTCACCCAACACTTCCAAACCAAAAACCACCCGAGCCAAAATGTTTAAAAATGAATTTGGGCGGTAGTAAACACAAAATTTGGCACAGGGAAATATGCCTAGAAAAGTAAGTTTCACTCCCGGCCCCAAAACACACCTAAGGCGAGGCCCCTACCGACATTTCCAAAAATACACTTCCAATCGAAAACCATTCGAGCCAAAACACTTAAAATTGAAAGTTGGCGGTGAATACAAAAGTTGGCACGAGAAAATATGTTTAGAAATACAAGTTTCACTCACCGGGCTCCAAAACACACCCATAACGAGCCCTACCGGGACATTTTCAAAAATACACTTGAAATCAGAAAACCATTCGAGCCAAAACACTTAAAATTGAAAGTTGGCAGGTGAATACAAAAGTTGGCACGAGAAAATATGTTTAGAAATACAAGTTTCACTCACCGGGCTCCAAAACACACCCATAACGAGCCCTACCGGGACATTTTCAAAATAACACCTGCAACCAGAAAACCACTCGAGCCAAAACACTTAAAATTGAAAGTTGGCAGGTGAATACAAAATTTGGCACGAGGAAATATGCCCAGAAATGCAAGTTTCACTCCCCGGGCTCCAAAATACCCACATTCTGGCGCCCAGGCAGCAACTCACTCACCCAGTCACTGCTACAGTGACACAGGCGCCATTTCTCTAGGAAATTGGCGCCCTGCACTTCAACATTCCCCAGAAAACTCTCTCTCACAAGCACTGGGCGCACCATTCCTAGCCATATGGCGCCCCAACATCAAAATCCCCAAATTCTACAAATTCTCTCAAACCAATCCACATTATAATCATTCTAACACCTCCAATTTCACCAATTAACACACAATTGCACACCCAAATCATCAATTGCATCAAAATCACGAAATCACACATGGTAAAACCCTAACTCACGCTCTAAATCAATTTTACCAACAAATTCACCAAATTCAAGAAAACAAATCATCATATAATCACCAATTAACATAAAACAGCCCCTATAACATACATATAACCCATTATCTCCTCTATTATAGAGTGAGACTCCCACCTCGAATTAACTGTAGAAATTGATTTTCCTTGAGTCACGTGCAAAAACCACAAAGAACAAATGAGTTCTCCTCTTCTCTTTGCTTGAGTGCGATCCACTTCTCCCTCTTCTCACTCTCCTTGCGCCCGTTTTCTCTCTTTCTTTTCTTTCTCTCTATTCGTTTCTTTCTTTCTTTGGAGAATGGTGCGAATTACACCAACCCTAGGAGCCTAAGTCATTGGGCTTGGGCTCTTGGGTCGATACTTACCACCCCTAATTATTGATACTTCTCCTTTTCTTTTAATTAAAACACCATCCTATTGTTTTATTATAACTACTCCATGAAACACCTAAGTAATTTAATTTAATAACTACTTAATTATTTTGGGGCGTTACAGAAAAAGCCCAGATGAACCCCAATGAAGCACAGCAAGTCAATCCTGCTGAATTAGCAATGAAAATGTGGGAAGAAGCCAAGAAGAGGATTGCTGAAGCTTCGGGTGCTGCTGGTGCGAGCTCGGGAGTAGTAGGATCAGATGAAACAACAACAACAACCACCACAGAAGCAGGAGGAGAGAAAAAGAAAAAGGAGAAGAAGAAGGTGGCATGACAAGCAGGAATTCCTACCAGACAGAGCGGAAGGCTTAGGTCTGGTAGTCTGAACAAGTAAGTTTTCGTTTTAATTTTTAGCAATAGTGTAGTTTTAATTTTTAAATTTTAGTAGTTATTTGTTTATGTACTGTTTAATTCTTCTGTTTGAGTCATTTCCCCCCTAAAAAAAAATGTTTTTATTGATCAGTGGGGACACTGCTCATCTTTAAGTGTGGGGGGGGGGGGAGAATCCTGTTGTCTTAAGTCTTTGTTTCTGTTTTGTGCAAGCATGAAATCAAATGCAAAATCAGTTTTTGTTCTTACTCATTAAGTATTGAAAATAATTCTCTTTGGGATAAATCTAGTGATGAATATTGTGTATGTGTGAGTAGCTAATGCATGTTTAGATGAATAGAATTGATTGCTACTTTCACACAAACTCTGTTTTAAGGAAAAATCTAGTTAGCTAAGGAATATTTTATGCTGAAGTTAGTTTTGGTGAACTATGGTGATTAGTAAAACTTGATTAAAAACCTAGAGTAGCAGTAGAAGCTAAGTTTGGGGGTATATCAGGTTATACTAAGGCTAGGTGCAAAGACTTTAGGATGATTAGTGCAGGTGTAGTGTGAGTGCAACGTTGTAACGTCTACCCGTAACGTTATAACGTATGCCGTGTGAGTTGTGTTACGTGTTCAAACGTTACAACGTCTCACCTATACACGCTGTAACGCCTACTCCAAAAAGATCAAAAAGAGTATGTTGTTTTAAATAAGTGGAAAATCCACATGTGCTCTGTGTTTACTGCAATACCCTGAAACAAATGCTGGGCACTCCAAAGTGTGCTAAAAAAAACTCCAAAATGGAGCAAATAAAAGAGAGTTGCTCAGTAATGAGGGGGTTGCAGTCATTTGCGTGTGTGAGTCAGAAAATAGTTTCACTAATCTAGTCCTAGCACCCAATTAAGACCCTTTGTCATGCTTCAAATTAACCCTCATCTCTTATGTGAAAATGTTAGCCTATTCTTTGTTTTGAAAGATGTTTTACTCTCACCAATTGGGAACCATTCTTTCATAGGCTAAAGTAGCTTCTGAACCTAGCTAGGATTGGAATTAATGCAGAGAACACACACTCACTTTGGGCAGTAATTGATCGTACCTTGACCAATGAAGAGTTGAAGTGTTGATTGATTCGTCAGATGGGCCGGTCGTTGAATGAGTGAAAGGACCGGTCCTGGCTTCACGCGTAGAACACCTCGGGTGGTACCTGCAAAGACACTCCGACGATCTAGTGAGAGGTTGCTCGGGCAGATAGCACAAGGTTAGAGAACGTACCTGATGCCATGTGCGAATGGCATATATATACTGCGAGGTCCGACCGTTTTGCGAAGATTTCGTGGCGAGAATGCGCTCCAAGCGGCGTGTTTGGGCGATCGAGATGGGCTAGGCCGCAGGTCCAATTGCTGTTGGCAGTCCTCGTAATTGCTAATACACCCGAGAACGATTGCCCCCGCCTAGGTCGCTTAAGAGCGGTGAGAGGCTTGAATCGATGCCCCGGGGTGAAGTTATCTTGACGAAAGCGGGCGCCGCTTCGCTTTCTCTGTAGGGCGGTGTCGACCGCTTGTCAACCATCGGCCGTGCGGTCGTGGCGGTTGGTCTTTCGACATTTAAGGCGTGGCGTTTGGTGTTTCCGAGGCCGTGCAGGAGACAACCATTGGTGAGAAGACGGCGTTGTGACCGCCGTATCCCGGTCCCCTTCGCGCCAGAAACCTGCACTATAAATAGTTCTTCTGCTGAGTTCATTTCTCACACTTCCAAGAATTGCTCTGCCAACGACCGACTTGTCTGCCGCCGACTTGCATCCAAGTCGTTCTTTGTCTACTAGCGACCGATCCGCCACATCTGCTTAAGGTATGAATCGATCCCTCCCTTTACTTTTTTAAGCTTGAGTTTTTACTTGAAAGTATTTCGTGCTTTTCCACGCCTCGTGATAGGGGGTGTCAGGTCGAGGGATGGCCAAATCGCCCCCTCTCACGAGTGCTCCGCTCGGCCGACCTGACTCGTTCCCTTTATCACAGGTGTTGGTGCATGCCACGGACGAAACTGACCGCCCGTATTCCCGGAAAACCACCGCAATCCTTCGCTCCATACATGTCGAGGCCGGGCGAGCCCAATCTCCACGAGGAAGAGCCCAAGTCGTCTTCGGGCGACAATGGTTCTTGCTCTTCGAGTGGTTCCTCGAGCAGTACGAGCTCGACTTCCCATTCCTCCGGCCGAGGGTCGACCAGTACAAAGGGCTCTGGGTCAAGGTCCGTTCATTCTGAAGGGCGACCGTGCAACACCCCACCGGGCGGAGAGGAAGACGTGGAGGTGGTGATCATTGATGATGAAGAGCCTAGCGCCGTCCCAGTCGCGGACGAGGAGATGGTAGAGGCCGAGGGCGGCCGAGATGAAGCGGCCCAAGAGGAAGAAGTGATTCAGCCCGAAGTCAATATTTCTGGTCTGGAAGCCAACATCGGAGGGTCGAACGAAGGGTCGGCCGAAGTCCAAGCTGATGTAGCTCGAGATATATCTGACATGTCTTGGGTGTCGGAAACTCTTCGCTCTAACAGGAGCATTATTACGGTCGGCCACGATGCTTTGCCCGATCTACGGAGCCGCCTTGAAGACTCACCGGGCTGGAGGATAAGAGGCATGAAGGAGGGCGAAGATATCGCGACTTATTCTCCCAACTTCAAGTTCACGATGTATCGGCTCGTGTTCGAGAAGATGAAGATTACCCCTCCTTTTACCGAATTCCAACGCGACGTCCTGCGCCATATTGGGGTCGCTCCTTCTCAGCTTCATCCAAACGCATGGGCGTTTTTAAAGACTTTCGAGGTGCTGCTGACCAAGTTGGGTCGGCCGGTGTCGATGATGCTTTTCTTTGCTATCTTTGAGCTGAGCTGGCTCAGAGAAAAGGCCAACAAGGAGAAGAGGGAGCAAGTCTCCTTCAAGATGCAGAAGACTCACCACCGGTTTTTCAAAGCGTTCGAGTCGTTGGGAGCGGCTGAAAAGTCAGTATTTCTGGATCGTTCCCACCGAGGAGGCCGGGAAGGCCGTTTCTGAGGTTCAGCCGGACGGGATGCTAGGTCCCCCTTACTTCCCGATCATGTGGAATGAGGCTCATTTCTGCAGGCGGCCGGGCGATTACATATACTCAGTGAAGGACTTGGGCGAGGCCGACCTGGAGACTTTGGAGATGATAAAGTCGTTGGCGAGTATGATGCGTCCCGGATCCTAAGGGCGACATACCTTGCCGACCCTTTGTCTTGTCGAAGGCCAAGACACGAGGCCGAGATTGGTTCGCTTTTGAACTTTTTGTCCTTATATTACGTTATTGATTTTCTTTTAACTCATGACTCGGTGCTTTGCAGAGAATGGCCGCAAAAATCGGGACTCCGCTCGCTTGGCCCCGAGCTTTGAAGGAGGGCTAAGAGGTTTGACGCTTCTCGGTCGGGGATAATCTCGAACCTTCCTCAAAAGTCCCCAAACTCCTAAGAGCCAAGGGAAGAAGCCGGTCGGCAGCCTCTGATCGCCTCCTCCCGATGGACGATCGCTCACCCAAGCGGGCAAGCGTGATGGTCGGTCGGGCCCTGCAACGGAGGAGATTCCTATCATCTCGCTCGAAAGCTTGGGTGCGGCCGATCGGAGCGATGTGAGAGAAACCCATGGCGCTCTGCGCTTCTCTCTCATAAATTCGAGAAATTCATGGCGGAGAGCTGGTGGCGAATCGATGGTAATTTTATTTTCTTAGTCTTGTACTCTTCATCTTACCTTTGTTCGACCGACTAACCACCCTTTTGCACGAATTTTGCGAGAAAGGACAAGGCTTTAGGCGAGGCGCAGCAAAAATATGACAAGCTCGCCCGATCGAAGAAGGAGGCCCTCAAACGGGGAGGGCGGCCGGCCAAGCCGGTAAAGAGGAACAAGGAGCTTCTTTGCTCAGTCACGACTCAAAACCGATCTCGAGGCTATGGGAAGCGAGAGGCCAATTGGGCGGCGAGAGAAGGCCGAGCCGAGGAAAAGATCCGGAAGGTGGCCCAGCCGTCGGGAGGCGCTATCGAGCAATTTTACAATGCTCTTGGCGGTAGCGGCATTGAACCCGCACTTGAGGATCAATTTTGATGACAACATGATAAAGCCTACGCGACTATGTTGAAAACAACAAGATCATGTTGCTGCGAGAGTTGACGATCAAGGCAATGTCGTTCGCCTGACCACCATTCTCTTTTAAAGCCCGCTGCGGCGGTGTAATTTTATAATCGTTAACTTGCCTTCGGGCACAACAATTTTTCGCGCCGTGCGGTTTTTCAGTCGTGGGCGCTCGGCCGGCCAAGGCGTCCGTGCTGTGATGACAATTTATTTCTGTTTAATTACGCCTGTTCAAATTTATATTGCTATGTCCGCGTACTTCTTGCATTCATTCGCCTTAGTCATTTCGAACTTGTGGGCGCTCGGTGGCCGTTTAGTGCTACGCCGATAGCGCTTCGTTTATGGTTGCTTTTCTTCTGGCGCCTTGTATGTTTATTTTTCTCTAAGTCTTGAGTTTTAAGACCGTTTCGGTCATCGTTTGCGCTCATTTCGAAAGCACTCATTCTTTGATAAGTTTTAATATCCCAACGGGGCCTTGGATCGCTCGGCGACCTTCAAACAGGCCCTTTCGATGGCACTTATTGGGACCATACCGATGGTCGCTCGGGATAGGTCGTTTCGACGACCTAAGGTTTGCGGGTTTTAACCCTTGGGCCATTTCGATGGCACTCGATTGGGACCATTTCGATGGTCGCTCGATTTAGATCGTTTCGACGACCTAGCGTTGTTGGGCCATTTTCGATGGCGCTCGTTTGAGTCAACTCGGTGACCGTCGTTTGTCTTGCCTCGGTGGCAGCATACCACGAATCGCCGGCGACACGAGGTTTACGGGTTATCTAACCCTTGGGCCATTTCGATGGCTCTCGAGGTAGATCGTTTCGACGATCTAATCAACTTTGATAAATCTTCGATCGCTCCTTTGCCACGGGCAATCTTGAGCGACCGGTCATACATTCTTGCGAGAAAATAAAGAACACATCATGTTTCTAAAGGTCAGGCCTCTGTAAAAAACCCAGTGGGAAAAAGAGCGCCTGCCTGCTTTTCATTAATAGGTCGGTCGGTATTACATTCAAATCTTTGTTACATTCAAACGTAATATTTCCTGAGTTTTTCTGCATTCCATGTTACGGGGATAGTCGCCCCATCCATGGTTTCGGCTCGTAAGCCCCTTTCGATCTTGTTGATGACCTGTATGGACCTTCCCAATTTGGTGCGAGCTTCCGCGGCGTGCATTCTTATTTCCCACGTCGGCCCGTCTTAGAACGAGCCGCCGACCGAAATTCTCTTTTTGAACCCGGCGTTGTACACGGCTGCGACCTTTTGTTTGATCAATCGCTCTCTTAGTGACGCTTGGGTGCGCAGTTCTTCAATTAGGTCCAATTCTTCTCGGATAGCTCGGTCGTTGTCAACCATTGTAGGCGGGTTTGAAGTCCTCCAATTCAGCTCGCCCATTTCTATGGGTATCACGGCATCAGTTCCGTACACCAATCTGAGGCGACTCCCTGGTCGATGAATGGGGTCGTCCCGTAGCCTGAAACGGATTGCGACTCTTCGACCCGAGTTCCCCTTGCTTCATCCGATCTTCGCTTTAAACCACGTGAGATAACTCATTGGCGCCCACTTGGCCGTTTATGCGAGGATGCTCGACCGAGGTAAAGCGCTATTTAACCCCTAAGTCGGCCAACATTTCTCTAAATGTTTTATCGCAAACCGGTACCGTTGTCGATTATCAATTCTTTGGGGATCCCAAAAGCGGGCTAGTACACACCGTCAGAAGAACTTGCGACTTTGGCCGATGTGATTGTTGCAAAGCGGCTCGGCCTCGATCCACTTAGTAAAGTAATCTCATCGCCACGATCAAGAACTTGAACCGGCACGGAGCGGGTGGAAAGCGGGCCTAGAAGATCCATGCCCCACCAAAGTGAACGGCCAGGTGAGACAAGACTTTGTAATTACGAGGAAGGTGCAATGTGGACATCGGCATGTACTTGGCATTTCTTGCATTTACGAGCGAGCTTCTTGGCATCCTCGTCCATGGTCGGCCAATAGTAGCCGGCCACGAGGTCCTTCTTAGCTATGGAGCAGCGCCACGGTGACTCCACAAACACCTTCGTGAATATCTCGTAGCACATGGTCGAAGCCGGCCAGACGTAAGACACCTTAACAACGGAGAGAGAATCCTCTTCGCATAACTTTCCTTCTATCACGCGAGTATTTGGTCGCCACGAGCACGACCAATTTAGCTCGCTTACGGTCGCCTGGTTCTTCACCTTCAACGATGTACCTTAGGATAGGGCGATCCAATCGAGTCGAAATTGACACAAAGAACGGCGATGGCCCGGGTTGGCTTGAGTGCGACACACTCGGCCGATTTAACGCGTCTCTGAATCAAACTCCCGTGATTTCCGAGTCTTGGTACTTGCAAGCTTTGATAATATATCCGCTCGAACATTTTCGGTCCGAGGCACATGTACCACTTTCACTTCGGTCGAATCTGCGGCGCTTCTCTCACTCTTGCTAGATAACTTTTCAGCACGTCGTCTTTAGCATCATATAATTCTTTGATCTGCGAGACTACGAGTAAGGAATCTGATCTGAGTTCAACCCGGTCGACATTGAAATCTCTGGCGAGCTGAAGGCCAGCTATGCATGCCTCGTACTCGGCCTGGTTGTTTGAAGTGTGGAATGCAAAGGTTAAAGACACCTCCACGGCCAGGCCTTCAGAATTTTCTAGTATTAGGCCGGCTCCACTTCCTTTACTATTAGACGACCCATCTACGTGCAAGATCCAGGTCGTTCGACGATCTTACGGGTAGGAGTCATTTCTGCTATAAAGTCGGCCAACACCTGCGCTTTTGCGGCCGATCTGGATTCAAATTTGATTCCAAACTCACTGAGCTCCACGGCCCACTTTATCATCCGTCTGCGCCGAGTCACGGCCGATGTAGGACTTGCCTGATAGGCTGGTCGGTCCTTACCACGACCTGATGGGCCACAAAGTAGGGTCTCAACCTTCTGGCAGCTATTAGGAGTGCAAGGGCAAATTTCTCTATCCTCTGGTATCTCAGCTCGGGCCCTTGAAGTACTTTACTTATGAAATAGACCGGACTCTGCTTTAGATCGTTCTCTCTGACTAGTACTGCGCTCAAAACTTCCTCTGTTATAGCCAAGTACAGATATAGCGTCTCGCCCGGCAACGGCTTGGTCATGATCGGCGGGCTAACCAAAGCTTGCTTCAATTCATCCAATGCACGCTGGCATTGGTCGGTCCACTCAAAGTCTACATCTTTCTTGAGGAGTTTAAACAGTGGCAGCGACTTGCAGGCCGCTTTGGGAATGAACCTGGAAAGAGCGGCCACCATGCCATTCAGCTGTTGTATCTCTTTTTTAGAAGTGGGCGGCCTCATATCGGCGACCGCCCTACACTTCTCAGGGTTTGCTTCTATCCCTCTTTCAGTCAGGTGGAAGCCCAAAATCTGCCACCCTCACCCCAAAGGTACACTTCTCGGGATTCACTGAGCGAGTTCTTCCTAGCTTCTTCAAATATTTCCCTCGGATCGCTTCACATGATGCGGGTCGGTTACGCTTTTAATGATCATGTCGTCCAAATACACCTCTGAGATGCGACCGATCTGCCTCTTGAAAATTTTGTTCATCATTCGCTGGTAGGTCGCTCCAGCGTTCTTGAGGCCGAAAGGCATCACCTTGTACTGAAAATTTCCCGATCGGTCATGAAGGTCGCTCTTGTGCCGATCGGGCGGATACATCGTGATCTCGATTGTATCCAGAGTAAGCGTCGAGAAAAGACGATGGTTTGTAGCGAGGCCCCCATCGACCAACTTGTCGATGTTGGAGTGCGGAGGAAGGCATCCTTCCGGGCATGCCTTATTTAGATCGGTATAGTCCACACACATCCTCCATTTTCCATTCTTCTTCTTAACCAGCACGACATTGGATAGCCAGGTCGTGTATTTGATCTCTTCTATGAAATTGGCCTTTATGAGGTCCTCAACGGCCTTTGCAGCGGCTTGAGATTTTTCCTCGTTTTGAGTACGTCTTCTTTGAGCGACCGGCTTGACCCCTTCATCGACTGAAAGTTGATGGCAGGCTACTTCGATAGGAATGCCGGGCATGTCTGATGCCTGCCATGCGAACAGGTCAGCATAGTCTCTCAAACATTGCACAAGATCTTGCTTCACTTGCTCTGGTAGGTCGCTACCGAGGTTTACCGTTTTGGATGGGTCGTCACCCAATTGAACATCTACTAACTCTCCATGAGGCTCTGGTCTTTTCAGCCTGTTTTTCAGCTCTCGAGCCAAATCATCATCATTGTCCTCTGGGTCGTTTGTGCGGATCATACCGAAGCGTCCAAATCGTGACATTGACTTGATGGCCTTCACTAGTGCTCTGAACGTTCGGGCCACGGTCTACCTCGTCACATATTTCTTGGTATAGAGCGTGGCTTCTCCTTGCTGATTCGAGTCGGCGCCGGGTAACCACTTGGTCGTCTTTCTTTGTAGAATTTCATTTTCGGATGCAAATCGATGTAACGACCTCTAGCTTACCCAAAGTCGGCCTACCAATAATACATTGATAGCGAGGATTTGAGGGGAGTCAGGAGCGCCGTCCGACCGTCTGTATAGAGTACTATCCCGAGTGTCGTCACCAAACGTGACTAGCAGCTCGATCGTTCCCAGCGGGTAGGTGGTCGCCCCATTGAAACCTGTTAGAGGGGTAGGCTCGGCCTGGGGAATTATCTCGCTCCGATCAACCTTTATTTTGTCGATCAAGTCTTCAAACATGATATCGGCCGAGCTACCTTGATCGACCAGGATTCTCTGCACCTCTGTGTTTGCCATGATAGCTCTGATTACCAATGGAACATAACTATTAGGCTTGCCGTCGTATAGGTCGCTGTCACCGAGACGAGATAGAGAGTGCCGCTCGAGGCCGGTGGTGGTCTTTGAAGTGGGCGCGACCATTAACAACTCGTCCCCACTTTCTCTTGGTGGCTTTGTTAGATTCCTGCGATCCGGGGTTTCCACCATGAATAACCATCGCAACATTACGGCCTTTGATCGCCCCAGTGTCACGATCTTGGATCGATCCTTGTTTTAGGTGCTCTCTATGGCGAGAGGCCCCTTTCCTCTGTGCGGATCGACTTCTTTCTCGCTCTCTTGAGGTCGGTCGCCTTCCTCCGATCTCACATACTTTCCCAACTTGCCTTTACGAATAAGCTCTTCAATATCATCTTTGAGGCCATACAATCGTTAGTATCGTGCCCTTACTCTTGTGGTAGCGGCGGTATCTTTTAGTCGGTCGTGCCCCTTCTTGAGCACGAGTGGTTCAGTGCCGCTTAACTCCCACAAACTCATTATTCGACACTCGTAGATCTGCGCAATAGAAGTGTTGAGTCGAGTGCGATGATCAAACTTTTATCTCGAAAGTCGGGCCGATTGTCGCGGCGACCTTCATGCCCTTTGGCCGGCTTGCTATTTTTTCTTCTTTAGGCCGCGCGCGTGACCTTTCTTCTTTGCCAAGGTTTCTTCATACGCCATGTGGGCGTTAGCCTCGTTAAAAAGTAGGCGAGATCTTGGTAATGGTTAAGAGTGAATTCTTCTACGAACCGGTGGTCCTGGTCGAATACCACGCTTGAGATACTTTAGCTTGTCCTTGTCGACAAGTCACGAGCGGACTTCGGCCTCGATGTTAAACCGGTCGATATCTTTGCCTCGGCGTCTCATTATCTCCTTGAACAACGAGTCCAAGTATTCTTCATACCGATATTGGCGGCGGTTTGCGGTGTAGTGAGACAAGAATATTCGATCAGTGTCGTCCCATGAGGAGATGGAATTGGGTCGCGAGACTCCCACCATTCCAATGCTCGGCCGTCCGAGTGGATCGGAAAAAGCACGCATTTCATGGTCGGTCCCAATTCCACTATAACAAAGCGATAATTATTGAAGTAACGGAGATGCTTATGCGGGTCTCCTCGTAGTCAAACTTGTTGAGATTGGGCGGCTTGCGGAGGTCTCTCGGAATTTTGTAACGCCCGATCTCCCGGAGAACGGGCGTGTTCGTCCCGAATGCCGTTCGACCCGAAGGTTGCATTGCGAGGCACGCCTCGTTGCCGGCATTCCATAGAATCCTCCGGATGGGCGGTTGGTGGAAGGCGAGGAGGCCTTACGGGTCGCTCGCTTTGGCCTCTCCTAGGCGATCTGAAACGTCCACTAATTCTTCCATTTCGTAATCTTCCGGCTCTTCACGAGAATCCCAAGATCGCTTCTCGACCGACGTGACCGGACGACTCATTGGAGGAGTACACGGTAGCGGCGGCCGTGTCGGGGCGATAGCGGAATCTTCGTAATCATGGGGCGTCGAGCGGCGTCTCGCTTCGTTCTGCCAGGGGCGATCATGCGCCACTGCTTCTTCTTGGGAGAAGCGATGAGTAGTGCTCTCTCGGCGAGAGATGCTCCTTCGAGGAGGAGCGGTGTCTTGTACGGTCGGCGCGCGAAGGTTCTCGTGTTCGCCTGTGGCGCCCGGCCGGAATCGAACCTCTCGTCTTGAGAGATGAGTGCATCTCGATCTGCGATCACTTGATTTTTGTTTTGCGGGAGCCGCAAAACGGCTTCGAAATGACATGATCCGGTAGAGGTTCTCGAATGCCCGCTTCAACCAGCTCGGCGGCGGCAAGTCTCGAGAACGGCGGTTGAACTGTTGGAGGATAGGTCCGCGGCAGATTTGTGCAGCGAGCGGTTCTTGTCGCGGAAGTCCTCGAGACTTCGTGGGCCGTGATGGCCACGCCCTCGAGTCTCTGCTGGCGATTACGCCGGAGGGGTTGAGTCGAGAAGTGGCCCGCGTCGGGGCGGGTCGCATGGAGCCATGAAAGAGGTAGGATAGCGCCGCGGGACTCCCACGTGGTGGTCGCCAATTGATCGTACCTTGACCAATGAAGAGTTGAAGTGTTGATTGATTCGTCGGATGGGCGGTCGTTGAATGAGTGAAAGGGACCGGGTCCCGGCTTCACGCGTAGAACACCTCGGGTGGTACTGCAAAGACACTCCGACGATCTAGTGAGAGGTCGCTCGGGCGGATAACACAAGGTTAGAGAACGTGCACGATGCCGTGTGCGAATGGCATATATATCTTCTGCGAGTCCGACCGTTTCGCGAAGATTTCGCGGCGAGAATGCGCTCAAGCGGCGTGTTTGAGCCGTCGAGATGGGTCGGGCCGCAGTCCAATTGCCGTTGGCGATCCTCGTAATTGCTAATACACCCGAGAGCGATGTGAATCTGGAATTTATTTGTGCATTGGTGCGTGAGTGTGTGGAGAATTAACCCCTTGAGAATGATTTTTAATCTGTTGGCTGAGTAGAATGTAATCTGTTGGTGTAGTTGATTTCATGCATTACTGATAATTGTGTTCTGTCTTGATTGCTTGAGGACAAGCAATGATTTAAGTCTCATATTTATATGAGTTATTTATATTCATTCAAAGATAAATCATGCAAGTTCTCTAGCAATACAAAGTTAGTTTAATTAGTTTTATGATAGTTTCTTGTTTCTTAGTTAGCTAGAGATTAAATTGCTAAATCTGTGCATTTTGGCACCTCTTGGTGCCTTTGAGAGTGTTTTGATGTTTCTTGTGCTTGTGCAGTAAAAGGGCTGAATGTGACCACGTCCCTCACCACGTCCATAGAAGAGCAGCAGAGCAAGAGTGAAAGATCTCAGTTTTGGCGTGCTAGCAATGATGGTCAAAGATATAAAAAGTCGAAAGATCTTCCCTTCCCCATGTCTTGACAATTATGGATGACGCGACCAGAGCATGCGGTGTTAGTCGAAGCGCAAGCGCAAAGCTTGGTAGGTGGGCAAGTGACATCGACAACGCGTGAGCAAGATTGACTATTTAATGAAGACTCAACTCTCTCTCAAAGGACATGCTCATACACTCACTCTCCCACTCCACTCCGGTTCATCCCTTCACCATCCATCTCCCTCCATTTCGGAGAAAGTATCTTAAGGAAGTTACGGACACGGACTTCTTCATTTTGCTTTTCTTAAACCACCATTTTTATTTTCTTTGTAACTCACTACTGTGAGGCTCAGACGTTGTAACGTCTCTACAGCGTACATGCTGAAGAGCAACTTAGGTGTATCTTTTGCACTTAGTGTCTTTTCTCCTATGTATGGTATTTGGATTTTAACTCCTTATCATTCTGTAGAGATGCTCAGCATGAGCTAAACATTTTGTAGTTGGGTTGTTGTTTTGCTTGTAATGAATTTCTAGTTAAGTGTTATGAAGTATTGACGTTTATATGCTTTAAATCTTTGCATGATAATATTTCCAAACTTGTTTTGAGGTTGGCCTCTTAAAATAGGTAGATTCATAGGTACATACATGGTCTATGAAAAGAACTCAAAGATTTATATGAAAAGAACTCAAAGATTTATATGACTGAAAAGCACAGCTCTTTTGCAACAGCGTTCAAACGTTATAACGTCTATCTGAGAATAACATTTGTACATAATAACGTGTAAGCGTTATAACGTCTTGACTAGAGAGGATTTACTTGCATGCAACAATCCAACTCATTCTCATCCATATTCACAACCAACATTTATTTTCTTGCTTTAATTACATTTCTAAGTGTTAACTTCAACTTTTAGTCTTGATTTATCACTTGATTCTCTTGTGTTTTAAGATTTGAACCTTGAAAGTACAACCAATCCTCGTGGGAGCGATCTCTTACTTTTATCCACTTTATTACTTGTGCGACGCGTGTATACTTGCACTATATTTGCGAATATCACACACGAGCGCAACAAGTTTTTAGCGCCGTTGCAGGGATTGTAGTTAACTTTTATTGTTCAAAAGTATTAGAACACAAGTTGAAAGAATTTTATCTTGTGTTGTTTGTTGTTTTACGTGTGTGAGCAGGTAGGCGTTACAGCGTATGCTTAGTTCCAACTCAAGCTCTAGTTCGATTGAACCAGGGAGTGAATCTGCGCCTGAGTTTGATCCAGAACCTGAAAGAACTTTCAGGCAACTTAGGAGACAACAAAGGTTAAGAAGGAGACAACAACAACAGCAACATCAACAACCAATCATGTCTGAACATAATACTTGTACGACGTGTATACTTGCACTATATTTGCGAATACCACACGAACGCAACACAGCCATCATGCCATTTAATTTCTGAACTTCCTTCTTTGTGCTTGGAGCTTTCATCTCGGTTACAACTTTGCACTTGTCTGGGTTTGCCTCAATACCTCTTTCAGTGAGATAGAATCCCAAAAAATTTCCAGCTTTGACACCAAATGTACACTTTTCTGGGTTTAACCTCATTCTGTTTTTTCATATTTCGGAAAAAATCTCTTTTAGATCGGCGACATGACAATTTGCTTGCTTACTCTTTGCAATCATATCGTCCAAGTAAACTTCAACAATTCGCCCGATCTGGTCTTTAAACACTTCATTCATCATTCTCTGATAAGTTGCTCCTGCATTCTTCAACTCAAAAGGCATAACTCGGTAACAAAAATTTCCACGCTCAGTCATGAATGCGGTCTTCTCTTGATCCGGGGGAAACATCGGAATTTGATTATACCCTGAATATGCGTCCATAAATGATAAAAGCGAACCGGAAGCATGGTCAACTAAGCGATCAATGTTCGGAACCGGAAAAGCGTCTTTAGGACATGATCTGTTAAGATCGGTATAATCAATACACATATGCCATTTTCCATTAGATTTCTTAACAAGTACAGGATTTGAAAGCCAAGTGGTGTACTTGACCTTGTTTACAAAGTTAGCTTTAACTAAATCGTCCATGGCCTTTGCCGTTGCTTCGGTCTTCTCTATACTTTGAACCCTTTTGCACTGGGCAACCCACTTCGCATCAGGATATATACACAAGTCATGATAGGCGACTTCAGGTGGAATGTCGGGCATATCTTCGGCTGACCATGCAAAGAGATCGGCGTGATCTTTCAAGCATTGGGTCAGTGCCTTTGATCTCATCCGGGAGTTCTGCACCAATCTTTACTGTCTTTTTAGGGTCGTCTCCCAAAACTACTTCGACAAATTCACCATCGGGTTTCGGTCGTTCTAACTTCTTCTTGAATTCCAGAGACAGAGGATCATCATTCTCTTCCTCCGAGCTATCGAGTCATACTGAGTGCATCTAAATATGTCACATGGACCTCGGAGAATTTCATTTTTGTGTTCCTTCCGGAGGCTTCTGGTGATGTAAGCTCGGCCTCTTCTCATGTGGCGACTTCAGCTTTAATAATTAGGTAATAAAATATTTCCGAAGATTCTAAGTCGGCATTAACAGTTATGATTTTATTGCACTAAGAATGAAACTTCATTTTTAAATGTACCGTAGATGTAACAACACCGAGTTTGCCCAACGTCGGTCTTCCGATAATGCAATTGTATATTGATGGGCAAGGTAAAACCATGAATTTTGTCAATACGGTACGAGTTAACGGTTCCTCCCCAAACGTGACCTTCAAATCTATATAACCCATTGGTCTAGTCTGGGATCCATTGAAACCGGAAAGATCAGTTCCTCGATATGGGAACAGTTCCTTTGGTGAGATTCCAATTCTTTCTAAAACATCAAAAAACAAAATGTCACAAGAGCTGCCTTGGTCAATCAGGATTCTCCTAATCTCGGTTTCAGCCATCACAGCCGAGATTAAGAGCGGTATATCTTCATTCACCTTTCCATTTAGAAGGTCTCCGTCCCCAAAAGACAAAGGAGGACGAGTTGCTAAAATCGGGGTTGATGATGTGGAAGCCACACATTGAATTTCCTTCCATTTTCTTTTAATTGTCATGGCTGTTGCTCCCTCGAGTTCTCCTCCCGAGATTACCATTACCACCGGTCGTCCTCTGAAATTCCGGGTATCAGGCTCTTCCTTGTAATCTTCGATGACATTTTTGCCTTTTACTTTTTCATTGTCCTTTTCAGTTTTTACGTCTCTATTTTGTTGATATGGTTTTTTTGACATATTGTCCGAGCTTTCCTTTCTTGATGAGGTCTTCAATGTCGTCTTTCAAAGCGTTGCAACGATTTGTGTCATGGTCAACACTTTGATGATAACGACAATACTTGTTACTTCTCAATCCCGGCGCGATAGGATCAGGATATCTTACCTGCTTAAACTCATTGTTCTGGCATTCGTGCAAAATTCTTTCCCTACCACATATGAGTTCGGCATAGTCCTTGTGTCTTCCGACCCTAGGTTTGAATTCTCTAGATGGGCCACCGGTCTAAAACCTCCGGTTACTTTCTGCGTTTGGGACTCCCCTATCCATCTGAGGTTTAACATCTTTGGATTGGTTAGCTTAGTGCCTAACAAAGAACTTACTAGCTTCGTCTCCTTCTTCTTGATCTATGTACTTCTCAGAAAGTCGGAGGAATTCTCCCAAAGTCGAGGGTTGGTTTATGCTTACATCGGTTTGAAACAAAGTGCCCTTGCGCAAACCTTGGGATAGGAAATACAAGCGAAAATCTTCATTCAAATTGTGCACCTTTCTGCTTGATGTTGAATCTTGCAATAAAAGATCGGATATATTCATTTTCCCCTTGGTGTACTGCATGCAGCACCATCCATGACTTCGGCCTCACTTTGGAGTGTGCAAAACTTGTGGAAAATAATTTGGAGAGTTGCTCCCAGGATGAGATTGAATTCGCCGGGATGTCCCTAAACAAATACCTGCGGATTTATCAAGGGTTAGAGAGAAGAGTCTACACATTATCTCACCCGGGGCGTTCTGGTATTGCATCATTGTCTCGTAGTATTCTAAGTGAACATCCGGATCTCCGAGTCCGTCGTAGATTTTCAAATACTCCGGGGGTTTCTCCAGTCCGCGAGGGATGGGAAAATAATCTATCTCAGTCGTAAAAGGCCCTCTTCTCGGGGTTGGGGCAATCCCCAGACCGTTGTGAAGGAAAGGAGTCGCCAACGGTGGAACTTCCGGAGCTGTCGTCCGAATCAGAGGATGTTGAGGTTGATCCCTAGAGCGGTGTTGCCTCCGTTCAGGAGTTCTCCTAGAGCGGTGTCGATGATGCTCTTGCCTCGGGTGCGCATCCCGGCTTTTAGAACGTCGCCTTTGCGGTGAGGATGAAGCAAAAGATGAGTATTCCTCATAAGTATCATCTATTGTTTCAGGAGGTGTTCGAGGTTCCCCCTTCCATGCTTTCGTGGGGGAGAGCGATGATAGTGACATCGTCTGGGAGGAGTGTGATGACGTCTCCGTCGCTCTGGTACTCACTGGGCTCTTGTTGAGGTGTTGAGATACCCGAGGGGATGTAACGCTGTGGAGAATTCCGATCTGGTATATCCCGAGCCTAGTATACGGCAATCTCGGCTTCAAGTTCGAATCACGGAGGCTCACGAGTGCGCTCGGCTTCATTGTGTTGAGCGAGTCTGGACCGATTCTTTGTCTTCAAGTCCACGAGGAACCGGAAGTACGGCCGGAGGTGGGGAAGTCGGGACCTAGCCGAACTTCCATGAAAAGCATTCGATCCAAAGCGAGGTTGAGTTCTTGCTACTCCTTGAGAGTTCCCCTGAAACGCGAGGTTGAGTGCGGCGTAGAGGGATTCGGCCGGTTCAACGACACTTGCGGGCGTAAACCGGACCTCAATCGAGGGGCCATTACCGATCAAAAGAGAAGGTGAAAGTAATTGAGTTCAAGCTACTCTCACCGTGGTCGCCAATGTTGCATGCCGTGTCTATGGGTCGATCGATCCTAGAAGCGATGGGTAGGAGATAAGGTTTGATCAATAATAGTCACGTCCGATGTGGATGGTCCGATCCAGGTGGGGTGTACTGCAAAGTCACTCAGATGCTAAAGTCGACTTGTGTTGGAAAGTTAATTGCAAGTATTAGTGGGTAATAAATCGCGCTTCTTTGTTAGTAATAAGTGTTGTATTTATAGAGTCAAATGGTACTTGAGTGAAGTGATTTGAACCCCATTGTGGGCCTTGGTTGGTTGGTGGCCCAATAACTTTGTTTTGAAGAAGGAGGGGTGTAAATAACCGGAATATATTTACTCCGTAACAATGTTAAAATTCTGTTTACCAAAAAATAAAATTCAATTGATATGAACAAAACTTTTACTCTTTTTAGCTGGACTGAAGAAGCGATCAGTTTGTCTCATCTCAAACTAAAACGTTTTTGCTTCCCACTTGAAATGCATAGAGCTAATTACATGGACCTCCTTTGGTTTTGCTTTGAAGAAAGAAAGTGAGCAAAAGTTATTATGTTAAGGGAAGGGTTTTAGTCTCTTACTCATTCTCATTGTTCTCGCTTGTTTCACTACAAACTACAAAGTACCACATCCAACCTTCCATCACCATATTTTCAAACGTTCTACGATGTTTTCCTTTTGCCAGAGTCCTCTAAGGTAATCTAAGAACAGACTTTTTGCAACAAAAAAATTGTGATTTAGGGAGTGTTTGTTGTTTTGTTTTATGTTAATCTAAGAACAGACTTTTTGCAACAAAAATAGTGTGATTCTTCAAAAAGTTGTTGAGTCTGTCAGTATACCGTGTGACCATCCTAGCCAGACAAGCTGGCCAAGAACGATCCTCTACAGCCCAAGATGAAACCCCACAAGGTAGAGATCATCAGGCCATTAATCACGCTCTGATCACACGGTCACAATTCATCCACCAGACTTTGGTTCCTGTCTCCTTAGTAATCAAGGATACAGTTGTACGAGCCTATAGAACAGATCCTGTTCAAGTAAGGTCGTGCCTAATTCACTTAGCATGTGTTATATAAACAATTGTCCTGTGTTAGCTTTCACCAATGTGGGACTATTTTCACGTCTATTCTAGGTTCTAACTCTCGCTTCGAGACTTGGTAGCATAGCTGTAATTGACTTTCATTTTAATAAACCAAATGAAAAATGAAACATGGTCTTCTGGGTGTTGCAATTGTAACACTATAATAAGTTCCTAGATGCAGATACATTTTTATTAATTTTGTATAAAAAATACTTCTAAGTTCTAACTCTCGTTTCGGATCCATTCCAGAATTTGCAGTAAATCATGTAATGCTCAATGGATACATCTGATGGTCGTAGCCATAATACTTCTTGTTGAATAACATGACATCCATGGAAGATAAGAGAAAGTTTTAAAGGACTATTATATATTCATCAAAGTATAAGTATACAAGTGAGAAATGTTGTATTCTAAAATCAGTGTGTAGCCATACAGAAAAACAAGGAAGGATCACTTAATGTAATCATATAATGAATACTATGCAGTTATGAACTTTTGGTAGATGTTATTTACTTTTAGCTTTCCCTAAAGTCTCAAATATTTTTGCAAACAGATTTGGAGCTAGGTCAGAATAGAATTTGACATTCATAAGTGATAAAACCAAAGGTAGAGAATTGTATGATTCAAACAGGTAAGATAGCTGAGCATTTTATGCAAATTGTATCTGATGAATGCTTTCTCATACCAAATTAGAAGCATTGACAATTTGATAATATATTAATATGTGTATATGATCTAAGATTAGATAATATCCACATATTGTATCTTATCTAATAATACACACACCTCATTCATTCATTCATTCATTCATTCATTCTGGCCTAGCTTATAAGTTATAATTAGAAGTTAAATACTTCGTGCATAATATCACGATTCAAATCGGTGATATAACCATTATTTAGGTTGCTTTATAGGATCACGGTAGATCTTTGTTCATAGTTTTTTTACAAACGGGTGATGTTTTATAGTTAGCTATTCTTAAAGTCATGAATAGTTTTGTAGAATTAAAGACTTTGAGGAGGTCGAACAAATTTTCCACTGAATAAAATTGTATGCAAAGTGATAAAGATCGGTATTCTTTATTATAAACATGACATTATCACAACTTTGAGCGATGCCTACTACTTTACCATTTTGAGTGGTAATATGGACGAAGAATTATCCTAACATAATCACTTGCCCGTCTAGCTCAGTTGGTAGAGCGCAAGGCTCTTAACCTTGTGGTCGTGGGTTCGAGCCCCACGGTGGGCGTTTAACATATCTTTTTATTTTTATAAACTAACCTTGTGGTTAGTGGTGAAAGCACACACTAATTTAAGCTTTATATTGTTAATTTTATGGTTTTAATGTTTTCAATACAACTATATTCACTTTATAAGTTTGCTAAAATTATTTATTTTCATTTTATTATTCAATAAGTGAAATAATTATTATTTGATTCAAAAAGATTTTCAAATAATTAGTAATTTAAATTTTCAAAAAATAGGTTAGAGAAGGATGAAGTCAAGTGACTTAATACAATAATATTAGAGCATAATGGAAGATGTTCTCATTTTAAGAATATGGATTGTAATTTTTTGGGTTCTTGTACAAACACTTGGGGTGAGGGTGGAGAGGAAACGTGGAATTTTACCGGTACAAACTTGCGCTCTCAATGTTTACACAACACTTATTTGCTAACTAATTTCTTTCAATATGTTTTTGACAAAACATTTTTGCATAGAAAAAAGCTTAGATAAGTTGGGTTTAAGGGCTCACTAAGATCGGATGAGTTAATACTCAAAAGCACTTATATAGGTCATGCAGACGAGATTGATCCAAAACGAAATGAACAACAACAAACTTAAGTTGCAAAACAATAAATGTGAGATAACAAGCAAATTGAAACATCATGAGATTGTCTTTAAGGAATTTTTGCCCAAAGAGCGCAAACCCTAAGATTCAACATGTGTCGTGCCCAAAGCGAAAGCATTGGACATATAAAACTAGTAAGAATAAGTACTTTATTTTTCAGGAGTTTCGGTTCTGATGATATGGTCTAAGTGCTAAACAAGTGTACTTAATATAGGTTCTATTATAGATTAGTTCAGCGATTATCAAACTTGATCAATTAGCTTAAGGTCAAGGTAATGTGCACTTGGTGATCACGGTTTGGTACACAACATTTGATTCTACACCTTTGGTTAAAAAGAAACCAGCCTTAGCATTATCAACACGTGAATTGTGAAACACGTAGAGAAGACTTTGCATACAAACAATTCAATCGTTGCACCTAGTCAAATAGAATTTGTCACCAAGCTTCGTGTTTAATCACGGTGACTCGGCATTCTCTGTTGATTCAATTCTTTTCGAACAAGCACTGAAGATATATGAATGGCTAGTAGTTTGGTTCTCTCTAAAAGTACAATATAACATGGATTTACTTTATGCTTCCCAACAACTAATTGTAAGATGAAATCATACTACTCCAACGACTATAATTTCCACTTGTATTTAATGAAGCTCGTTTGAATTGAAGAAGTGTCAAGAAGGACCACAATGAGGTTGATAAGTTCCAAGATGGCGACTACGGAATGAGAAAATTCGATAGGAGTAAAATGACTAAGTCAAATTTATAGAATATCATATGATTACATCACCATGAGATTGTTTATTTGAACATCCATGGGAGAGAAAAGAAATGAAAAGCATGCAAGAAAAGAAAAATGCATGTTCTAAGATAAAATGTTATATTCTAAAAAGAGAAGAACACGTCTAAAGCTCAAGTATCCTCTCATATTGAGAGTCATTAGAAGCGATGATGTAAATCAATCAAGTTGTTGAATACACTTGAATTGATATAGAATTAAATTGTAATATCTTTCTATGAGAGTAAAATCCTTGGACAAACTTTGTATTAGTCGATTCAAACTCAACTTATTGCAACCCACCTTTTCGTTAGTGCGGAGAGACGATTAAGCACTTGGTTTCTCAATGGCGGATTGCCAAAATGTTGAGAAGACTAGAAGATTTCTAGTGTTGTATCACGGAGAGACGAAAGCAAAGAATACTTAGTTTTACCTTTGAGCCAATTGAGCTAGGTCAACAACTCAATTTGACTCTAATCATGAATAACGTCTTTCTCTAGCCCCTAAAACAAATACATGACAAGTGATAAAAAGAATTTTGTCGTGACATCTAAATGGGCATTTCTTGGGTCACAAACTTTTAAGTAATGCTTGGAGAATCGCATGTTGAACTCTAGCTTAAAAACAAGGACTCAAAATACCTTAAAATGTTGCAAAATGCATATTTTTTTTCCCGAAATGCAGACTTATAAATTCTAAAAATTTGATTTGAAATGCCTATTTACAATTTCAGAATACTTAATTTTGGAAAGTAAAAGAAAGAATCTTGAATTCAAATTTTTAAAATTTGAGTTAACAACTAGTTCCAAAATGAAGTTTCAGGAAAAATATTTTGAAGACAAATTAAAAAGCAATAAATGATGTGTAAATAAAAACGGGTGCCAATAGAAAACGTCACAACCATTCTTTTTTGGGCCTTTTTTTTTGTACCCCCACACCTTCCCCATATACCCCCACCCAGTATGATATTCCCAAAATGCCCTTCAAAAAACCTGTTTTTTTTTCAAAGTAACACGAATCGTATATATCTCTTTTGGGGCATATATACGATGGGCAATGTTTTGACATCGTATATATGTCCATTGTGCGTATATACGATTGATGCATTTAAGTCAATCGTATATCGCACAATGGACATATATACGATGTCAAAACATTGTCCATCGTATATATGCCACAAAAGAGATATATACGATCGATGGGCTTATTTTTGGTTAACAATTATGATTTTATTACCGGTTGTAATTTGAAGTCTCGTGCTTTTATTAACAACAACGGTGTAGATATATTGGATTAAATAAACGCGTATAATTACAAAAAAACGCGATATAGTAATATATACACGTGTAATACAAAAAGGTGTGAATCTATCTACAAGCCGTCAATAGAATCATCGGCTAAATCGATACATGGCGCATCACTGTGAGTGGGAGGCTGCACGGGAGGACACATAGACTGCCATAGGGTAAAACGTCCGGCATACGGATGCAACCATGAAGCAGACTCTGGTGAGTAGTGCTGGTACCACTGTGGGGCAATAGGAGGCAACAGACCAGTGGGAGACATTTGAAAGATGCAACAGTGGTACATATTGCTCGTTCGAACATAAATGATTTTGAACTTAGATGAACTGTAAGTGTCTCTCAAAGGCAGATAAGTGAAATTCATAGGCAAAAAAAGCGAACCAATGCAACATTATACTTGGTTGCAACCATATACCCCATCTCAGGCAAATCAAACCACTTTGACTCCGGCTGACGTCCGTATGACTCAATAGTTAAAGCTTTGCGAAGCTCTAACAGTCGTATATACCTCCTCAACCTTGTATATACGATGGATATTTTTTTCACATTGTATATACATGGCTCAGATGTATATACGATTAGATCTTCAAGCCCACTCGTATATAACCTATATACGATGGATGATCAACGAAGCATTTAATAATGCAATCGTATATATGTCTTGAAGGACATATATACGATTAGTAGTCAACGAAGCATTAAATAATGCAATCGTATATATGTCTTGAAGGACATATATACGATGAGTACTTTTTCAGGTCAGCGTTAAATATTAAATGTAATCGTATATACCTTCCATTGAGGTATATACGATGCGTAATATGGTGGGTCCCAGTCAGAGTGATATTTAATGAAAGTCAAAATGTGATTTATGGCGGGGGTAAAATTGGAATAACAATAATGGGTGGGGTGGGAGGGGATGGGGTGGGGGTATAAAAAAACCACCCCTTCTTTTTTTTTTGGTCAAAACCATTCTATTCTATCCCAAATTGCAAGGATATTACTTTCCCCACTCCCCCTCTTACTCTTTCACACCCCCAACAAATTTTACTCCAAAAATAACCTCGCGTGAAAGCGCTATGGAGGGCGTATTTAATGACGGTTCGAGCGACTTTGTTCGAACACGTTCAACAACAACATACGAGCATAATAAAATTGGTGAATGTGGTGTGAGGTCCATTATTGTTTTCTCGATTAACGACATCTGAGCGAAATAAAATAGGGTGTTTGAACAAGGTTATGCGAACATGTTAAAGTGACCCTTAACAAATTTTATTCCAAAAATAACCTCGCGTGAAAGCGCTTTGGAGGGCGTGTTTAATGGTATTCGAACAACAACATCTGACATAATAAAATTGGTGAATGTAGTGTGAGGGTCCATTATTGTTGCATTGGTTAACGACATCTGAGCGAAATAAAATAGGGTGTTGAACAAGGTTATGTGAACAAGTTCGAGTGACCCCATTCGAGCAGGTGAAATTATGCACAAGAGGGTGTGAAGTCAATATTTAGCTCACGCGAGACGATGTCGTTCGAGCGGGTTCGAAGGCGTGTTTGAACACGTGAAATTTCTTGAAAAAAAAGACGTTTTAACTGACCTTTTGGTCATTTCACACCCTTATGGGGTGTGTTTTGAGTAGAAGGGGGAGTGGGAAAAGCAAACCCCAATTGCAACAAAGAGACCAAACATTTAGGCCCATTGAAAATTATAAAATTCCAATGTTACCCTCTAACGTGGCAGCTTCCCATCCTCAACTTGATGTGAACAACTCTTTTGCTCTCTTTAGCTGCACCGAAGAACCCATAATCAGTTCCTCTCTAAGAAACATTTTAATGTCCCACTAGAAATGTATGGAGTATTGTTTAGAAAAGGGACTCTCCCTCATTCAACTTCTTTCACCACAAAGCTGAAAGCATCAACAACCAGTCTTCCAGCACCTTCAGGACTTTTTTTCGGGAGATTCCTCTAAGAAGCAAGGTAAATATCACCATTCCTTTCTCATTGTTCTTTTTAGGAGTGTCTCTTGTTTTAAGTTGTTCTAATAATCAATGTCATTTCTTTCTTAAAAAAATCAACAACTCTTCTAGTGGAGTATTTTCTAAAAAAATAAAAATAAATTGAGTCTGTCAGCAAACCGTTTGACCATCCTAACCAGACAAGCTGGCAAAGAACGATCATCTACAGCCAAAGATGAAGCCCCACTAAGTAGAGATCATCAGGCCGTTAATCACGCTCTCGATCACACGGTGACAATTCATCCACGGACTATCGTTCTGTCTCCTTAGTAGTCAAGGATACGGTTATGCGAGCTTTATAGAACAGATCTGTTCAAGTAAGGTCGTGACTATCTTCTTGGGCACATGCTATATAAACAATTGTCTTTCGTTAACTTTTGACAATGTGGGACTATTTTCACATCTCTTGTAAGTTCTAACTCTCGCCGGGACTTGGTAGCTGAAGCTAATCGACCTTCAATTTAATTACCTTTCGGCATATATGTAGTAGCTAGAAATTATGAATATGTTACGATACCAACTAATGAGCATTACGAATGCCTAAAGGAGATGATGATATCTTGAACTGTAGGCTAGCGACAGATTTGAAAATCATGTTCGTAGCACAAAGAGGAGAACCTCCTACATCTAAGATTGCATTAGAAATAATTCTCCAAGCCAAATGACAATGTCTAGGAATGTTGAAATACTACAAAGAGGAGAACACGCTTTAGGAATTACGAAAGAGGCAAATCACCTCATTCATTCATTCATTCCAATGGTTACACACACACATCTGGCGATAGAAAAGATCAAGATTATCTCATCATTTGAGATAGCTTGGGAATTTGACCACATGAATTTTATTCTTTCGGTTTAAGACTCTAATGGACAAATTCGGTGATATGAATTCTTGTGATGTTGCTGATTTTTGTTTATCTGCATTTCAATATCCAGCTTACAATTCATGTACTAGTTAGAAATTACAAAATAGAGTCCTTTTTTTTTTTGGTACAAGCTGAAATACTGAGTCTCACAAATTCCTCTCAGGACTTCAGACAATCATAATCTTTTGTATGCAGATATATTTTTAATATATCAATGAGTTCTTTCTAATTGATCCTAAATAAATGTTGTGGCCTAAGTTCTAAAGAAGGTAAATGCAACATTGTCTAGCCATACATACAGATCACAAGATGTGACCACTTTGTAATCATATGATGAATAATCTGCACTTGTGAGGTGAGACATGTGTAAATGTGTATGTTGTAGCATTATTCAAAAGGAAGAATGGATCATGGTTTTCATGTGTAGCAGCACTGTAAGTCTGTATCAATATAGTATAGCATTCTTTGTTCTGTTTTAATATGTTTTTTTTTTTTGATGATGATTGAAAAGGAATCTCAATGCCAAATTAGTTGCCTAAGAACAGACAGGGGGGTGAATTTAATTCTAAAGAATTCACTGATTATTGTACTGAGCACGATATTAAGAGGCAACTTACAGCTGCCTATACTCCACAGCAAAATGGAGTGGCAGAAAGGAAGAATAGAATTGTGATGAACATGGTTAGGAGCATGCTTAGTGAGTCTAAATTGCATAAACAATTACGGCGGAGGTCGTGAGATGGTCCTTCTACATTTTAAGCGGATGCCCTCTCTATGTGTCGATTAAGGACATTACTCGAGAGGAAGCTTGGAGCGATATTAAACCATCACATTAGACATCTTAGGGTGTTTGGGTGTGTAGCATACATGCATATTCACGATAATCATAGGAAAAAGCTTGATGATAAGAGTGTGAAATGCATTTTTCTTGGGGTTAGTGATGAGTCTAAGGCCTATAGACTATACAACCCGATTACTAAGAAGATCTTGATTAGCAAGGATGTGATGTTTCTTGAAAATGAAACATGGAAATGGGATGATGTGGAGAAGAAAAATATTGTGGAATGCAATTTAGACGACCACGACATCACTTGCAGCGACAAGCAAAGCTGCGATCTGAGAATGTTGAAGTGAATAATTCTGGCTCTAGGGAGGATGGTAATAATGAAGGAGCCTCTGATGTGGTAACTGAAACTAGTACAGAGAATGTATCAAATGAAGATGATCACGAAGACAATTCAAGTAAATAGAGAACAAGAAGGACCCTGCTTACCTCGAGGACTATGTGGTTGGCTACATCACATTTGATGATCTTTGAAAACGGTGACATGTCTCTAATGGAGAGTGAAAACTTGTATAGTCAGTTTGCTTTTGGCGTAGGTGATCCTCTCACCTATGAAGAAGCGATTAAGGATGATAAATGGAGAAAAGCTATGGATAGTGAGATTGCCTCCATTGAGAAGAATGAAACTTGGGAATTAGTTGAATTTCCAAAAGGAGGTAAGAAAAAATTGGAGTAAAATGGGTGTACAAACCAAAGTTTAATGAAGAAGGAAAATTGAGAAACATAAGGCAAGATTGGTGGCCAAAGGGTATGCACAAGAGCATGGTATTGACTACTCAGAGGTATTTGCACCCGTAGCAAGGTGGGATACCATAAGGGCTATACTAGCAATGGGTATGTAAGGGAAGGATGGGAGGTTTATCAACTTGATGTCAAAAGTGCTTTCCTCCATGGAAACTTGGAGGAGGTTGTTCACATTGATCAACCTAAGGGTTATGAAAGAAAGGGTCATGAAGAGAAGGTATATAGACTAAAAAGGCACTTTATGGTCTAAAACAAGCTCTAGAGCTTGGTATAGTAAATTGAGTCCTATTTTGACAAAGTAGGGTTCAAGAAATGTCCCTATGAACACACTTTATTCACAAAGGAGGATGATAAAGGAAATTTATTGGTGGTCAGCCTTTATGTTGATGATGTTACATTTCACTTTACTAGTAGTCTTTGCTCTAATTGAAGATTTGAAACTCAATGAGAAGTGAGTTTGATATGACTGATTTAGGGGCATGAGGCACTTCTTAGGTGTGGAGGTGATACAAGGAAGCAATGGTATATTCATCACTCAACATAGATATGCAAAAGAAGTGTTGAAACGATTTGGCATGAATGAGTGCAAAGTTGTATGTAGCCACTGCGGTTTTGGGAAGCAAGATCGGTAGAAATGATGATAGCGGACTGTTGATGTCACTTGAATTTAAGCAGTTGTTGGGAGTCTTATGTACCTCAATGCAACGCGACCTGATCTCACTTACTCAGTGAGCTTGATCAGTAGGTACATGGATAAACCAACAGAGAGGCACCTGATGACTGCTAAGAGGATTTTGAGATACCTACAAGGCACTGCAGACCTGGGTATCTGGTATAAAAGAGAGAGAAAACTACCTTTCATGGCTTTGGTAATAATCATGTCCTTCGTGTGCAACAAATGTCCTCACCCTAGGTCTCTAGAACCCCAAGTTAACTGACTCATTCATCTGTATTCGCACTACTATACATCTTCACTAAACAATGCTTCAGAGAGAGAAAACACAAGTTTGACTGTGTGGACCAAAACTTCGGTCATCATGGGGCATCAAAATGGAAGAGAAACATGAGGAGTTAGCAAGTTCTTTTCACATCAGTGTCTATAAATAACAACCTTGAGATTGCCGAATTTTGAATCGAATCTAATCTTTCCAAAGAATGGGTCAATATTCATCTCAGCCTCTCTCGCATCCAAAGCCTCACATCTCATCATCACAAAAAATGTTTCTACACCCAATCAATCATTTCATATCATCACGCCATGCACCATAGCATTTGCATTCAAGCATTTCATTTGCATCATATTCACATTTGCATTTCATGCATTTATTACGTAACAAGCAAAAAAGCAAAAAAAAAAAAGAAAAAGATCATCATTCCACGGATACCAATCATTTCATGCATTTACCCCAATTTTGTCAGTCTTCTTTTAGTTGTTTGTTTTATATAATTCGTATTTCGAAGCCACACAATTATAAGTTTTTAGAATAGCGTCTCTTTTTCTAATTTAAGCCAATTTCAATTATCCGTTCAATTAAACTCGAATCACGTTACTTAAGCTAGGCATGCGTGCGAATGATCGATCTTTTCACGCATTCTTCAGTTTAATCTCAGTATTTGGGCCTAGTTGAATCTAATTGGGCTTACATGATTCGTTTGTCTCGCAATTGGGCTTGTCATTATGGTTTAGGCCTACGAATGTGATTCCAATTTAATTTTTAGTATCTTTAAACAACGGGTCTATTTTTTCCATTTGGGCCTCGTTTCTAGCGTGTTTGTTTAGTCGGGTCTGATTTGCTTTTGTATTTGGCCCGACATCTTTTTTTAATTGATTGGTTTATTTAATTTATTTAGACAATATTTAGTCCGAAAATGTGAAAAAAAAATGTAATTTAGTTTTATTACAATGTATAGGTGTCTAAAAGTCCAAAAAGGGTCCAAAATGCAAAAAAAGTGATGCTAAAATTACACAAAAAGCCAAATCCGAAAATAAATAAAAAAATACAAAATAAAACACTTTTAGCCCAAGTAGCAGCTGGGCTTGATCTTCAAGCTCTCTTAAAACCCTAATCTTCCTCTCCAAGTATCTTGAAAACAAATCAAATCAGGGTAAATCAATCCATTAATGGTCAAGACCTAATTTTCTAGTATAAATATGTGATCAACCCTCAGTAAAAAACAGACAACAACACTGCAAAAAATCACCTAAACAAGGATTAGGGTTCAAAGTCAGAATCCTAATCCACTAGACACATAGTTTCGGTTACGGTTTGGAGGCAATGAAAACAATAGCGATCCGAGCGGCGGATCAAAGGCACTCAACAGTAGCAGAGCAATACAAGGAGACCAATCTGAAGCTGGAGCACCGGGTCAGTTTCCTAATCTCTTTATTCCATTAGATGTGCAGATACTAATCATATTGTTTAGGCTAATAATCTGATTACTTTTAAGGAAAATAATGATAAGCTAATTTGTATTAAAGCTATTGTACATTAGATTTTTTTAGATGCTAATATACTAATATACTAAATAGTGTCTGAGATATGAAAGTGGCTATAATATTTTATCACCATGTTAGTGCATATCTTTTGTAAAAATTAGATCATCACCATGTTAGACATGGAACCGTCAGTTCTTTTAAAAGGAAATAGGCATCAAGAATGTGCTAGTTCGTTTCTTTGAAAACTCGGTTCATCCAAGAGTGAAATAAGCTAGTTTGTTTTTTTTCTTAAAAATCAGGTTATTGATTTATTAATCACAGACCAGTATATTTTTCTTGAACGGTATTTGGATTAAGATTAGAAGTTCAGGTTTATTCTTAAGAAAACCAGATCGGAAATCAACAAACCAGAGACAGTCGAAACACATATAGATTTAGTTTCTTAGAAATCAAAAATAACAAGCCTTGAGAGATAGAACCAAAGATCAAAAATAGAATAGAAAAGGGGAGGAAGTGAAGGAATTAGTCTTCTGAGGTTATTGGTCTCCTTTAATACCTCCTTATTTTTATTCCTTTTTTTTCTTTTCTTTAACTTAGTATATATTTAGTTGTTTAAAATAAATCAACCTGATATTGCAATCGGTTTGCAACATCAGCGCCCCTTCCCTATTTTGTTATTAGTTTTAAATTCTTTTACCTAACCTAACTTATAATAACACCCTATGTCTAAACCATACACCTCCTTTTTAACACCAGCCCATAACTCAAAAACAAATTGGGCTTCTATTTCCACACCTCATTATTAATAATACAACTCTGTTACTAACTGTACCCTATTATTACTGTTTTGCAACTCATTTCTCTCTATTATCTTATCACTCACGTCAAATCAACTCTTATCAAATATGTTAAATTAAAAAATACCAAACACACAAATATTTTTTTATCAAGAACTAGATGTGATTTGATCCCCCACCAAGGGGTATGTAGGAGCAGAGGGCGACCGACCTCTGTCAATTGCGCTAATAAAAACCATTTTTAAGTTTATTTAACTATTTCTTTCTTACTTTTCAAAAAACAACAAACAAATATTTTCCCAATCCAAAAATCAAATAAAAGACTAAGTCGGTTGTACAACCGGGTTAGTCATCATTCTAGGACCAATGAGCTGTACAGTTCAGTAATCCTAAAAAAAAACTTATAAAAATGTAAATAAATTATTTTTCCTAAAATAGGGGACTAAGTCGGTTGTACAACCGGGTTAGTCAGCGTTCTAGGACGAGTGGGCTGTACAGTTCAAGAGTCCTAGAATACCTATTCTAAAACAAACTCACCTCACATCAAACCAATTTCTCTCAAAAACTCAAGAAAAATCATTTCAAAAAAGTAGGGGGCTGTGTCGGTTGTACAACCGGGTTAGTCAGCGTCCTAGGATCAGTGAGCTGTACAGTTCAAGGAATCCTAGGACCCCTACACTAAAAAACACCAACCAACAAACATTTTTCAAGAAGAACTACGTAGATTTGATTCCTCCATTGCATCCGGAGGTACGTAGGAGCAAGAGTTCACTCTTGTCAAGCACTAAAAACTAATAATTTTAATTAAGTTTTCCTTCTTTCACATTCAAATAAAGGGGTAAAATGATAATAAACGTAATTAATTAGACAAAGGGTGTCGCGGGGTGCTAATACATTCCCCACGCATAACGACTCCCGAACCCTAAACTTGCATTGTCATAAACCTAAAAGGATTTTCCGAATTTGCCACTTAAAATAAAATTTGGTGGCGGCTTCCTATGAACCTTTCAAAGAATCCATTCCCGGATTTTTCGGTCGCTACAAAAGGGTCATGAAGAGAAGGTATATAGACTAAAAAAGACACTTTATGGTCTAAAACAAGCTCCTAGAGCTTGGTATAGTAGAATTGAGTCCTATTTTGACAAAGTAGGGTTCAAGAAATGTCCCTATGAACACACTTTATTCACAAAGGAGGATGATAAAGGAAATTTATTGGTGGCCAGCCTTTATGTTGATGATGTTATGTTCACTGCTAGTAGTACTGCTCTAATTGAAGATTTCAGAAACTCAATGAGAAGTGAGTTTGAAATGACTGATTGAGGGGGCATAAGGCACTTCTTAGGTGTGGAGGTGATACAAGGAAGCAATGTTATATTCATCACTCAACATAGATATGCAAAAGAAGTGTTGAAACGATTTGGCATGAATGAGTGCAAAGTTGTATGTAGCCACTGCGGTTTTGGGAAGCAAGATTAGTAGAAATGATGATAGCGGACTGTTGATGTCACTTGAATTTAAACAGTTGTTGGGAGTCTTATGTACCTCAATGCAACGCGACCTGATCTCACTTACTCAGTGAGCTTGATCAGTAGGTACATGGATAAACCAACAGAGAGGCACCTGATGACTCCTAAGAGGATTTTGAGATACCTACAAGGCACTTTGCAGACACAGGTATCTCGGTATAAAAGAGGACGGGCCAGTGGAATTAAGCGCATATTGCGGCGGTGACTATGCGAGAGACCTTGATGACCGTAAAAGTACTTACAGTTATGTGTTTTTCTTTGAGTGGTGGAGCTGTTTCATGGTCATCCAAGAAGCAGCCCATTGTCACACTCTCTACTACAGAAGCAGAATTTGTAGCTGCAGCTCACTGTGCATGCCAGGGCATTTGGTTAAGAAGAATTATGGATGAATTAAAGCTGAAACAGAGTAATTGTTTGACTGTATTCTGTGATAACAACTCAACAATTAAGCTGTCAAAGAACTCAGTAATGCATGGGAGGAGCAAGCATATCGATGTAAGGTTCCACTTTCTAAGAAACTTGTGTAAATAAGGAGTGATTGAACTGAAATACTGCTCTACACAAGATCAATTGGCAGACATTCTGACTAAGACATTGAAGACTGATAGCTATTTGAAACTGAGAAAGAGCTTGGGTGTATGCACTCTTGCTGAATTTGATCTGAAGTGTGAATAATCTGCAAGCTTGAAAGCTTCAGATTATGGGAGGAAATGTAATAATATAGATAGGTGCTCTTAGTAATAGATTGGTGCATTTAGCTGTTTAGCCCACTTGTTTGTTTAGTTTTGGGCTTTTTCTGTTTTGTTGTTGGACTGGCCCATTTTCTTGTAGTATTGTAGTAGCTGTGAGCCAGTATAATCTGGTTGTAATAAGTAGTCAAATGTGCAATGAATAAGCTAACGATTTTCTGTTAGAATCTCTTGTTTCTGTTAAGCTTCATCTTCTACAGTTCATAGTTTTTTTTTTTTTACAAACAGGTGCTGTTTTATAGTTAGCTATTCTTAAAGTCGTGAATAGTTTTGTAGAATTAAAGACTTTGAGGAGGGCAGAACAGAATTTTCCCTGAATAAAATTGTATGCAGCAGTAAAGATCAGTATTCTTTATTATAAACATGAAATTATCACAACCTGAACGATGATGCCTACTACTTTACCATTTTGAGTGGTAATATGGACAAAGAATTATCCTAATATAATGACTTGCCCGTCTAGCTCAGTTGGTAGAGCGCAAGGCTCTTAACCTTGTGGTCGTGGGTTCGAGCCCCACGGTGGGCGTTTAACATTTCTTATTTATTTTTATAAACTAACCTTGTGGTTAGTGGTGAAACGCACACTAATTTAAGCTTTATATTGTTAATTTTATGGTTTTTAATGTTTTCAATACAACTATATTCACTTTATAAGTTTGCTAAAATTATTTATTTTCATTTTATTATTCAATAAGTGATAATGAACGTTAATAATTATTATTTGATTCAAAAAGATTTTCAAATAATTAGTAATTTAAATTTTCAAAAAATAGGTTAGAGAATGATGAAGTCAAGTGACTTAATACAATAATATTAGAGCATAATGGAAGATGTTCTCATTTTAAGAATATGGATTGTAATTTTTTGGGTTCTTGTACAAACACTTGGGGTGAGGGTGGAGAGGAAACGTGGAATTTTACCGGTACTAACTTGCGCTCCCAATGTTTACACGACACTTATTTGCTAACTATATAATTTCTTTCAATATGTTTTTGACAAAACATTTTTGCATAGAAAAAAGCTTAGATAAGTTGGGTTTAAGGGCTCACTAAGATCGGATGAGGTCTTAATACTCAAAAAGCACTTATATAGGTCATGCGAGGCGAGATTGATCCAAAACAAAATGAACAACAACGAACTTAAGTTGCAAAACAATAAATGTGAGATAACAAGCAAATTGAAACATCATGAGATTGTCTTTAAGGAATTTTTTCGCCCAAAGAGCGCAAACCCCTAAGATTCAACATGTGTCGTGCCCAAAGCGAGCGATGGACATATAAAACTAGTAAGAAGAAGTACTTTATTTTTCAGAGTTTGGTTACGATGATATGGTCTAAGTGCTAAACAAGTGTATTTAATATAGGTTCTATTATAGATTAGTTCTGCGATTATCAAACTTGATCAATTAGCTTAAGGTCAAGGTAATGGCAAGTTTATTGGACCAGTGATTTTTTAAATAAAAAAACGTGAGCGAAATAGATGGGTATAGCCATTTTGAGCTGAGAGAAAAATAATTGTTAAGTAAAAATGCCAATGACATAGTAATCACGGGGATCAAAAGTTTTACACTGAAACCATAATTTTTGGCCCAGTTTGTGCACTTGAAGAGGTCCTGCCTATTAGCTTGTTTACAAGCTCCCAAAACCAAGGAATGTGGAACTAAGGAATGTTGAAGAACAAGATCGAATCATCTGGTCAACATCTAAAAAGTCAAATTATCTGGTAGATGAACATACACTTGGATCATCTAAACAACTAGTTAATGAGATTATTTTCTCAGATAGAAGTCTTTCCTCTGAAGATCCTCCTTTACAAAGCTCCAAAACTCAGAAGAAGTCAAGCCTCTAATGTATCAAATTAATGTGCACTTGGTGATCACACGGTTTGGTACACAACATTTGATTCTACACCTTTGGTTAAAAAGAAACCAACCTTAGCATTATCAACACGTGAATTGTGAAACACGTAGAGAAGACTTTGCATACAAACTATTCAATCGTTGCACCTAGTCAAATAGAATCTGTCACCAAGCTTCGTGTTTAATCTGGTGACTCAGCATTCTCTGTTGATTCAATTCTTTTGGAACAAGCCTGAAGATATATGAATGGCTAGTAGTTTGGTTCTCTCTAAAAGTACAATATAACATGGATTTACTTTATGATTCCCAACAGCTAATTGTAAGACTGAAATCTGTACTACTCCAACGACTATAATTTCCACTGTATTTAAAGAAGCTCGTTTGAATTGAAGAAGTGTCAAGAAGGACCACAATGAGGTCGATAAGGTCCAAGATGGCGACTCTGGAATGAGAAAATTCAGTAGGAGTAAAATGACTAAGTCAAATTTATAGAATATCATATGATTACAATCACCATGAGATTGTTTATTTGAACATCCATGGGAGAGAGAAAAGAAATGAAAAGCATGCAAGAAAAGAAAAATGCATGTTCTAAGATAAAATGTTATATTCTAAAAAGAGAAGAACACGTCTAAAGCTCAAGTATCCTCTCATATTGAGAGTCATTAGACGATGATGTAAATCAATCAAGTTGTTGAATACACTTGAATTGATATAGAATTAAATTGTAATATCTTTCTATGAGAGTAAAATCCTTGGACAAACTTTGTATTAGTCAGATTCAAACTCAACTTATTGCAACCCAACCTAGTAGTGGCCACTACGCCAGATTGGCTAAAAAAGAGCGCCACCATAAGCAGCGTTTTTTAATAAACGCCACCTATAGATGAAAAAGCATAGGGAATATTCAGCGTTTTTTGGAAAACGCTGAGTATATGGATGACGAGAAAGGGTAATAATCAGCGTTTTTAAAGAAACGCTAAGTATATGGATGACGAGAAAGGGTAATAATCAGCGTTTTTAAAGAAACGCTAAGTATATGGATGACGAGAAAGGGTAATAATCAGCGTTTTTAAAGAAACGCTGCGCATCTTGTTGCTCGTTCTCACATATAATCAGCGTTTTTTCCACAAACGCTGAATATTCCCCTTTCTCGTCATCCATATACTCAGCGTTTCTTTAAAAACGCTGAGTATTGCTTCAATAAAATTTTTTTTGCCCGTTCGTTTTCTCTCTTTTTCTCATTTCCTTCGCGCTTCTCTTCTCCTCTCTCTCTCTGCGTACGTTCTCTTCTCTTCTCCACACCCAAAAACCCACAAACCTCTTCTCTCCCTCACTCTCATTAGCTCTTCCTCTCTCAACTTTCCCTCATTCTCGTTCTCCCTAGCACCACCCACAATCCCCCAAACCCACAATCCCCCAAACCCACAAACCCATAAACCCATAAACCCATAAACCCATAAACCTCATTCTCGTTCTCTCTTCCTCTCTCAACTTTCCCTCATTCTTGTTCTCTCTAGCACCCATAGTCCTCATTGCTTGTCCTCATCTTCTCTCAAAGGTTAGTTCTCTATTTTGTTTTTTTTTTTTTTTTTTTAGGTTTTTGTTAGGTTGGAGATGAATATGTAGTTTGATTGGAATATGTTGAATGTGTGAAAAAAAATATTTGATAAGAGAGGAATATGTTGAATGTATTTGTATGTGTTTGATATGTGTAAAATTAGTTGAATGTGTTTGATAGGAGAGAAATTAGTTGATATGTGTTTGTTGCTTGGTTTTGTTGAGATTTTGATTCTCAAATGATAGAGTTTTTAAGCAAAGTGTGTGTCATCTATATTAGTAAAATCAAATATGCCTAAATCGAATATGCAAATTGTTTGTTAGGTTTTGGGAGTTTTTTTGTCGGAGCTTCATGATCGTTGTTCTAACTGGTTGGATATTTGTCGATGTTGCTTCCACTTGTTCGGTACTTTTTTGTTCTTTTGTTTATTTTCTATGAAGAATTAATGACTATATAGAAGACACCAAAGTCTTTGATTTGTTTAGTTGAAACTAGCTAGCTAGTTGATTGAATGTCTTAGCTTCAATAAAATTGTAAATTCTCTTATCCGAATTTATTATAGATATTGGGACATTATGGATAGAAAGTGGATGTCTTGATAATCGTCTGTCCAAGGAATATAGAGATGGAGTGGATTATTTTGTGAATTGTCTTTGTTCAACGTTTAGGGAGATCTAGTAATATGATATGTCCTGTTTACGTTGTTGCTATGTAAAATCGATTAATGCGAGACGAGTTGGGGACATTTAAAGGGTAATGGAATTGATCAAACTTACACTTGTTGGACAATGCATGGTGAGGAAAGAGTTGAATCTTGAATATGGGTAATAATCTTGAGAGATGTGCACGGTTGACACCGAAATACCTACGTTTGTTGGGGATGAATTTGAAGAGATGGCAAAGGCTTTTGAAGACGATCTTAATGGCCGTCCTCAAATGTTTGAGAAGTTGATAACGGATGCGAGAGCGCCGTTGTATGAGGTTATCTTGAATTCACAAAATTATTGGGTTGTGATAAAGTTGTATAACTTGAAAACTTGCCACGGATGGACGGATAAGAGCTTTCTTGAATTACTCACACTATTGAAAGAAATGTTGCGAAGGATAATGTGCTCCTTCTCGGACGTATGATGCAAAACAAATGTTAGGGTCCATTGGCTTGAACTATGAGAAGATACACGCTTGTCCCAATGATTGCATTCTATTTGGAATGAACATGCATTTTTAAAGTCGTGTCCTAAATGTAATGCATCAGCGGTATAAAAAGAAAGATTCTGCTCGAGAAAAGGTGTTGTGGTATTTTCCCATAATTCCTCGATTTAGGCGTATGTCACCGTAGTTCGAAAGATGCAAAACACTTGACATGGCATGAGGATGAAAGGATTAAAGATGGCATGTTCGACACGGCGATTCTCTCGCAATGGAAAAAATTTGATATTGATTATCCACGATTTTGGGTTGGATCCAAGAAACCTCGACTTGCATTGTCTGCCGATGGTTTTAACCCGCATACGGTATTCGAGAGTAGCTCCCACGATTACATGGCCCGTGATATTAGCGATTTATAACTTACCTCCATGGCTTTGCATGAAACGCAAATATATGATGTTGTCTTTGTTAATTTACGGCCCAAGCAACCGGAAATGATATTGATGTATACTTGGCTCCTTTAATTGAAGACTTGAAGCTAATGTGGGAGAATGGAGTAGAGGTGTATGATGGGTTCGGGAAAGAAAGTTTCAACTTGAGGGCTATGATTTTTGGCACAATTAATGACTTTCCGGCATACGGCAATCTATCTGGATGTGCGATCTGAAAGGTCGGTGTGCATGCCCTATATGTGAAGATAACACCGATTGGATGTGGTTGGAACATGGTAGGAAGAATATCTACCACGGTCATCGTAGATTTTTGCCATCTACTCATCGATGTCATTGTTGAAAAAAAAGGCATTCAATGGGAATACGAAACCAGTAAAGCTCCACGGCTTTGGCGGGTGAACAAGCTGTTTGAAAAGGTGAAAGATTTGAACATTAAATTTGGGAAGCCATTTGCGGGAGAGGTTGCCAAACGGGGTGGAAGAAAAGTCGATTTTCTTTGACTTGCCATCTTGGAAGTCATTATATGTAAGACACTTCATTGATGTGATGCATGTTGAAAAAATGTCTTTGAAAGTGTCATTGGTACCTTACTCAATATGCCGGAAAGACTAAAGATACCATCAACTCGAGGTTGGACTTGCTTAGTATGGGGTTGAGACCAGAATGGGTCCGATAAAGAAGGGTACACGTACATATCTACCTCAGCAGACTCATACTCTATCTAAAAAGGAGAAGACCGTGTTTTGTAAGTTTCTTCATGGAGTAAAAGTTCGGAGGGGTATTCTTCAAATGCTACAAACCTTGTATCCATGAAAGACCTTAAGTTAAAGTCTTTAAAGTCCCATGATTGTCATGTTCTAATGGAGAATTTGCTCCCAATTGGTATCTGATCCATTTTGCCTAAGAAAGTGCGCGGGACGCTAACGAAACTTTGTTACTTCTTTAAGGCGATTTGTAGTAGAGTGATTGACCTAGAAAGTTGCCATCATTGCAAAGAGAAATTACTTGTCACTTTGTGTGAGCTTGAGATGTATTTCCCACCTTCATTTTTGACATAATGATTCATCTAACAGTTCATTTGATTAGAGACACAATTGTGTGGCCCGTGTTACATGAGATGGATGTATCCGTTTGAGCGTTACATGAAGATATTAAAAGGATATGTGAAAAACCGATCACGACCCGAGGTTGTATTGTTGAGCGCTACATAGTTGAAGAAGGCTGTTGAGTTACGCACCGCCTATCTATCTAGTCTTGAATATTACTGCGGGACTTCCAGGTCTCGTCACTTAGGAAGCATTACTAAAGGGATGTCGGGATATAAAATAGTTATGGTGTCAAGGAAGAACTACATCAAGCACACTTATATGTTTTGCACAATGATAGTGAGGTTGATTCATATGTTGCCAAACACATGGACATACTTAAGAGTGATTACCCATATAAGAGTGAAGTTTGGTTAACAAAGGAACACAATCGGAGTTTCATAGTGTGGTTAAAAGACCACATTGATTTGAGTTTGTTATGAATCCTACTTGATTTCAAAAGATTGAGATGGTTAGCAAAAGGTCCAAATATGCATGTTTTCTCTTACACGGCTATCTAATTAATTGATTTACGTTCTATACAAAAACCCATGATGATCGAGTAAAATGCAAAATAGTGGGGTGACTCTTGTTGCTCAAGCTATGCATACATCAAGTGCCAAAGACAGATCCGTATCTCGCGAATATGTCATACTTGGGGTCATTGAACAAATATGGGAGTTGGATTACACCATGTTTGAGTCTGTGTTCCAATGTAAGTGGGTTGACAATAATAATGGTTTCTGATTGATGAGTCGGGGTTCATGCGGGTGAATTTCAAGAAGTTGGGATATAAAGATGAGCCTTTTATTTTGGCATCCCAAGCTCAACAAGTGTTTTATGTCAGCGATCCGATTGATATCAATTGGTCTATTGTTTCTTGACACAAAAAAATTAGTGAATTACATTTATGATCAAGAAACCAATGATGATGGTATCGAGGGCGACCACTTTCTTGGGGACATCACTAGAAGAGGAAAGTACTTATAGAGAGGATGTTGTGTATGTTAGAAAGGATCATCTTGATGGAATTACGATTCGTCAAAAACAAAGTACCAAGGAGCGAATTGCAAAAAAATTGTATCGAAAAAAAGGAAAAGGTAACAGACATAGATGTTATTTTATAGACATGGATCTTATTTTCATCTTCTTTGGTGATTATTTATTTTTTTGTTGGATGTTTTTTTAAATGGATAAATATAACAAACAATGATTATGTTTTATTGCGGGTAAGATGGCGGATCATAGTGATAGTGGGCATGACACCGGTGAGGCGATGATCATGATGTTACAAACTATATCGAGAAGCGTGCTCCTCGTGGAATGACGATTAAAAAGGATATCATCAACCGGTTAAGTAAAGGAAAAGAAAAATTAAGTGTAAGATACTAATTAATTGCTAATTAACTTCATTCAATACTAAGTTTTAATTGTTTGTGATCTAATTTACTATTTACATAATGCGAGGTCCAATGGAATGTTAAGGGTGCGCCAATTGGAGAAAACGACACTCATTTGATTACTTTCCTTGGTAGTAAGGTAAAACAAATGATACCAATAACAATCACTACTTGGGTGAGCACAAAGAATCCGTTTTGGAGAAACAAAAACATGAGTTGTGGGTAACAATACAGTATATAATTTTAGATCTTTTTGGTAATCTTATTTAGTAATTTTGTAGTCCCATATATATATATATAAATTTATTTATATGATTTTCATTTAATGTGCATAAGCGAAAATATTTTGATGTGGATGATTCTAAAAGAATTTGGATAATGAAGGAAGCGGAAAGTGTCATAAAAATTTGAAACGACATTAACAAAAAATTGGCTTAAAGATGATAATGGAAACATCAATTGGAATCCTCCACCAATATATAGTGGGTTTATTTCGAGGAGGAGGATTGGCGGACATTTGTTAGGAGGCATGCTGAAAGATCCAAAATTCTTGGTTAGTGCTACTATCTATTAAGTTATAACATCTTTTTATATTTGACAATTATCTATTATACATTAATGTATACTTATCTCTCTTAATAGAAAGCAAGTGAGGTGAATCGAAAGTGTGCTTACATTGTGTGAGTATCCTTATAGAGCGGTGCTACTCCATATCAACATATTGAAGAGAGATTGGTAAGGCACAATAAGCTTGATTTTTAGTTTCATGAAACTTTTTATAAATAGTTTCTTAATATTTGGTAAATTTAAATATAGTTGGTGGAGAGTGGGAAAGATCCTACTAAAGAAGGTGTTGAAGCGACATGTTTTGTGGGTAGAGGCTCGACTAAACAAAGAAAAGGAGATTGTTGATCCTAAAACTAAGGAGGTGTCGGAAAGAATTGTAAGTATTTCCTAAATTCAAGCTCACTTGATTTTAATTGTAACTTTTATGATTTTTATAATGTATTATACTTTTGTTTTGTGAATCGGAAGCCATATCACGATCGATGTCACGGGGAGAGCTCAGCGATTGCTCTGAAAAAGAAATCCTTACACGTGCCTTAGGTAAAGAAGAATACTCGGTCGCCTGAGGGGTGTTGGATTTGGAGTAGCACCAACCGAGTACTTTGGACCAAAGCAGAAAGTCTATGATGAGAATCATGACTGTCCACCACTGAGAAAGATGATGGCATTGTATGAAAGTTTGCAAGCTCAACTTAATGATATGCGATCACTTTATGGCCATGTTATGCCACGGCACCAACCCACACTGCACACATAGCGATTGCAGAGATAAATTTGCACCATGCCGTCAACTAAGGTATTAATTGTTTTTATTATTTTGTGGTTTATAATTGATTTATTGTACATATATATATATATATATATATATATATATATATATATATATATATATATATATATATATATAACATCAAATAATGTCTTTATTATTTTGTGGTTTATAATTGATTTAGGACAACAATGAGTGTGAGTGTGAATTGTATATCTCAAACCCACATGAAATGGTTGCAATTGGCTACACATGTAACGAATTGGGTCCCTTGATGCACAATGTACCCCTACCTCCAAATCATGTTAGAGTCGAGTTGCGGTACCATTTAGGGAGGATGCACCATTGCTGTCCGATTGTGATATTGATATCTTGACGGTGTCCTGGCAGTTGGTACCTTTGTGGCATGGCCATCCGCCCCTTGTCGTTGTAAGTGACAATATATTTGTAACTAACTAATTATAGTTTTGTCATATAATTTGTGCTAACTAAGTAATTATTTTTGTTTAAACATAGATGCGCCAAAATGAAAAATCTAAGAAAGTGTCTACCAAGGCAGAAAAGATCTCCTTTGAAAAGTCTTTGGCAAGGAAACATCTATTGGCAAGAAAGTGTCTCGATCCACCCTTCTACAAAAGTGTCTCGAGTCCACCCCTTATGTAGAAGTTTCACGACTGCCTCTCCTCCAAAAGTGGTGATCGACCCTCCTCTTCTGCCAAGTGACTCATCCCACCCTTCTCCAATTGTGTCTCGGCCCGCCTCTTCCTCTTCCATTGAAGCTTATATGAAGATTGGTGAGGCCGACGCGTCTGAAAAATACATCATGAAAGACAAATTGCTTACCATAAATTTTGAGGAAGAAATTTTTGGGTGACTTGCCTCATATAGTCGGACGTGAGGATATCCGTCTTTGTATGTGATGCGGATGAGAAGCAACCGGTATGGCTATGAATATATATATCGGGTACTATGTAATTTATTATTTGACATTGTCGATTTAATTTTATTATATCGTTAATTTAATTTATATATATATATATATTTATATATCTAAATGTAGGTACTTGTCACGAGGACATTGTGGTCCTTTAGAGACAGACACATAGATATTTGTTCTTGTGTCAGGAAAGTACAACCTTTCATCAAGTGAATCCCGACTGCGAAATTATCAATCACTTGTGGAACAAAACCAGTTCTTTGTTCTTGATTATGTCAATGACCGCTTCAAGGAAGCTCAAAATAGAAGTGATGATGATGTCTTACTTCTAGCAGGTTAATCTAGGGTAAGAATTTTTACTCATTATTTCTTATATAACATGCATTTTTTTAATAGTCGTCAATTACTTATTCCTAAATTTTTTTGTAGGAGACATTGGGTTTTGTATGCAATTAATCCTAGTAAAAAAACGTGTATTACCTTGACTCACTTCAAAATCATTACGAAAACCACATGGAGTTTGTGGAGCTTTTTAACAGTGTGTTTATTTTGTGTCATTCTGCATTTCTTACTTTTACTTATATATGTATATATTGTTATTAATATAGTTATATGACATTCTATTCAATGGTTTAAGGACATATTGGGGAGTGAATAAATTAGCAGTCGGATGGTTACCAATAGTTGTAAGTTTCTAACTTATACATTACATTATTTTGTCAAAAAACTATATTCAACTCAATCTAACAATTAACTAATCTAATTATGTTTTGTAGTGTCCTAAACAATTGAATAACATTGATTGTGGGTATTACGTCATGCAATATATGAAGGATATAATTACCCGAAAAGAAAACGACTATCCCAACAAGGTATCTACTTCTAATATATTTTTATATGATTTCGATTTAATAGTGGTTCTTTCCAATATTTAACCATTTCAATTCTAATTTTATTTATTTATATAATTTCAGTATTTTAGCGATTGTCAAAGCAACACATACTCTGTTGACCAGATTGCTGAGATTAGGGGAGAATGGTGCAGTCATCTCTCCCGTTTTTTTAAAGTTTCATTTGGATACATATAAGTTAGCTTAGCTAGTTTTTGGTTCATAATATTGTAACTTGATAGCTTGTTTTGGATACATATGAATTAGATAATGAAACTTCTTAGCTATTTTGTTTTGGTTCCTCTTATGTAATTTGTGTTCCTCTTAGCAAATTGATTACATTATGTATTGGATTGGATTGGTATCTGCAGGTAATTTGTAAATATAAAAGGAAAACACACAAAACAGAAAAAAATAAAAAAAAAAATTTAGGCAATACTCAGTAGCTTTTAATAAAGCGGCTTGGGTATTTAATAACACAAATAGGCAATACTCAGTAGCTTTTAATAAAGCGGCTGGGTATTAATAACACAAATAGGCAATATTCAGTAGCTTTTAATGAAGCCAGCTGCGTATAAGGGTAATATTCAGCGCTTTTTAAAAGCGCTAAGTATCTGGGAGGGCGCTTAGGATATATTCAGCGCTTTTAAAAAGCGCTAAGTATTTGGGAGGACGCTTTGGATATATTCAGCGCTTTTTAAAAAGCGCTAAGTATTTGGGAGGGCGTGTTTTGCAATGGGTGGCGTTTTTGGAAACGCTACCCATTGTTGGAGTGAATAGCCAGCGCCACCTTGTGACGCTCAAAAACGCGCCCATTGTTGAAAAAAGCGCCCCCCATCTACTAGATGCATTTGTAGTGGGGCGAGAACACTTTTCGTTAGTGCGGAGAGACAGATTAAGCACTTGGTTTCTCAATGGCATATTGCCAAAATGTTGAGAAGACTAGAAGATTTCTAGTGTTGTATCCTGGAGAGACGAAAGCAAAGAATACTTAGTTTTACCTTTGAGCCAATTGAGCTAGGTCAACAACTCAATTTGACAGCTCTAATCATGAATACCGTCTTTCTCTAGCCCCTAAAACAAATACATGACAAGTGATAAAAGAATTTTGTCGTGACATCTAAATGGGCATTTCTTGGGTCACAAACTTTTCGTAATGCTTGGAGAATCGCATGTTGAACTCTAGCTTAAAAAAAAGGAATCAAAATACCTTAAAATGTTGCAAAATGCATTTTTTTCCCGAAATGCAGACTTATAAATTCTAAAAATTTGATTTGAAATGCATATTTACAATTTCAGAATACTTAATTTTGGAAAGTAAAAAAGAAAGAATCTTGATTCAAATTTTTAAAATTTGAGTTAACAACTAGTTCCAAAATGAAGTTTCAGGAAAAATATTTTGAAGACAAATTAAAAAGCAATAAATGATGTGTAAATAAAAAGTGGTGCCAATAGAAAACGTCACAACCATTCTTTTTTTTTTTGGTCAAAACCATTCTATTCTATCCCAAATTGCAAGGATATTACTTTCCCCACTCCCCCTCTTACTCTTTCACACCCCTTAATAAATTTTATTCCAAAAATAACCTCGCGTGAAACGCTATGGAGGACGTATTTAATGACGGTTCGAACGACTTTGTTCGAACACGTTCGAACAACAACATACGAACGCAATAAAATTAGTGAATGTGGTGTGAGGGTCCATTATTGTTTTCTCGGTTAACAGCATACGAACGAAATAAAATAGGGTGTTTGAACAAGGTTATGCGAACATGTTCGAGTGACCCCTTAACAAATTTTATTCCAAAAATAACCTCGCGTGAAACGCTATGGAGGACGTGTGTTACCTCAAAATTCCAACAAGGGCATTAAATTAAGCTTTAAATGGTATTGACTGCACATTTAATAGTATTCTGTGAACTGCAGGTCAATGTTCAAGTCAATATACCATAAATTCAACAGCAAAGTTGTACAAGTGCTGACAATGCAAGTAAACTTCGGCGGACTTGGTTCTTCAAGCTACGAAGCAATGCGAAACCTTCGGCGGGAGAGGGCCCGATTGTTCGATGGACACAGGTCCAATGCTTATAAATCCTTCGACAACAAGTCGGTCGAGCGCAAGGAGCAGCCGATTAGTGGGCGGTTATTTCCTAGTTTTTAGGAAGTGGTTATCGTGCTTGCCCACGATTGTGTCAAGAGAGTATAAATACTCCTTGTAATAGGAAAACGGGGTCACCACATTTTACAAAAACAACGAGAAACTCAACTTCCAAGCCAAAGCGAAACAAGAGTGAATCAGATTATATTGTGCGTGTTGGTGTACCACCTTCTTCTTTCTATCATTTTAATGCAATTTTTACTTGTTTTCCACGTTTGTTGCTTTCTTACTTTCATTACGCTTTCAAACTATCTCTTCCTACTATTTTTACTGTTCTTACGCACGCTAAAAGACACAAAACACAAAGGCAATTTTCAAAGAGATTTTCTAGTTTGATCTCACAGTCTTAATATTGAAAACTAGTGATTGTTTGCTAAAAACACCAAAGAAACAAATTGGCACGCCGGTGTGGGACCTTTGCGATTATTTTGTGTCGTTTACATAAGTGTATAAACTTGTATGCACTTGAGGAGTGGTAGGATGGTACGCACCAATTCTAACAACGCCTCTAGTTCCAGCCCTGTGATATCACAAGTGCAAGGAACAACGGTAGATTCTACCAATGTCAGCGGTGGAAATGTTGCAGGGACTACGGCCCTAGTGACATCAATAACCGTTCCCACGATGTCAATGACCAACGTTGGTTCGACATCGTCTATGGCCTTGCCACAAAGTATGGGACTTCCTTCTAGTCCTTATGTGGCAACAGGGAATAGTTTGGAAACACGTTTCCAAAATATGAGTCTACCACCATACCCTTTTGGGGTATATGGCATGCCTACTGGAATGCCACATGTCTCGACCTTTTCTCCTTCACACGTCTCTTCTGAGGGCGTACTTGGTCGAAATCCTACTGCATTAACCAATGCGTCCTTGTTGGCGTTAAGACAACAAGTAGACGAAAGCAATCATGATATGGTTAATATGCTGACTCAACAAATTGGTACCGTGTTCAATCCTTTGATTCAGAACACAAATACCAGTTATCAGATGTTAGCAGACCAAATGGGTAGGATTGCGATTTTTTTTTAGGGCTCCTACGAAACAATAGGCGATTACCAAATTGTGGGAACAATATGCCTAATACCCCACAGAGATCAGTGACTGTCGAAGCCCAGGCGGTTGTGGGCGAACAACAAATGGGAAATCACATCCCTGAGGTGGTTATGGTGAATCGAAACCAAAATGCTGATGAAGTTGTTCGACAAGTGCAACGAAATAATGTTTGCGCTCAAGACAACATAGCCACTTTGGTCGAAACCATAATGGCGCAAAATGGACTTAACATAGGTTTACATAGGCCTAATTTCATATCGCCCCAATGTGTGAGTATATCTTGCAGCGAGAGTTGCCGCGAAATTGGAAAATCCCTAAATTCACTAAGTTTGGGGTGACACCAATGAATCTCTTGTCGAACATATTGCCCTACACATGGTAGAGGCGGGAGACATAGCTCAAAATGAGAGTTTGAAAATGAAGTATTTTCCAAATTCTCTAACTAAAAATGCCTTTACGTGGTTTACCACTCTACCCCCAGTTCTATATATACATGGGGGCAATTAGAAAAGGCTTTTCATGAGCAATTCTACATGGGCGATCGAAAATTAGTCTTAAAGAAGCGGCTAGTGTTCGACGTAAAGTACTGAGGCTATTGATGATTATTTGAATAGATTCAGTTCTTGAGGCGCAGGTGTTTTACACAAGTGCACGAACATGAGCTTGTCGAAATGGCTGCAGTGGCCTTGACTATTCAATTCGAAAGAAATTGGATACGTCTCATTTGAGAGACATGGCCCAACTAGGCGATAGAGTTCGACAAGTCGAAAGGCTTAAAGAGGAAAAGGCTAGAGTGAATAAGTACAATAAAAAGAAAACTCGGTGGGTTTTCACAAGAAAGAAAAGATAGCCTATGTAGATTTAACAATTCGACTTCGCATTCGGTGATGTCGAATGCGAGGAAATAGACGTGGTGAACTTAAGCACAGTCCTCCTTATGCTTGCAAATTATTAAGGCACGCAAATGGGAATAATCTGTAGAGCCTAAGAATGATAGATTTGTGCCTAAAACGTACACCTTTGATGTTACTAAATGTGGCGAGATCTTTGATTTGCTAGTGACCGATGGCCAAATAATAGTGCCAAATGGCACGAAAATTCCTCCTCTCGAGCGAGAGGAAGAAAAAGGGTTATTGTAAGTTTCATAATTTTTGGGACATACAACCGACCGTTGTGTTCTTTTCAGGGACATGGTTCAGAAAGCGATCGAGGAAGGGAGGCTCAAGTTTGGAGATAAAAAGAATAAAGCACCGATGCAAATTGATGCTGACCCCTCCATCAAGTGGAGGCGATGTATGCGGAACCAATTGAGATGAGTATCAATATGGTAGACGTAAAAATGGTGGACTCTCCTAAGTCCGCCAAACCTCCTATTGAAAAAAATCAAAAGTGTTGTGCAAAAGAGTAATGCTGTGCAACACGTTACTCAAGAAGAATATGAGGAGAAGGTGCAATCTGTGTACCCCAAGGCTGAGGAAGATTTGATAGACTTCCTGAATCGGTGTAAATTGAGCTCTGAGGTCATGTTATGTCCAAGGTGCGATCTTTGTGTTTGATAAAGAAGCGCTAAGAGTGTCGAGTCTTTGCGAAGTTCGACCACCCCTAAAGAGGAAATGGCGGATAAGAGGCCAAACTTGACTTCAAAAGAGGGACCTTCCTTACAAGGTAAAGAATTCAAGCAAGGCTTCGACAAAGCAAGCGCGGTTCTTTGGCAAGCAGTGTGTAGCCAAGAAGGAGTTTCGCTATCTCGCCTCTGCCAAACCATTTGTTCCAGAGGCAGATCCATCCAATGAGAAGTGGATACATGCCGGATGTAGACACTACAAGAATCTTTGTTCAGCTCAACAGCCGGAACGGCCAAGCCAATCACAGGCGAGGCCTCAAAGTATAATTATAAAAACAATTATAAAGGGAAGAATCCCATGACGAAGACCCAATGGCGTCGTTACCAGCGCTCGAAAAAGAAGGCAACACTGGTTGCTAACGAGCAAACGCCAAAAACGGTTAAGGGTGTGACTCCTAAAACCGTGGGGAACACAAAGATAAGTATAGGTGCTGCCAATCAAGTGAGGGTTGGAAACAAGGCTAAAGGGAAATCTATTGTGATAGAGGAACCAAGAAGGCCTGCTATGGAGAGGATTTTCCCTCCATTAACATCTTTAAAGAAGAAAAGTGCTTCATTCGACATGGATGAAGACGTCACTTCAGATTTCGACGACTCTGAGGCTAGCTTCGACGTCATCTGTAACGTGGTATCCATTTTGCCGAGTGAGTGCGATCTTTATTCTGATCCCAAACGGCGTCGAAGAAGACTTCATTGGGGATATGGCTAACCACAAGCCGCGTATGCTATTATGTCATGAACAATGGCTGCGTGGAAGAACAAATGGCCACTTTTGAGAGGCCGGGCGAGGGCATGCAACACCATTTGAAGCCCTTATGCGTCCAAGCCAAGGTTAATGGCGTAGGCATTAATAAGATCTTGATCGATGGAGGGTCTTTGTTAACTTAATGCCTCGAGGCCATCTTCGAAGACAATAGAAATTGTTTGATACAGACCTTAGACCTCATAACATTATGTTAACCAATTATGAGGGGAAATCTGGCCGGTCGTTGGGGGCTGTCGAGGTGGAAGTGGTGGTAGGAACTGTCAGAAGAACCACCACGTTCTTTGTCATAGCATCAAAAGCAAGCTACAATCTACTCCTTGGGAGAGAGTGGATACATGGCGTAGGAGCTGTTCCTCGCCTACACCAGAAATTGGTAATGTGGAGGGATGATGGTCTGGTGGAGTACGTCGAAGCAGACCAGAGTTATTTCCTTGCTGACGTGAATAATGTCACTAGGGAGAATTTTGAGAAGCAAATGGCGAATATTGCGCCATGTTCATCTTCTAGCCAAGCATATATCTCTTCAGATAATGTGCTTTCCTCCATTCACCTATACCCAACACATGGTTTTGTGTGGGAAGGAGAGGAAATAGAAGGTGCAAATGTCTATCCCGATGGTGTGCTACCTCCAACGGGATGGGACACTTGACTCTTAAAAGGTTTAGATGTCGGTGCCGATTAGCTTGGGATAGAATTACGGCTTACATGGCGAAAATAAAATAAAAAGCGGCTTTGGAAGCGAGTTAAATCGACAAACAATGGTCGCCGAAGCCACAACTTCATCTGAAGAAAATGGTGAAGTCATAAATGACAAAGCGGATTGCATTTATGACGACGAACCATTGGGTTTTGAAAAAGACCCTAGAGATTCTACAAAGCGCATGCAAGCTCAAGATCCATCGAAGAGGTGGATTTGGGAGATGGCTTGATCAAAGGCCAACTTATATTAGTGCACATCTTGATGTCGCCTTGAACCCAAGTCATTTCACTTCGCGGGAGTTCAAGGATTGCTTTGCTTGGGAGTCTGTGAAATGCCCGTTTGAGTCGAGAAGTGGTGGAATTACAAATACCCATTCGACCGGGGAAGAAACCGATAAAAGCAAACGCCAAGAAGATTTGCTCCTCGGATATTGGCTAAGATCAAGGAAGAAATAGAGAGGTTGTTTCAAAAGCAAATTCATCGAAGCGCGGTATGTTGATTGGTTAGCTAATATAGTTCGATAATGAAGAAAAATGGAAAACTTAGAGTTTGCGTAGACTTTAGGGATCTAAATAATGCAACACCTAAAGATGAATACGCTATGCCCGTGAGCGAAAATGCTAATAGACTCGTGGCGAGGATTTGATTATCTCGGTTTGCTAGATGGCTACTCGGGGTATAATCAAATCTTTATTGCCGAAGAGGATGTGTCAAAAACTTGACTTTTCGATGTCCAGGGCATTGGGTGTTTATGAATGGGTAGTCATGCCCTTTGGTTTAAAAAATGCTGGTGCCACTTATCAAAGGGCAATGAATTCTATGTTTCACGATTTTATTGATGATTTTATGCAAGTATACATAGATGATGTGGTGGTTAAAGTCATCCTCAGAAAGTGGTCATTTAGACCATCTTCGACGTTCTTTTGAGCGAATGAGGAAATATGGATTGAAAATGAATCCAACCAAATGTGTGCTTTCGTGGTATGCGTGCGGTGAATTCTTGGGTTTTGTAGTACACAAGAAAGGCATAGAGATCAACGAAAATAAGACTAAAGCAATTATGGAAACGAAGGCTCCTTCGACCAAAAAAGAACTTCAGTCACTACTAGGGAAAATCAATTTCCTTCGAAGATTCATCTCAAATCTAAGTGGCAAAACACAAGTTTTTTCGCCATTCACGAGATTGAAGAAAGAAGATGAATTCAAGTGGGAGCAAGTTCACCAAGATGCTTTCGACGCAATCAAGTCTTATCTGGTCAAGCCACCAATTTTATTGCACATTATTGGAAACAAATTGCTAAAATTGTATATAGCGACTTCTTCGATAACACAATAGGTAGCATGTTAGCGCAAGAGGATGATAGTGGTGTCGAAAGACCCATTTATTACCTTAGTAGGGTTTTGATCGATCTTTGAAACTAGGTATAGTCCAATTGAGAAACTATGCCTTTGCTTGTATTTTTCTTGTACAAAATTGAAGCAATATATAAAATCGTGAGATGTTTATGTTTATTCGCATTTTGATGTTATTAAACATATGTTGTCAAAACCAATGTTGCATAGTCGAATTGGCAAATGGGTTTTAGCTTTGCTAGAGTACAACAACTTACCAACCCCTCAAGTCAATTAAAGGACAAGTGGTCGCTGATTTTATAGTAGACCATTCTGTTGTCGAATGTGAAATACATTCGTTAGACATACGTCCTTGGAGATTATACTTCGATGGCTCAAGCCATAAAAATGGAGCAGGTATTGGAATTTTGATTATCTCGCCGGAAAATACTCCAACGAAGTATAAATTTAAAATTCGAGACTCTTGCTCAAATAATGAGGCTGAGTATGAGGCTTTAATAGTAGGCCTTAAAATTTTGCTCGAATTGGGGGCAAGCTATGTCGAAATAAAAGGTGATTCTCAACTGGTGGTCAAACAATTGACAAAAGAATACAAATGCATTAATGAACACCTAATTAAATATTTCGTTATTGCCAATACGTTGCTAAAAAGGTTTACGCTCGTTCACCTAGAACATTTACCGCGAATTGAAAATCACGTGGCAAATGAACTGGCACAAATTGCTTCCTAAGTTACAAAGTATCGAAGCAAAGCCTAGAAGAGCTAATTGAGATAAAAGATAAATTAATCTCGTAAGACTCTCTCCATAATACTCCTTCGACGTTATTGTCAACACTAAAAATTGGGGGCAATAAATACAAATGAAGTCTTGGCGTCGAAAAACGTCACATTTTTGACGATATTGACTTAGCGTAAATTTTTGCTATTGACAATATGGTTGATGATGATTAGCGAAAACCCATTGTAGAGTATTTACGTAATCCTACAGGGACACTAACAAAAAGTAAAGTCTGAGCTCTAAGCTATGTGTTAATTGGAAACGAATTGTACAAGCAAACTCACGAAGGGTACTACTAAAATGTCTTAGTGAAAACGAGGCATATTTGGCGCTTCGATACACATAGTGGAGCATGTGGCTCACATCAAGTAGGCCACAAAATGAAATGGTTGTTATTTCGACAAGGAATGTATTGGCCAACTATGCTAAAAGATTGTATAGAATTTGCCAAAGGTTGCCAAGAATGCCAAAACATCTTTGGAATACAACACGTGCACGCAAATGAGTTGCATTCTATAGTGAAACCTTGGCCATTCGGGGTTGGGCTTTAGATGTGATTGGAGAAATAAAACCAACCTCGCGAAAGGCCACCAGATACATTCTAGTAGGGATCGATTACTTTACTAAATGGGTAGAGGCAATACCTTTAGCCAATGTAGATCAAGAAGCAGTGATAAGGTTTATTCAAAATCATATCATTTATAGATATGGAATTCCAGAGACCATTACTACAGACCAAGGTACTGTTTTTACTGGTCGAAAAATGGTAGATTTCGCTGCTGAAATTGGTTTCAAGTTATTGACTTCGACACCATACTACGCACAAGCCAATGGTCAAGTAGAGGCTGCCAATAAAATCATTATTAACTTGATTAAAAAACACGTGGGACGTAAGCCTAGAAGTTGTACGAGTTCTCTTGACCAAGTGTTATGGGCTTGTCGAACTTCACCTAAAGAGTCTATAAATACCACTCCTACAAAGTTAACATTTGGGCATGATGCGGTGTTACACAGTCGAGATCTGTTTACAATCAACAAGGATTCAGAAACAATGTGAAATCCCTTTTGATCATTATTGGAATATGATGATTGATGAATTAGTTGATGTAGACGAAGAGAGGTTGTTAGCTTTAGAGATGCTTATTCGACAGAAAGAAAGAGTAGCTAAAGCTTACAATAAAAAGGTTAAGTTAAAAACCTTTGAGGAAGGGGAGTTAGTGTGGAAAGTCCTATTACCTATGGATAAAAAAGATAGAGTTTTAGGCAAATGGTCACTGGGGTGGGAAGGCCCATTTCGCGTATTGCGTTGCTTTTCGAATGGCGCTTATGAAATCGAAGAGTTAGGTGACGAAAATAGGACCTTTAGAATAAATGGCAAGTATTTAAAACGATACAAGCCAACGTTAACTGAGATAAAGATTGAGCAATTATAAGTAAACGAAAGTTGTTCATAAATGGCAATGTATAAAGAAATTGTTAAAATTACACAGCCATTTTTAGAATGCTAAAATATTACAGTCTCAGAAGTTCGACAAGGTAGCCTTATGCCTCTCCATAATACTAACACTTAGAGAAATAGAGGTGTCGAGAAGGTACACTCTTTGTCGAGGTCGGCGAGAATAGCTTGGTGCTTGTCAATCTTCTCCAAGTGCTCTATAGCTGCCAATGCTTTGGTAGTTTTGGTGGATGAAGAAGCAGCACTCATGCGTTCGACGATCAGGCCCTTCTGATGCTTAGCGTTTGAAAGTTGGAGTTGAAGGGTCTTTATCTCTTCATCAATGCGCGCAATCTCCGTATCCCATTCAATGAGTGCTTTCTCATCATTAGTCGCTTGGGTTTCAAGAGCCTCGATGGCGTCTTGATCGGCCTTAAGAGAGGCGAGTTCTACCTCACGAGTTGAGTCTCTTGAACCTTGCGCTTAGAGGTGGTCGACCGTTGGTTGATTAAAAGAGAAAGTTGCTCAAAAATAGGGCCAAATTCCATGAAGAACGAAAGGACATCTTGAGGAGGGTCTAATCTGGTGATCTTCTGAATGAGGGATTTTACCTCAAGATACACAGATGAGTCATTCTCAATGGTTGCCACCAAGTCCCCTTCTAACACCTTCGTCTTCAAGCGCAAAGTAAGCTTTCGGCCGTCTCTTGGTTGATAGAACTTAGAGAGTTGTTCGAGAAATCGCAAATCAAGCGGCTCGACGAGCTCTTGAGGCTTAACATAATCTTCAAAGCCGCCAAGGATCCGTCTTCTTTAGCTCGGCCAATTCTTGATCGTGCGACAATATTGTTGGATGACTCTTTGGCGAAGCACCTTGATCTGCCGATACCCCCCACTCTAAGCTCCTCCGGTTCTTGATCGACCATATTTGCTTCAGAATTTCGACGGAGGTAGCCACTACTTCTGTCCTTCGGTTGTTGGAATGGTAGGTTCTGAACTTGGCGACTTCTCCAACAACGATCTCGGCTCGACGCTACCAAAGATTGGAAAGCCTCCTCCGTAATAGAGCATTTTCTTCGACGCATCGCTCTTGTTCGACATTTCCAGCAACTTGGCGCAAACTCCTCGAAAATAGGAACTTCAGGGTTTTCCAACACTTGGAAAATTTCTTCAGCGGTTGCACCCTGAGGAGATGAAGGAAAAGGGAGCATAGGGACTGACAACTCTAGATCAGCAGCCTCAACCATAGACTGAACTTCAGGATTGTTCACGAGCAGTCCACCCACCTATACACAACAAGGTGTATCATTTAAGTTAAGAATTGGAAAGGTGAGATCGAAGAAGTCTAAACTAATGTCGAAAGGGAATTTACCTCTTGTACCTTAAGCCTCTTGATTGGAGGGGAAGAAGGTGGTTCAGGAGCCTCATCAATAATGATGCCTTGAGCTGCCCTTTGAATCTCAGGAAGGTTTCTTTTCCTCGACCTCTGAGTGAGGGGGATGTTGTCATCACTTTCCGTGTCCTGCAAAAAAAAAAAAAAAAAAAAAAAAAAAAAGAATTTGGGTTATGACAAGAAAGTGAATGACAAAGGGAAAGAAAATTTGACGGATTAACAAGGCAAGAGTATAGTACCTCATCTTCGGGAAGGACCATTTTCCTTTTAGCTTTGGTCCACGAGGGGATTTTGCACTGGTTGTTTTCTGAAAGAAGGTTTTTCGACATAAGTAAAAGTCGTAATCAAAAATAACTTGAAGCGAATAAATGGCAACATACCTTCTTTAGGACAATGTCTGGAGTAGATCTCGCGTCCACTATTTTCTTGGTTGCTTTGGAGGAGATTTTCTTTGTGGTAGCCTTGCCTACTTTGGTCTTGACTTGGGTGCGAGTTGACTGACGTCGAAAACATTGGTAAGAAAACGAGAAATAAAACTAAGTTCTGAGATGTTTAAGACTCGAGAAAGATGTGGATATCAAGAAGTAAATACCGGGTTGTTTGAAGGGAAGGTGCCACCAATTTCTTCATAATGTTTTCTGCAAAGGCATCACTAGCCTCCCAAAGCAGAAGGGTATAGTAACTAGTCCACCATTCATGAAATTCCTTAGTGCATGAGAATCGGGTTGAATCGAGAGGTTCAAATTCAAGGCCCTATAGTGGAATTTCTTGAAGGCATGTTTGTAGGCTACCGCTTGTTTTTCGGATTCGAAAATTCTCGCCTATGAAAACACACCGCCGCAGTCGAATCGACAAAGGCCAAACTGCAGCGAGAATAACTTGGAAGTATCTCTTAATTCCGGCTATTTTTAGCTTTGCCGGGGGTAAGTCCGGTAGAAAGAATAGCGAGGAGAGAGGTAGGCTTGCGGATTTGGGTAATCTCCTCGACTTGTTCGGATGAAAGAAGAAGGAAATGGTTGCCGAAACCAAGTTGGACCGAAAGGCCTTTGCACAAAAGGAGCCATAGAGTCTACTGAAACTTGTGCACTTCAGAACATGTCGAAGTGAATTTCAAAGACTCTTCCGGAGGAATATTTATCTGCTTGGGTTTCAAATTGAGCTAGTCGAATCCCTTCATCCTCCTAGACTTTAAGGTTGAGTGAAATGACTTAGGGATATACGAGACCTAGTCGAGACTCAAAAGTGGCTAGCGACCACAATTGCAATAACCACAAGGGGCCAGAGGCCAAGAACTTGTTGGTGGGTTCGCTCTTCTTTCGGTTCTAGAACAAAGCATTGTCAAGCTCACGATAGAGAGAACCCAACAACAGCTTTAACAAGGTAATGTCTTCTTTCTCGTGGAGTTGGGCTGCGGTGGAATATAAGTTTTAGAAACCCGGGTGAACGGGTGCGAGAAAACAAAAAGGGATAACCAAAGGGTTAAGAAGGCTACGTGTTCTTTAGCGCACAATCGTGTCATTGTCACGGTTATGGTGTTCGTGATGTAAGGAGCAAAAGTGGCATTATTGAAAGTGAATGGGTATACATAATCGATTAGCAGGTCAAAAGTCTCACCTAGGGTTTCGGACTGTGATGGCGGCAACATCTAGTAAAGTGGGTCGTCGCATGCCACATCTCAAGTGAAGACTATGAGTGGCACAGATCCCGAATCGCATAGCGACCAATATCAAGGTGTTTGTCATACTTAGGCCCATACCTAGACAATCTGGATGAGATCGAAAATACCTTGTTTTTTCCGGACGTCGGCCTTTTTAGCCTCTACCTTGTCGAGCCAATCTATGTAAATCTGTTGGTCGAGCCTAGGAGCGAACCTAAAGACCTGGAAGGACTATTCGAAATTCTAAATGAAAAGGGGTCTTAGTGAAAATTCAGGTTGAAGACAGGCATGGTCGGGGAAAATTTCGAAAACCTCGGTATTTTCTAATAAGATATCGTAGAGGGCCTAGATATGCATGAGTATAAACCCTAGTAGAGGAATCAATACAGGTTTGCCATTGAACCGCTCGACTATCGTGAATGTCGGGCTCATCAACAAAGCCATCAAGGTTTTAGGTCTGTTTGGTTTCGCGCTTTTTCGTGGAACATTCAAAGAAGAGAGGAAGCCATGAGAGATAAAAAGCAAATGCGAGACGAAATTCAAGCGTGGATTGAAGGAAAGGAATGAAAGTTTGAAACTTTAGTGACTTTGGGGATTTTTGCAAAACGCAGAGAATGAAGAATGCGAGAGAGACTTCACAAAAGTTCAAACCGAGTAAAGAGGAATATGAAGGGTTGTAGCGCCGCTTATATATGTTGGGAAGCTACGATTATTGGCACGCTCGCCATAACTTTCGCACGTTCGCGACGTTTGAGAGACGTGATGGCCCACCAACTACGCAACGTGGGCCAATAAGGCGGTTCGTTTTGCTGTGCAAGTAATGATGGTTGTCTTTTCGACCACCGTTGAAATGCAAAAGGCGAGAAATGACCATTGCACGAAGATTCAAAAATGCCTTTTCTTCCTCCATTCCTTATTCCGCCGAAAAAACATTTTTGGGGGGCAATCTGTTACCTCAAAATTCCAACAAGGGCATTAAATTAAGCTTTAAATGGTATTGACTGCACATTTAATAGTATTCTGTGAACTGCAGGTCAATGTTCAAGTCAATATACCATAAATTCAACAGCAAAGTTGTACAAGTGCTGACAATGCAAGTAAACTTCGACAGACTTGGTTCTTCAAGCTACGAAGCAATGCCGAAACCTTCGACGCGAGAGAGGCCCGATTGTTCGACGGACACAGGTCCAATGCTTTCGCAAATCCTTCGACAACAAGTTCGGTCGAAGCGCAAGGAGCAGCAGTTAGTGGGCGGTTATTTCCCTAGTTTTTAGGAAGTGGTTATCGTGCTTGCCCACGATTGTGTCAAGAGAGTATAAATACTCCCTTGTAATAGGAAAACGGGGTCACCACATTTTACAAAAACACTGAGAAACTCAACTTCCAAGCCAAAGCGAAACAAGAGTGAATCAGATTATATTGTACGTGTTGGTGTACCACCTTCTTCTTTCTATCATTTTAATGCAATTTTTACTTGTTTTCACGTTTGTTGCTTTCTTACTTTCATTCTGCTTTCAAACTATCTCTTCCTACTATTTTCTGTTCTTACGCACGCTAAAAGACACAAAACACAAAGGCAATTGTCAAAGAGATTTTCTAGTTTGATCTCACAGTCTTAATATTGAAAACTAGTGATTGTTTGCTAAAAACACCAGCAAACAACGTGTTTAATGACTGTTCGAACAACAACATACGAACGCAATAAAATTGGTGAATGTAGTGTGAGGGTCCATTATTGTTGCATTGGTTAACAGCATACGGACGAAATAAAATAGGGTGTTCGAACAAGGTTATGTGAACATGTTCGAGTGACCCCATTCGAACAGGTGAAATTATGCACAAGAGGGTGTGAAGTCAATATTTAGCTCACGCGAACGATGTCGTTCGAACGGGTTCGAAGGCCCGTGTTTGAACACGTGAAATTTCTTGGAAAAAAGACGCTTTAAAGCGTCCTTTTGGTCATTTCACACCCTTATGGGGTGTGTTTTGAGTAGGAGGGGGTGTGGGAAAAGCAAACCCCAATTGCAACAAAGAGACGCAAACATTTAGGCCCATTGAAAATTATAAAATTCCAATGTTACCCTCTAACGTGGCAGCTTCCCATCCTCAAGTTGATGTGAACAACTCTTTTGCTCTCTTTAGCTGCACTGAAGAACCCATAATCAGTTCCTCTCTAAAAAACATTTTAATGTCCCACTAGAAATGTATGGAGTATTGTTTAGAAAAGGGACTCTCCCTCATTCAACTTCTTTCACCACAAAGCTGAAAGCATCAACAACCGCCTTCCAAAGACCTTCGGACTTTTTTTGGGAGATTCCTCTAAGAAGCAAGGTAAATATCACCATTCCTTTCTCATTGTTCTTTTTAGGAGTGTCTCTTGTTTTAAGTTGTTCTAATAATCAATGTCATTTCTTTCTTAAAAAAAATCAACAACTCTTCTAGTGGAGTATTTTTTCTAAAAAAATAAAAATAAATTGAGCCTGTCAGCAAACCGTGTGACCATCCTAACCAGACAAGCTGGCAAAGAACGATCATCTACAGCCCAAGATGAAGCCCCACACAGTAGAGATCATCAGGCCGTTATTTACTTTTAGCTTTCCCTAAAGTCTCAAATATTTTTGCAAACAGATTTGGAGCTAGGTCATAATAGAATTTGACATTCATAAGTGATAAAACCAAAGGTAGAGAATTGTATGATTCAAACAGGTAAGATAGCTGAGCATTTTATGCAAATTGTATCTGATGAATGCTTTCTCATACCAAATTAGAAGCATTGACAATTTGATAATATATTAATATGTGTATATGATCTAAGATTAGATAATATCCACATATTGTATCTTATCTAATAATACACACACCTCATTCATTCATTCATTCTGGCCTAGCTTATAAGTTATAATTAGAAGTTAAATACTTCGTGCATAATATCACGATTCAAATCAGTGATATAACCATTATTTAGGTTGCTTTATAGGATCTGGTAGATGCTGTTCATAGTTTTTTTTTTACAAACAGGTGCTGTTTTATAGTTAGCTATTCTTAAAGTCGTGAATAGTTTTGTAGAATTAAAGAATTTGAGGAGGTAAGAACAGAATTTTCCCTGAATAAAATTGTATGCAGCAGTAAAGATCAGTATTCTTTATTATAAACATGACATTATCACAACCTGAACGATGCCTACTACTTTACCATTTTGAGTGGTAATATGGACGAAGAATTATCCTAACATAATCACTTGCCCGTCTAGCTCAGTTGGTAGAGCGCAAGGCTCTTAACCTTGTGGTCGTGGGTTCAAGCCCCACGGTGGGCGTTTAACATTTCTTTTTTATTTTTATAAACTAACCTTGTGGTTAGTGGTGAAACGCACACTAATTTAAGCTTTATATTGTTAATTTTATGGTTTTTAATGTTTTCAATACAACTATATTCACTTTATAAGTTTGCTAAAATTATTTATTTTCATTTTATTATTCAATAAGTGAAATAATTATTATTTGATTCAAAAGATTTTCAAATAATTAGTAATTTAAATTTTCAAAAAATAGGTTAGAGAAGGATGAAGTCAAGTGACTTAATACAATAATATTAGAGCATAATGGAAGATGTTCTCATTTTAAGAATATGGATTGTAATTTTTTGGGTTCTTGTACAAACACTTGGGGTGAGGGTGGAGAGGAAACGTGGAATTTTACCGGTACAAACTTGCGCTCCCAATGTTTACACAACACTTATTTGCTAACTAATTTCTTTCAATATGTTTTTGACAAAACATTTTTGCATAGAAAAAAGCTTAGATAAGTTGGGTTTAAGTGCTCACTAAGATCAGATGAGTTAATACTCAAAAAGCACTTATATAGGTCATGAAGACGAGATTGATCCAAAACGAAATGAACAACAACGAACTTAAGTTGCAAAACAATAAATGTGAGATAACAAGCAAATTGAAACATCATGAGATTGTCTTTAAGGAATTTTTTTGCCCAAAGAGCGCAAAACCCTAAGATTCAACATATGTCGTGCCCAAAGCGAAAGCAGTGGACGTATAAAACTAGTAAGAATAAGTACTTTATTTTTCAGGAGTTTCGGTTCTGATGATATGGTCTAAGTGCTAAACAAGTGTACTTAATATAGGTTCTATTATAGATTAGTTCAAATGATTATCAAACTTGATCAATTAGCTTAAGGTCAAGGTAATGTGCACTTGGTGATCACACGGTTTGGTACACAACATTTGATTCTACACCTTTGGTTAAAAAGAAACCAGCCTTAGCATTATCAACACGTGAATTGTGAAACACGTAGAGAAGACTTTGCATACAAACAATTCAATCGTTGCACCTAGTCAAATAGAATTTGTCACCAAGCTTCGTGTTTAATCTGGTGACTCAAAGATTCTCTGTTGATTCAATTCTTTTGGAACAAGCTTTGAGATATATGAATGGCTAGTAGTTTGGTTCTCTCTAAAAGTAAAATATAACATGGATTTACTTTATGCTTCCCAACAACTAATTGTAAGACTGAAATCTGTACTACTCCAACGAATATAATTTCCACTGTATTTAATGAAGCTCGTTTGAATTGAAGAAGTGTCAAGAAGGACCACAATGAGGTTGATAAGTTCCAAGATGGCGACTCTGGAATGAGAAAATTCAGTAGGAGTAAAATGACTAAGTCAAATTTATAGAATATCATATGATTACAGTCACCATGAGATTGTTTATTTGAACATCCATGGGAGAGAGAAAAGAAATGAAAAGCATGCAAGAAAAGAAAAATGCATGTTCTAAGATAAAATGTTATATTCTAAAAAGAGAAGAACACGTCTAAAGCTCAAGTATCCTCTCATATTGAGAGTCATTAGACGATGATGTAAATCAATCAAGTTGTTGAATACACTTGAATTGATATAGAATTAAATTGTAATATCTTTCTATGAGAGTAAAATCCTTGGACAAACTTTGTATTAGTCAGACTCAAACTCAACTTATTGCAACCCAACCTAGTAGTGGCAGAACACTTTTTCGTTAGTCTGGAGAGACAGTTAAGCACTTGGTTTCTCAATGGCAGATTGCCAAAATGTTGAGAAGACTAGAAGATTTCTAGTGTTGTATCCTAGAGAGACGAAAGCAAAGAATACTTAGTTTTACCTTTGAGCCAATTGAGCTAGGTCAACAACTCAATTTGACAGCTCTAATCATGAATAACGTCTTTCTCTAGCCCCTAAAACAAATACATGACAAGTGATAAAAGAATTTTGTCGTGACATCTAAATGGGCATTTCTTGGGTCACAAACTTTTCGTAATGCTTGGAGAATAGCATGTTGAACTCTAGCTTAAAAACAAGGACTCAAAATACCTTAAAATGTTGCAAAATGCATATTTTTTTTTCCCGAAATGCAGACTTATAAATTCTAAAAATTTGATTTGAAATGCCTATTTACAATTTCAGAATACTTAATTTTGGAAAGTAAAAGAAAGAATCTTGAATTCAAATTTTTAAAATTTGAGTTAACAACTAGTTCCAAAATGAAGTTTCAGGAAAAATATTTTGAAGACAAATTAAAAAGCAATAAATGATGTGTAAATAAAAACGGGTGCCAATAGAAAACGTCACAACCATTCTTTTTTGGGCCTTTTTTTGTACCCCCACACCTTCCCATATACCCCCACCAGGTATGATATTCCCAAAATGCCCTTCAAAAAACTCGTTTTTTCAAAGTAACACGAATCGTATATATCTCTTTTGGGGCATATATACGATGGGCAATGTTTTCACATCGTATATATGTCCATTGTGCGTATATACGATTGATGCGTTTTAAGTCAATCGTATATACGCACAATGGACATATATACGATGTCAAAGATTGCCCATCGTATATATGCCACAAAAGAGATATATACGATCGATAGGCTTATTTTTGGTTAACAGTTATGATTTTATTACCGGTTGTAATTTGAAGTCTCGTGCTTTGATTAACATCAACGGTGTAGATATATTGGATTAAATAAACGCGTATAATTACAAAAACGCGATATAGTAATATATACACGTGTAATACAAAAAAGGTGTGAATCTATCTACAAGCCGTCAATAGAATCATCGGCTTAATCGATACATGGCGCATCACTGTGAGTGGGAGGTCGCGCGGAGGACACATAGACTGCCATAGGGTAAAACGTCCGGCATACGGATGCAACCATGAAGCAGACTCTGGTGAGTAGTGCTGGTACCACTGTGGGGCAATAGGAGGCAACAGACAAGTGGGAGACATTGAAAGATGCAACCAGTGTACATTTTGCTCGTTCAGAACATATATGATTTTGAACTTAGATGAACTGTAAGTGCCTCTCAAAGGCAGATAAGTGAAATTCATAGGCAAAGAAAACTGAACCAATGCAACATTATACTTGGTTGCAACCATATACCCCATCTCAGGCAAATCAAACCACTTTGACTCCGGCTGACGTCCGTATGACTCAATAGTTAAAGCTTTGCGAAGCTCTAACAGTCGTATATACCTCCTCAACCTTGTATATACGATGGATATTTTTTTCACATCGTATATACATGGCCCAGATGTATATACGATTAGATCTTCAAGCCCACTCGTATATAACCTATATACGATGGATAGTCAACGAAGCATTTAATAATGCAATCGTATATATGTCTTGAAGGACATATATACGATTAGTAGTCAACGAAGCATTAAATAATGCAATCGTATATATGTCTTGAAGGACATATATACGATGAGTACTTTTTCAGGTCAGCGTTAAATATTAAATGTAATCGTATATACCTTCCATTGAGGTATATACGATGCGTAATATGGTGGGTCCCAGTCAGAGTGATATTTAATGAAAGTCAAAATGTGATTTATGGCAGGGGTAAAATTGGAATAACAATAATGGGTGGGGTGGGGCGGGATGGGGTGGGGTTTAAAAAACCCCCTTCTTTTTTTTTTTTTTGGTCAAAACCATTCTATTCTATCCCAAATTGCAAGGATATTACTTTCCCCACTCCCCCTCTTACTCTTTCACACCCCTCAACAAATTTTATTCCAAAAATAACCTCGCTTGAAACGCTATGGAGGGCGTATTTAATGACGGTTGAACGACTTTGTTCGAACACGTTCAACAACAACATACTGACGCAATAAAATTGGTGAATGTGGTGTGAGGTCCATTATTGTTTTCTCGATTAACGATATCGAACGAAATAAAATAGGGTGTTTGAACAAGGTTATGCGAACATGTTCGAGTGACCCTTAACAAATTTTATTCCAAAAATAACCTCGCGTGAAACGCTATGGAGGACGTGTTTAATGATCGCTCAACAACAACATACTGAACGCAATAAAATTGGTGAATGTAGTGTGAGCGTCCATTATTGTTGCATTGGTTAACAGCATACGAACGAAATAAAATAGGGTGTTCGAACAAGGTTATGTGAACATGTGCGAGTGACCCCATTCGAACAGGTGAAATATGCACAAGAGGGTGTGAAGTCAATATTTAGCTCACGCGAACGATGTCGTTCGAACGGGTTCGAAGGCCCGTGTTTGAACACGTGAAATTTCTTGAAAAAAAAGACGTTTTAACTGACCTTTTGGTCATTTCACACCCTTATGGGGTGTGTTTTGAGTAGAAGGGGGAGTGGGAAAAGCAAACCCCAATTGCAACAAAGAGACGCAAACATTTAGGCCCATTGAAAATTATAAAATTCCAATGTTACCCTCTAACGTGGCAGCTTCCCATCCTCAACTTGATGTGAACAACTCTTTTGCTCTCTTTAGTTTGCCAGAAGAACCCATAATCGGTTCCTCTCTAAGAAACATTTTAATGTCCCACTAGAAATGTATGGAGTATTGTTTAGAAAAGGGACTCTCCCTCATTCAACTTCTTTCACCACAAAGTCGAAAGCATCAACAACCAGCCTTCCAAAGACCTTCGTGGACTTTTTGGAGATTCCTTTAATCGACCTTTTGGTCATTTCACACCCTTATGGGGTGTGTTTTGAGTAGAAGGGGGAGTGGGAAAAGCAAACCCCAATTGCAACAAAGAGACGCAAACATTTAGGCCCATTGAAAATTATAAAATTCCAATGTTACCCTCTAACGTGGCAGCTTCCCATCCTCAACTTGATGTGAACAACTCTTTTGCTCTCTTTAGCTGCACCGAAGAACCCATAATCGGTTCCTCTCTAAGAAACATTTTAATGTCCCACTAGAAATGTATGGAGTATTGTTTAGAAAAGGGACTCTCCCTCATTCAACTTCTTTCACCACAAAGCTGAAAGCATCAACAACCAGTCTTCCAGCACCTTCAGGACTTTTTTTCGGGAGATTCCTTTAACTGACCTTTTGGTCATTTCACACCCTTATGGGGTGTGTTTTGAGTAGAAGGGGAGTGGGAAAAGCAAACCCCAATTGCAACAAAGAGACGCAAACATTTAGGCCCATTGAAAATTATAAAATTCCAATGTTACCTCTAACGTGGCGAACTTCCCATCCTCAACTTGATGTGAACAACTCTTTTGCTCTCTTTAGCCGCACCAAGAACCCATAATCGGTTCCTCTAAGAAACATTTTAATGTCCCACTAGAAATGTATGGAGTATTGTTTAGAAAAGGGACTCTCCTCATTCAACTTCTTTCACCACAAAGTCAAAAGCATCAACAACCAGATCTTCCAAAGACCTTCGTGGACTTTTTTTCGGGAGATTCCTTTAACTGACCTTTTGGTCATTTCACACCCTTATGGGGTGTGTTTTGAGTAGAAGGGGGAGTGGGAAAAGCAAACCCCAATTGCAACAAAGAGACGCAAACATTTAGGCCCATTGAAAATTATAAAATTCCAATGTTACCCTCTAACGTGGCAGCTTCCCATCCTCAACTTGATGTGAACAACTCTTTTGCTCTCTTTAGCTGCACCGAAGAACCCATAATCAGTTCCTCTCTAAGAAACATTTTAATGTCCCACTAGAAATGTATGGAGTATTGTTTAGAAAAGGGACTCTCCCTCATTCAACTTCTTTCACCACAAAGCTGAAAGCATCAACAACCAGTCTTCCAAAGACCTTCAGACTTTTTTTCTGAGATTCCTCTAAGAAGCAAGGTAAATATCACCATTCCTTTCTCATTGTTCTTTTTAGGAGTGTCTCTTGTTTTAAGTTGTTCTAATAATCAATGTCATTTCTTTCTTAAAAAAATCAACAACTCTTCTAGTGGAGTATTTTTTCTAAAAAAATAAAAATAAATTGAGCCTGTCAGCAAACCGTGTGAACATCCTAACCAGACAAGCTGGCAAAGAACGATCATCTACAGCCCAAAGTGAAGCCCCACACAGTAGAGATCATCAGGCCGTTAATCACGCTCTGATCACACGGACACAATTCATCCACCAGACTATCGTTCCTGTCTCCTTAGTAGTCAAGGATACAGTTGTACGAGCCTATAGAACAGATCCTGTTCAAGTAAGGTCGTGACTATCTCACTGGGCACATGCTATATAAACAATTGTCTTTCGTTAACTTTTGACAATGTGGGACTATTTTCACATCTCTTGTAAGTTCTAACTCTCGCTTCGGGACTTGGTAGCTGAACTGTAATCGACCTTCAATTTAATTACCTTTCAGCATATATGTAGTAGCTAGAAATTATGAATATGTTCTGATACCAACTAATGAGCATTACGAATGCCTAAAGGAGATGATGATATCTTGAACTGTGTAGGCTAGCGACAGATTTGAAAATCATGTTCAGTAGCACAAAGAGGAGAACCTCCTACATCTAAGATTGCATTAGAAATAATTCTCCAAGCCAAATGACAATGTCTAGGAATGTTGAAATACTACAAAGAGGAGAACCTGCTTTCTGGGAATTCTGAAAGAGGCAAATCACCTCATTCATTCATTCATTCCAATGGTTACACACACACATCTGTTGATAGAAAAGATCAAGATTATCTCATCATTTGAGATAGCTTGGGGAATTTGACCACATGAATTTTATTCTTTCAGTTTAAGACTCTAATGGACAAATTCAGTGATATGAATTCTTGTGATGTTGCTGATTTTTGTTTATCTGCATTTCAATATCCCGCTTACAATTCATGTACTAGTTAGAAATTCTGAAATAGAGTCCTTTTTTTTTGGTACAACTGAAATACAGTCTCACAAATTCCTCTCAGGACTTCAGACAATCATAATCTTTTGTATGCAGATATATTTTTAATATATCAATGAGTTCTTTCTAATTGATCCTAAATAAATGTTGTGGCCTAAGTTCTAAAGAAGGTAAATGCAACATTGTCTAGCCATACATACAGATCACAAGATGTGACCACTTTGTAATCATACGATGAATAATCTGCACTTGTGAGGTGAGACATGTGTAAATGTGTATGTTGTAGCATTATTCAAAAGGAAGAATTGATCATGGTTTTCATGTGTAGCAGCACTGTAAGTCTGTATCAATATAGGATAATAGGGGGTGGTTTTTTTATACCCCCACCCCCACCCTTTTATGATATTCTGAGTTTACCCCAGTCATAATCACCATTTTGACTTGCATTGAATTCACTCACTGACGGGCCATTATATTTGGCGCATCGTATATACCTCAATGGAAGGTATATACGATTACATTAAATATTGAACGCTGACCTGAAAAATATATACGATTGCATTATTAAATGCTTCGTTGACTACTCATCGTATATATGTCCTTCAAGACATATATACGATTGCATTATTAAATGTTTCGTTGACTACCCATCGTATATAGGTTATATACGAGTGGGCTTTGAAGATCTAATCGTATAGGTTGAGGAGGTATATACGACTGGGTTATTTTTTTTTGTTTTTTCTGAGTTGATATTTGTTTTGTTGGAACAGATATTGACCCGCCTACTGCAGATGCCGACTCTTAGTTGGCTCCTGTTGATATTGATACTACACTGGCGTTCACTACGGATACGGTATATTTTTGTTACTCAAATTTGGTAAATAGAATTAAATTACTGAAGTACTTAATAAATTATATATTTTGTAGATATTTTCTACACGCGAGGCTGTGGAGGAGTGAGTCAAAGCTGTTGGTAGAAGTATCGGTGTAGTCGTTATTATCGTGAGATCAGAAAAAGCAGCTGGAAAGAGGGGGAGACGAGATAAGATTGATTTTGGCTGTGAGAAGCAATGTGGGTTTACTAATGATTCAAGGGTTTTCGGTTCTAAAAGGAGAGGTTGTCCTTTTAGATTGAAGGCTACTTGCACTGTTAGCCGTGGGGGTTGGTGTGTGACGGTTAAATGTGGTAGACACACGCACGAGTTGCTTAAAACTTCCATTGGTACTAATGCATTTGGGCGTCCGTCTGGCGCGCAAAAAGGATCTCGTTAACGAGCATGCGGATCTTGATGTTGGACCGAAAGCTACTATTACTGCTTTGAAGAAGCTAGATCCGGAGAATGTGACTACTCTTCGTCAACTTTATAGGCCGCGTCACAAACACCGGTCTACAAAGAGGGGTCCTAGAACGGACATTCAGGAGGTGTTGAGACTGATTGCATCACATAATTATCTATGTTGGAGTAGAAAGATTCTCGGGTCTGATGTCGTAAGTGATATCATGTGGGCCCATCGCACTTCTATAAAGTTATTGAGGTTGTTTCCCAAAGTTCTCATTCTTGACTCAACCTACAAAACCAACAGATATAACTTGCCTCTTCTACATATTATTGGAGTCACAAACACTGAGATAAGTTTTCATGTTGCATTTGCGTATATTGGGCAGGAGCTGGCTATTCATTTTTCTTGGGTATTGCAGCAGCTAAGGGATATTTGTGAGTTGCATTCTATTCATCCTCAGGTTTTCTTGACAGACAAATATCTTGGCTGTATGTCTGCTATTCTTGATGTCTTTCCTTCTGCTACAAATTTATTGTGTCATTGGCATGTGACAAAAAATGTGAAAGCCAAGATTAAAGACTTGGTTCACAAGGATAGGCGGGAAGAGGTCCCCTCTCTCTGGCTCTGTATTATTGATTCTATTGATGAGTCGGAGTACTTATCTAATCTGAAGTTTTTTGAGGCTGTTTGCTCTGATAAACCTGCTCTTATTAAATATGTGCATGACACATGGTTGACACAACACAGGGAGCGATTTATCTCAGCATGGACTAACCATATCCCACACTTGGGGAATGTGACGACCAACAGGTATTTTTCTATCCGTTGCTTTAATTATTTTTACACGCGGACATATATTTTTTCGTCGTTTAAATTTCTTTGACACTTGTTTATTATTTCTATCCGTTGCTTTAATTTTTTTGACACGTGGACATATTGTTTTTCATCGTTTAAATTTCTTTGACACTTGTTTATTATTTCTATCCGTTGTTTTAATTTTTTTGACACGTGGACATATTTTTTTCGCCGTTTAAATTTCTTTGACACTTGTTTATTATTTCTATCCGTTGCTTTAATTTTTTTGACACATGGACATATTTTTTTTCGTCGTTTAAATTTCTTTGACACTTGTTTATTATTTCTATCCGTTGCTTTAATTTTTTGACACGTGTTTATTATTTCAGAGCGGAATCTTTGCATTGGAGTTTGAAGAGACAGTTGAAGACTTCTAAGTGTGATTTATCTAAATGTTTCATATCTATTGATGACATGCTGACAATTCATTTTGATCAAATCATCGGGTCTTTTCAAAGAAGCATCAACAGAGTTGAAGTCAAGTCCAATATTTTCCACTGTTTAAAAATCTTCAAGGTCTTGTTTCTTTATCTGCATTGGGTCACATGGTTAAGGAGTTTGAAAGATCGAAATCTGGGGTTGGATATGACAAAGGGCGGTGCCGGTGCATTCAAAGGAAGACACATCTTCTTCCTTGTGCTTGTGAGATAGATATTTTTCATGCTTCCGATAATTCTATTCCGCTCAATGTTGTTGATGATCACTGGAAACATTTGAGCTTGGATGCAGTAGATGATAAATCCACTCAGGATAAATCATCTGGCTGTGATATTTCTTACCAGTTCGATGCTATCCGGGCAAGATTTGATAAAGTGAGTGAGGAGGATAAATTTCTTATCAAGAGGTAGCTTAATGAGATAGAATTCCCTTCTACTTCTTCGATGGTTCCACCTAAATCAAAAGTCAGAACAAAAGGTGCACCAAAGAAGAAAAAACAGAAATTATTTGATGCTAAGCGTGATCCTTCCGGGTGGGAGCATGTGGACAGATATACGATGTGCATTTTTAAGGCATCGTAAATATGTCCATTGTGCGTATATACGATTGACTAAAAACACATCAATCGTATATACGCACAATGGACATATATACGATGTCAAAGATTTGCACATTGTATATATGCCCCAAAAGAGATATATACGATTCGTATAAATTTGTAAAAAAAACATGTTTTTTGAAGGGAATTTTGGGAATATACTATTGGGTGGGGGTATATGGGGAAGGATATGGGGGTATATACTGTTGGGTGGGGGTATATTGGGTGGGAATATACTATTGGGTGGGGGTATATGGGGTTATAAAGGCCTCAGGAGTCCATACAACTAATACGAGTGGGCTGCATTGGGCAGCCTACTTTTGCACCGTATTAGTTTTGACGGACCATATTCAATATATGGGTTGCTATTTTCACCAACCTTTTTTTCTTTCTAAAACACCTTTTCTACATAAATTTATTTTTTTCAAAAATGTCCCTTATCGGAAATATACTTCTAGAACTTGTTTTTCTGAAATGCATAAATATCCTAAGGATTAACCTTTGAAACTCAAATTTTGGTTCTTGGAGTTGGTTGATTTAGTAATCGCATTGCTCTTGGAGTTAATTGGTTGATTTATAGAGGGTGTGGCAAATCATGTTGTAATCCTAATTTCAGCATTAACAATTGGTGGTCTAAACGACTAGAGTACCTATTTAATTGTTTGGGTTTGAGCACCCCTAGTGCTCCGTTAATCAAATATTGCTTATCTAAAAAATATATTCTGAAAACATACTTTTGGGTTGCACTAATATGCTACAGAATTTAAATTTGGCGAGCTTTATTTACTTCTTTTTAAATAATTTTTCAAAAGATAAATTTTGAATTATTCTTTTCCATATTCTGATATTTAAATTCTAGAAAGCAAAAAAAAAATAGTAATTCTATATACATTTTGAAGGATTTTTTTTTTTCACGAAATTCGCAGACCAATGTGTCGGCATATGTGTTGCTTTATAAATGAAAGCATATCCAATAATTTTGGTGGTCAACGAAAACATGGATGATGTGGTAATAGAAAGAATACACATACACACCATTCGCTAGCCTTCCATGAAATACTTTTCGTGATAACAATCATTTCCCAAAAAATGTAGTTAAGTTTCCTTGAAGGGTGTCCTTATGCGATTATCCACTACGTCTTATCAATGTTATAAAGATTTTCCGCTAGATCAAGAAAGGGGTTAGAGAGAGACGAGAGGGAGAGAGAGAGAGACGGGAGGGAGAGACGGGAGAGACTCGTTTTTTCTCCTTTTTCCTTTATCATCCCGACGGTTGCACACATCGTTTCTAATAATCACTAATGCTAGTTACATGCGGCTTGTAGAATAAGCGTCGTCGTAAATACAAAATTATAATGTGTGATGGTTGGCTCACTTTAAACAAAAATAATTCAAAAAAAAAAACAAGATATGAATATTGTGTTTTATCTGAGTTGGAGAAATGAAGTTCTTATATAAATACTGATTTATAAAAAAAGTGATGTATGTGCACACATAAAATCCATTTAAGTACTCATTTGGGATTTCTCCATTGCGAATACTCTGTCCTAAAAGAGAAGTGGATAATAGAATTTCCCCTGACCTAGAGTCTATGACTCTATATAACTAACCAGCAGATATAGTTGCTCTGCCTCCAATTGAGAAAGTACATAGAATGCTGACGAAAATCCTCAGCTTTCCCAACCTATTTCTTTATTTGTGACTATTAACACTTTTTTGGGAGTGTAAACATTTGATAAACAATTAAACATAACACAAAATCCAAGTCTTCTTTCCCCTCCCATGCACATGTACATGTTACAGTTACACTGCAATATTGTTTCTAAGATCAGAAAAAAAAACTGGAGAGTAACGTAAGCAATGTTGTGTAACGTAAGGGAGACAAAAATGTAGCTGACATGATAAGACAACACCAATTAACTTGTGTTGATGCCGGCCACTTTCCCATTCAAGTGTTTTAAGGATTCAGTACTTGTGAGTCTCGTATTGTCAATTCTCAACACCTATATGGAAACAAACCCTTCTTCACTTGTTAAATCTTTGTTCAGCTCATAACCCTATCATTTATCGTGATCAACTTCATGTATGATCCATTGGATTTGAGTATGCTCCTTATTATATTTAATAATATACAAATCCTGAAACCATATTGTCAATGACACTTTCAATGCACGTTGAAACTGGTGAATAATTAAAATGGACATAGTCAATACTATACTTTCTTTGTTGTCTGCAGCCAGCCATGTATTGCTCTTACTCATGGAATATCAGTTCCCGATTTGTGGAAACCTCTCTGTCGAGTCCAATCAAAATTAATGGACAAAGCTTTAAAATCTACTCATGCACAAACACAATATGATATTCCCCACCCTACATATATACTTCGACCCAACTCAACCCCAACTACTCAGGTATACATATACAAATGATTTGATACTTACTGTCTGTTTGTCCTTGAAACATATACGTGAATTCATTTTAATCTCTCAAATCTTAAGTTATTTCAGCAAAATTTTAAACCAGAATTTACTAGTCTTGGCTCAATTTGTGTATTGGCTTTGCTAGGCTAGTTAACACCTTGCAGCTGTATCATATTCTCTTTTACTTTGATTTGTTACCATCATTAATCATTAGGAGTGTTTAATGATTCAATCCGAATCAAATCACTTCATATTTTGAATATCCTAAAATCAATTTCTAAAATCAAAGTTCATCCCTAATTTGTCAAAATTAAATATGATATGAAGTTCTATTAACTTATGTGGCAAACCACATTGGAATGCCACATAGTTTTTAAATTTTAAAAATATTATTTTAATCTATGAAATAAATAAAATAAAATTCATTGTAAACAAGGAGGAATTAAAATTAATAACCATAATTTGTTAAGTTCTGCAGCAGTGGTTGCATTCGAATTAACATCAAAAATTACAATTGCTATCTAATTTCAATATAGATCAATGATTATACAAAGTTATGTTGATTGATTTTCTTAGAGCAAATAAGGTCACCATTAACCATCGATTTTCCAATTACATAGATCTGTGTAGTCCATGAGTCTATTGGCGTCCTTAATCAGCCATTTTTAAATTTTGCTAAAGTAACTTAAGATTCGAGGGACTAAAACGAATTCACGTATATGTTTCAGGGCCTAAACTGACAGTAACAGATGGATTAACGGAGTTAACAACACACATTGACGGGAGGGACTAACGTGACAGATGGATTACACTTTCAGGGATCATTTTGCATTTTTGCTTAATTCAGGGACCAAATTGACAGCGAGTTACACTTTTAGAGACCAAAATGACTATTTACCCTTCTAGGTTTAGTCAAAAAAAGGGTAGAATGAGTCTCTTAATGATTTGGCATATTGTTCTTTGGGTGATTTGGGAAAGTAAGAATTGAATGATTTTCTCTAATAAGACTTTTGACCTCCTTGAGATCCCTTATTTGGTACAATTGAACTCGTGGAATTGATTTTTGGCTAAGAAAAAATCATGTCATAGTCATTTCTATGAGTGATGTGTGAACCCTTTGAAATGTCTTACTAGGTGTTAGGAGTAATTGATATTGAGGCTGTACAGTTTCTTTTTGGGGTGTGTTGGGGTCCTGGTATGGTTGGAGTTTTTGTATTATCTTTTCTTGTTTTCTAGCTTTCTGCCCTGGTCCTTCCTTGATTGTAAGGGGTCTTCATTAAATATAGGTTTGGTGTTCATAAATACACATTTTTATATATGATAGATTCTATTTTTGTTAAAAAACCCTCAACACCAATTCAATGGTACCTTCAAAATTTGGAATGGTTTAAAAAATTAGATTGAATTGATTTCAAAATAGACAAACTCATAATATAGAAAGGTGGACACGGGTACACTTTGTCCCAATTCAATCCACAACCCAACTCACAAATCCAAGTTGGTTCGGTTAAGTGGGTTGGGTTGGTTTCAAAATAGACAATTTCACAGTGTATGGGTTGGGTAATAGGTTTGAAATTTGAGAATCCATTGAACCCGTCTGAACCCATAAAATGTGACCTTGCATGTGTCAAGCTTAAATCTATGTTTATGATAATGAATATCATGCAATTGTTAATGGAAGATAAAGAGTAATATTGAATTTTTTATTCTCATTGAATTGTCAAGGGTTCTGGTCTTGTTCCCCCTTCGCTTCTATTTGTTTTATTTTTTGATAAATTCTGGCAGGTTGCCTGTTTTCTTAAAAAAAATTGTTACAGTTTTGTCCACATTTTTTTATTACTTTTTCACAAAAATGAGATTTTACTAATGAACCCAATATTCAACCCAACCCACTTGAGGTTGGGTTAGGTTGTTTTGTGTTGCATGAAAATTTGGGTCTGATTAAGGCCCATGCTTCAGCCAACCCCCCTTCTACTCACTAGACACCCATTTATGGGGTGAAAAGACCAAAAGCGCTTACTGAAAATTGGATTTTATATTTTTTTAAAAAATTACATACGGTTCGGCGCACGGTTGATCGAACCTGGTCGAATCTGGTAGCGCCAAACCGTGTATTTTTCAATGTTCGATGGAGGTCCAAATGACTGTGTTCGATTAACCGCAGCGCCCGAACAAAGCATTTTTTTGCACACACCGATTTTCACGTGAGGGTAATTTGGGATTAAACCAAATTTGGGGTGTCTGGTGAGTAGCTGGGGGGTTGGCTGAAGCATGGGCCCTGATTAATGTCAAGAAAGAAAATTGGGTCTGATTTACCCAATTAACCCATAAGTATTTTTTTCGATAGACAATATTAGTAGAGGTGGGGAATGTTAGTTTCTGGAGTTTGAACCCGGATCGTCCTTCTTGCACTCATTTAGTGCACTACTTTGATATTTTTTAGGTCGCCAACTGAACTAACTTTTTAGGATAACCCACAAGTATTTAATTGGGTTGGGTTTTTAAGTGCATCAAAACCCACTCAATCCAACCCACGCCCACCCCTTAATAGGAATTGAGTACTAGGGCTAAAGCTTGAAAACTCATCAAACCCAATGCAACCCATAAAATATGAGACATTATCTAGAGTATATATATTTGATGGTTCACTCTTGAATTTTCAAATTTGCTCGACCCGAATCTTCAAATTAAAATGTCAAAATTAGATTCATTCTTTCTTCAAAAAGAAATTCAAATCAGTCTCAAATGCGTTGGGTAAAGTTAGATACTGATCTAGTTTTTCATTTCCTTTTTGTTTTATATGAAAATGATATTTTGCTAATGAACCTTGTACCAAACTTTACCCAACGCATTTGAGGTTGGATTGGATTGAGACAGAGGTAACATGAAAATTTAGGTTTAAACTTATCAAACTTATCTCATAAGTATCTAATTTGATTGAGTCTTTAAACTGAATCAAAACCGACTCAACTTAGCTCACGCCCACCCCTATATTCTTATTTCCCTTTGTTAGACAATTAGCAGAAATAAGACACGATGCTTATAGTAAAGGAGAGAAAGTAGGAAGATATCTAGTTATTTATCCAGGCTTGGTGACCCATGTGGCATGAGTGAGATAGTATCGACACTTCAAATTAAAAACGCAGTATGATATTCAACGCGTATTGTGTCGCATATCAAAACCAACACTTCGTATATTTCTATTTTCTCGAATTATTATCGATGTCACGTGGGATTACACTATGGATAATACATAAGGCAAAGAATGGAATTCTCCATCTCTCACATATCTAAAATTACCATGGTAGTAGTTGTATTTTCTGAAATTATTAAGTATTGATGTGAAACAAGTAATTAAAGCAATGATAGTAATAGCATTTCATTTAACTAACGTGCGACAGGCTCCCTCTGAAACTGATAGCTAATGATAACAATGGATCTGCAAGAAAGAGAAAGGAGCATGTGAAAGTCAGTGCCATGCATGGGAGACCCCCCCAAAATGTATAAATGCTTGCACTCTTCCAAAACAGTACTCCATCAGAAGTAAGACTGTAGTGTAGACAATATATCAGCAAAGGACCAAGAATCAGATTTATTTTGTTATCGACACGTGTGAAGAGTGAGAGAGTGTAAGTATGACCCATTAGGGGACCGTTCCTTGAAGGGAATGGTACGGATGTAAGCCATTTTGAGATGGAAGGAAAGGAGAAACCTGGCATTGCATGATGCTGATGCTGATGCTGATGCTGATGCACTCTGTCTCTCTTTGATGAGTGGTTGTGGTTCAGGTTCAGCACTAGTGCACTACACTACACAGGAGAGTGTTGAAGAGTTAGCCCTTGAAAGGTCAGTTCAAATGTCTGCATCGTATATCCTTCACATGCTCTTTATTGTCTTGTCAAATCATTGAACAATATTGTAGCATGCTTGGTTAGCAAAAAGACAATGAAAGGAAAAAAGTTAATCATTTGTTTTATTTATGAGAGAAAGACAGAAGAGGAGTGAAAGGAAAGAAATGAGATGATTTTCTAGTGTCTACGGTACTCCATCCGTCCCATATTATCTGTCGATTTGGATCATTTTATACAAATTTAGAAAAGTAATTAATTTTATATTAGAAAGAGGAACTGTGAGTTAGTTTAACAAATTATCCCTCATTATTAACATTGGAAATATAGTAGTAGTAAATTAGTAGAAACAAACGGGCTGTGATTACCTAAAAAGAAAACATTAATATTTTATTGGGATTCTAAAAAGTCATGTACTATAGGATAAATTTTTTTGACTAGAAAGTTATATAATATGGGACGAAGGTAGTATTTGCTAAGATAATGGAGAGTAAAAATAAAGCAAATATAATTGAACGACAATATTCCCGTATATGTTAAAGATACTCAAAACCCTTTATATATGATCTGGAATCTACAACGCCGAGTAAAATACGATCACCAAAAGATATAAGGTCACCCCTAATCAGAGGAAAGCATATATCGTATGAATCTAGTTTTTAGGTCCTAGAGAGGCACTCCAAATGGTCCACACACCATTCATAAAAAGAAGACACTTAGTTTTAAACTTAACCAACTGCCATTTCCATGAATACAATTTAATTACCTAGAACGTCTCAAAGAGGTCATACACTTTATTTGAAAATATACACTCGTTTCTGGTTTTTTGAGCTGGCCTCTGGTCTGAGAGTGAATTTTGCTAGGAGTAGTCTGATCGGTGTGACTGTGTCGGATAATTTTTTGGATATGGGTGCTAGATTTTTGAACTGCAATAGAGGTTCGCTACCGTTCAAGTACTTGGGGCTTCCAATTGGGGCGAATCCTCGTAGAAAATCTACTTGGGATCATATGCTAAACATAATTAAAGGCAGACAAAGTTGGCAGCATAGGTCTATAAGTCTTGGCGGAAGAATAGTCCTAATCAACTCTATTTTGATATGTATTTCTATCTTCCATCTTTCCTATATGAATATGCTAGTTTGTGTGCGGAAAGAGGTTGTCTCTCTTCAGAAGGACTTCATTTGGGGGGAGGTTGGGGTGAAGAAAATATTGTGCGTAAGATGGTCAGATATATGTAAACCTAAAACCGATGGAGGTCTAGGAGTGAGGGATCTTAGGATACTTAATCTCCGCTTGTTAGGAAACTGGCGGTGGAGGCTTATTATAGGCGGTGATGCCTTATAGAGGCAAGTTCTGGTGTCAAAGTATGGTCATCATATAGGGTTTCCAACCCTTTTTGGTCATCGTCCATTCCTTCTCGTGATCTGCTTGGTGGAACACTACAAGAAAAATCGAAAATCCAAGGCAAAACTTTTCTCAAGGATTTTAATCCCCGTAAACTTTCCTATGATTTTAATCCCCGTAAACTTTCTCGCGATTTTTGACATTTGTGGGGGATTTAATCCCCCAAAAACTTCCGGGGGAATTTGTGACATTTTTGGCGGAATTATAGCATTTCTGGCGGATTATAAAAGAGTAATTAATTCTCGGACAAAAAAAAATTAATCCGCTAAAACGACAAGTAAATCCGCTTAAACGCAAAAATGAAACAAAGTGGATATTTGAAATTCAAAATCACGAAAATGCAAGCCAATCCACTAAAAATGACTACTTCGATATTAGCGAACTAATTCCGCTAAAATGTAGCCAAATCCGCCGCAACAACACAAACAACACAACGGCTATTTTATTCACCCCTTATTTATTCCGATTCATTCATTCTCCACTCTCTCTAAACTTCTATCAAATTGTCAAATTCTCCACTCTCTCTAAACTTCAAATTTCTTCACTCAATCTTCTATCAAATTCAGCTTTTTCTCTCTTCTCTCAAACTTTTGAAGGTTTGTTTTAGTTTATACTTTATTTTAGCTTATGCTTTGTTATAAACTATTAGTTACTAATTGTTGTGTTGTTTGTTTAGGAGTTGTTTGAGTTTGGTGAGCTCTGCTCGCTTTATTGGAAGGACTCCGCTTACCATCAAGTCGTAGTCTTCTCAAAGACCACCTGCTAGTTATTGAAGTTATTAGTCGTTTCTAATATTTTTTATGATAATATAAGTACGAAATTACTTATTAATCAAATCATATATTAATTTTAAAAAAATACATAAAAACAAAATAAAATAAATAAAATATTTATTAAATTTTAATTTCTATTTAGAAAATACGAAATATAATGATAGATTAGTTAAAAATAAATTTAATGTATTTATTAATTTTTAATATAAGTTTATAATAATTTTTAGCTAAATGCGAAATACAATAATATATTAAATTTTCAAAAATTCATTGTATAATCCTTCTTTTATTAATTTGTTAAAGTTTATTATATTTTTGAAAATCATTATATTATCATTTTTTGATTAAATTTTTAAATTTTATTATATTTTCGATAATCATGATAATTTATTGTTAACAAAAAATTAATAAAAATTTGATAGACTTGTTAGTTAAATGTTATTTATATTGTTAGTACTTAAAATGACTAATATTAATAGAGTGTATGTGTTAAATGTTGTTATTTATGTGTTAAAATGTTATTTATGTTGTTAGTTAATAGAGTGTTAGTTAAAATGACTAATATTTACGCTTATTTATAACATATTATATAAAATGTTTGAAATTTTTAAATTCTATTTATATTATAATTAATTAATGTAATGTTTAAATTGTTAGTGTATGTAAATATGTGTATATATGTATGTGTGTGTATGTATGTATATGATAGTATGTAATGTTTAAAAGTAATACTTATTGTTTATGATAATTTTTATTGTAGCACGTAGTACTAGGATTTAGAAAACATGGATCGTAGTTGGATGTATGATCGATTATTTATTGGAAGAAGCGGTTTAAAGACACGTTTTGCAGAAGGAGTAGAAGAGTTTATATTTTGTGCTAAGCGTGACGAAGGATTTGCGCAAGAAGGGGGAATTAGATGTCCGTGCGCGAAATGTTCAATTCGATTTATAAAAAATGAAGATGAAGTCAGAATGCATTTGTACAATAATGGGTTTAGGCGCATTATTGGATATGGAGTCGCCACAAAGAAGTAGCACACTGGGTACTTTTCTTTGGTGTATGGAAAATACATACACTTGTGTGCAAGTATACACCGTCCAAAAACAAGTAGTAAAAGATCGAACCCACAGAGATTGAAAACTCACTTTTAAAATCAATATAAAGTAATAAAGTGTAAAGTAACTAAGTAACAAAATAATTTTGGAGTTTAAGTGATGATCACAACTAAGTTAGAAAGAAAGCAAGTAAAGAGTGTTGATAATGCAAATGAGAAAAGCTAGTTGGAATGTCTTCATCAAGTAATTTACTTCTAAGTGTGTGATGCAAGATGTGATGCAAACAGACCGAATGTTGTTGCATTAGCTATGTGCCTTTCTTGGCCACTTTCTTCGTAGTTTTATTACCAAATCTTTCCGATCATTGCTCTTTGCAAGAAAAAGAAAGGTTGTCAATGCCTTTCTTGCCTCCTTGTCAATTATCCAAGTTGCTAAAATAAATTCACTCTTGTATTTTAAGTACCCACAATTTATCCTATGGACTATACTATCCTATCTCTAGGACTTAGCATGGTTTTCACAAAGTTTTCTTTATGTAAAACACTCACCCATATTAGTTCTTGAGTTCTTAATTGTAAGCCATTTCTGGTCATTTACAAATCTACTTATTCTAAGTGATCAAGTTCAAAATAAGTTTTGAAAAGATTATCAAGCAAGAACTAAAGTACAAACATACATACATGCAACATACTTACTTAAAAGCTCATTAAATGATTAGAACATTCCAACTAAGAGAGGTTTAGCTAACAATAGACATTGCAAGATATATATAAACTGAATAGACCATGTTTATATAATAGAAATCACAAAAGAGAAACAACAAGGTAAAAGTTACAAATGTTGAAGCCCTTTGTATGAAATCTTCTAGCAATGCACTAGCATTACTCCTTAACACTATACAAACACTATGAAATCGAGTTAAGGAGGATTTGTCAATTCCTTCATTTCCCTCTTATAAAATAGAAACTAACTATGTATATTGAAATTTTGATCTAACTTATAGATTGTGATATATTTTCAAATGAAGATGTGAGGTCCTTTTACAGCCTTCAAGAGAGGTGCTTCCTTCCTTCATGTTGAAGTAATCTTGAATGGATCATAGCTGTAGTTACTTTCCAGTAGTTGTTTGCATGGATAAGATCTTTGACAAGTGTATAGGGAGGTCTCATGATGTATGAACATGTGTCCCTATGTTGGTGACTCTTCAAAGCTATGCCTATAGCTATGTGTGAATGGTAGGCGCCTACTATACAAGGTGGGATGGCTTCAGAAGACCAAGTATGAGGTCATCAATTGCAAATGGATGCATATGAAACAGGCTGCTCATTTACCAAGTAGTGCAGATTTGATGCAGGATCAGTGCAGGAGCATTTGATGCAGATAGCATTGAGACTGCACTGAACAAAAACATCAAACATACCACAATATATCCAAAATGGCCTATAAATAACTATAACCATTCAAATCACTAGAGATATCATATATCACACTAAATACTATATAAACTCTTTATTATTACTTGAAAGAGAGCAATTACTAAGTTTAAACATATGAAATACTCTATATAAAATAGAGTTATCACACCCCCAAACTTAAACCATTGGTTGTCCGCAAGTAATGACAAAGACAAACTACTTAAAACTATAATCCTAGAAGATAGATCAGTTTTGATTTTTGGATTTTCATGAGGAGTTCCCTATGAACTTCAATTCTCAACAATCTTTCTTGTGCCTTTATTTCTTCAAAACTACCAAAGCTATTCAAACTCTTTTGTATGTGTGTGAACCCACTGAGTTGAGATTGGTTCCAAGACTAAGTAAAAAATTTCCTCCTAGCCTTTGAAAGGATTGGTTCATCTTTGGTCACACCAAAATATTTTTCAAAAGAGAGATTAGACTCACAAAATTTTCTCAAGTGTTGGGGAGTTCTAATAATCACAGGGCTTGGTTGATTCTTTCAAAGCTTTTGAGCCAATGCATTTTTCTATATTTTTTTTTGTGTGGATCTTTTTGTGCAGATGCAAAACTTCTTTGAAGTGATTTGTGCATTGATTTTTTCTTAATTTTGTTTTTCTTCAGTGCAGTTTGCATTGATGCTTCTGCACTGATGATGCTTTTTCTTTTGCTAGCTCATATTACCTTCCTCACTGACCTCCAGATGCAAATGCACTTTGGCACAGGTCTTTGACCTCCAGATGCATATATTTTTTCTTTGCACTTTGGCACAGTTCGCTTTTTTGAACTATCCTCCGTATACATTTATTCCTACATGGCACAGGTCTTTGACCTCCAGATGCATTCATGTACTTAGGCACATGTATAGTTTCAAAAGATTCAGGATATGGCTTTGTCCACATTTTTGTATTTCTTTTTGTGCATTGTTTACTCTTTATACTTTTGAAATTCAGCCTTTGTTTTCATAAAACACCCCCAAACTTAATTCTTTAAGCTCTTCTTTCTTTTTCGTAAAGCTTTGTTTTGACCTAAGCTTACCAAAAATTCCTCTTGCATCAGATTGATCTTTAAATAGCAAGGTTCTTTTCACAAACTCAGTTTTGAAGTGTTGAAGTAAAAATAATTTTGGTTTTTCTAAGAAATAAGGCTTCTTTTTCTCTTTTCATCATTAAAATTCCATCCATAGGCTTTCATCATATTTTTGAAAAACTGATCTTTTCTACTAAACTATTTAGATACTACTTTGTTAAGTACATCTAATATTTAAACAAACTATAAACTACTTAAAACATATATATTTACTATATAAAACATTTTTAATTAAACACACAACATATTAGATAAAAACAAACAAATTTAAACATAACATGCAAAATGCAAGATAAATCCCCCAAACTTAGTGGGGTAGCAGTTGTCCACACCGCTAATTTGTTCAGAAAAACAAACCATATTTGTTCAAAAATACGGAGAGGGATTAAATACAACCAGTGAAATAGTTCAGATAGTAAAAACAAGCTATAGCAGCTTTATGTGAAAACTTGTAAATGATACTCATTTCTTGGCTCCACTCCCGATTCTCGTGCTCACTCGCTTGAGGAGTGTGTTTCACCTTCCGCTTCTTCTCTTTGGGTGGCTTGCTTGGTGTTTCTTTTGTAGGTTCGTGATGCACCTCCTACTTCGTGTATTAGCAGAACTATTTCGTGGATCGATGCAGTGCATCGCTGCCGATCGCATCGTGTTTCTTCCTTTTTGGTGTCAATTTAGATTGCCTTCCTACAAGTGTTTTGAAGAACTTCGTGTGTTGTGCAAAGCATCTCTCTTCATTGAGCCATTTGTTTCGTAACAAGTTTGATTGTTGCCTCATCATGCATTGTTGTTGTCCGCGTGATGTAGCAAAGACGTGATGCAGAGCATCACTCGCATCTCTTCGTGATTGAGCTGAGGCTCTTTGCGTGATGATTCTTCTCCTTTGTCTTGCTTGTCAAGTCCTTCTTCTTCTCTTTCCCCGCACAAATTCTTTTTCAAGAGCGTAAATAACATTAGCAAAGAATGTTACTTGGGTCGTAAGGTACTTGTTGTTCTGCTCGTGTTTCGTGTCCGTAGGCTAGGCTCAAAGATGGTTTGTTCTGTGTGAGGTGTTTTCTCAAAGTTCATTTCTTGGAGAGGGTGGTGGAGGGGTTGTTTGTGGTGGTGATAGGAATGGTGGATCATTGAGGGATGGAAGATGATTCTTGGTTTGGTGAGATGATAGGTGTTTTTGTAACTGGTGATGTATGAGGGGTTTCTTGTTGGGTTGATGCTGAGGTTTTGGCATATTTTTGCCTAGCTATTTCTTCTAAAATCACACCTCTAGCATGCTCCTCCTCTTCTTCATCAATTTCCTCATCACTCTCTTCTTCCTCTTGTTCCACTTCCTTGTCCATTTCTTTCTCTAGTTCCTCATCCTCATTATCAGAATCAAACATTTCTTCAACTTCAGGTTCTATCACTACCTTCTTCTTTCCTTTTGATTGTTTCCTAGTCACCTTCTTCTTGGCACTAGGTTCCTCTACCTTCTTCTTTCCTTTTCCTTCCTCTTCAGTTTCTTTCTCTTCCTCTTCTTCACCTTCAGCTTTCAGTACCCAACTTGGAAATTCAGGGGCATTCACTTGGCCCACAAGATCAAAGATCTTGTCAAAAACCAATTGTAGCCAATCATGTTGGTCATTCAAAAACTTCCAGACTGCAACTTGCTTCTGCATGTAATGCTCTTGCATTGCAAAGCGCCTCTGTCACATTTCTCAATCTTTCTTTCATTTCAAAGATTTAGATTACTGTGTGGGAATTTTCTTTGTTCATTAGCAAAGAATTGGAACACCTTCTTTCATGCATAATTCAAAGATAAGACAAGTGAAAAAACAAAATCCCTTTGATTTTGTTGAGCATGCAAGAATTTCCTAGCAACCAATCTACCTATATCAACATTTCCTGAGAGAATTGTATCTAGCAAGATCAATCTCTCTTTGGTCATTGAATATGTGTGTGATGTGGGCAAAATTGATGTGGCTATGAACAAATGCCAATTTCCTAATGCATCAATCAAATAATTACTTCTAAGCTTGATTTCATTAGGTGTGAATTTTTCCCAAACAGACTCGGTATTGCAATCCTACTTCTCGCTTCTTCCATTTCTTTCTTAAAGGCCTTGGCCACTTTGTTTTCAAATTCAACTCCATTATATTTCAAAGATATAATGTTCATTCAATTTCTTTGCATGGAAGTGTACAAGTTTACCTCTCACCATGGAAGTGTAGGAATGCTCTGTTCTTCTTGTGGTGTGATACCAAAGATAGAATTCTCTCACCAAATCTTCAATGTAGCCTCCTCTGGTAGCACAAAGTGGTCCCAATTGAGATTGGCCACCGTTGACATGAATGATGGGCTTGCCTTCTTCAAATCATACCCTCTCTGGGTAGTAGATGCATTTTCCGTAAATGAGCATTGTCATTGTTTCGATTATGATTCCTTGGCTTTGCCTTTCCTACTCACGATGATTCTCGCATGCATGCTTTTCTTTCCTTTCTTCAAAGATTCAAAGATGTTTGCTCGATGATTTCTGTGCGTAATGCTTTTTCACCATCGCGATTGCTTGATTTCTAGGTTTCTTTTGAAATGGGTTTTTCTCGGATTGTAATATGAGTAGTAACTTGTTTCAATGAAAGAGTTTCGTAAAGAAGAGGTAACGCCAGAGGGTGAAGGTTTAATGGGAAGGAAGATTAAGTGGGATTCGGTTTTTGATGGAACTAGCCGTTAGGTGATAAGTTGGTATGCATGCAAGCCACCACGTGTCTTCCTTGGCTACTAAACACATCATTGATTTTGTTTAGAATCCCTTTGATCTTCCCGATGCCTTAAGACTCACACATAATCAATTTCTTCAAATTTTTGAGATTTTTGTCATAGCAGGCATATTTTCCTTCAATGCAGTGCATTTGATGCAATGCATTAGTTTCTGTGATTTCTCAAAAACAACTAAAAACATAAAATTGCACAAAATAATTAAAAACAATGGGTTGCCTCCCATCAAGCGCTTGTTTTAAGAGTCTTGTCACTTGACTACCTCTTTTAACTCTTTGACCATTCACTTTGAAGACAAAGATTTGAGGTTTTATCTAATAAGTCTATCGCCCCATGGATAAACCTTTATCAACTTATATGGTCCTCGACCACCTTGATCTTAGTTTACTGTGAAATAGCTTCAACCTAGATTTGTATAGCGTAACTAGTCCTCCTTCTCTCAATTCTCTTCTCGTGAATTTTCTTGTCATGCCATGTCTTAGTTTTAGCTTTATAGATTTCAAAGATTCTCATAAGAGGTTTGCCTAATCTCTTCTAGCTCATCAAGCTCTAACATTCTCTTCTTACCGCCTTGTTTAGGTTGAAATTGAGCTTCTTGATAGCCCAATAGGATTTGTTTTCCAATTCCACGTGTAAATGACATGCTTTTCCATATACTAATTTGTAAGGGGACATTCCTAAGGGTGTTTTGAATGCTGTTCTATATGCCCATAAGCATCATCTAAATGTAAAGACCAATCTTTTCTATTTGGACTAACCATTTTTCTAGCATTCTCTTAATTTCCCTATTGATAATTCTCGCTTGTCCACTAGTTTGAGGATGGTATGTCAGTAGCTATCTTATGCTTAACTCCATACTTAGCTAGAAGGTTTTCTATGATCTTATTACAAAAGTGTGAACCTTCATCATTAATGATAGCTTAGAGTTCCAAATCTAGTGAATATATTTCTTTGAAGAAACTTACTCACTGATTTAGCATCATTATTAGGTAATACTACTGCTTCTACCCATTTGGACACAAAATCAACAACTACTAAGATATATAAATTGCCAAAAGAGGGTGGAAAAGGTCCCATGAAATCCATGCCCCAAACATCAAATAATTCAATTTCTAAAATATTAGTTCTAGGCATTTCATGCTTATCGTAAATATTCCTCGCTTCTTTGACATTTATCACAAAGATTTGACCATAAAATAAGCATCTTTAAATAAAGTAGGCCAAAATAACCATACCGTAATACCTTAGTCGTTGTTCTAGTGCTTCCAAAGTGTCCTCCATAAGGTGCGTAATGGCAATGCAGTAATAATCGCTTGTTGCTCCTCTTCAGGTTTGCATTTCCTCATTAATTGATCAGGGCACATCTTGTAAAGGAATGGATCATCCCAATAGTAGTGCTTGACTATGTGGAAGAATCTTCTCCTTTGTTGATATGTCATATTCACTGGTACTACTTTGCTTGCTCCTACATTGCTTATAGCAAATGCAGTTTCATGTTTTGCATTGACTGTGATTGCCAATAGTTTCTCATCTGGAAAGCTCTCCATGATTTCTTCTCCTTGTGTACCAAGTGATTCTCCTTCAATCCTTGATAAATGGTCTGCTACTTGATTTTCTACTCCTTTCTTGTCTCTAATTTCAAGATCAAATTCTTGTAGGAGTAGAATCCACCTTATCAGCCTTGGTTTTGCATTTTTCTTTGAAATTAGATACTTAATGGCAGAGTGATCAGTATAGACAATAATTTTAGTGCCAACTAAGTAAGATCTAAATTTTTCAAATGCAAATACCACAGCTAATAATTCCTTTTCTGTAACTGTGTAGTTCACTTGAGCTTCAATTAATGTCTTGCTAGCATAATATATGGAATGAAAAACTTTGTCATACCTTTGCCCCAGGACTGCTCCTACTGCAAAGTCACTAGCATCACACATTAATTCGAACGGCCGCCCAACTGAGTTATTATCATTGGTGCAAATACCAATGCCTTTTAAGCTTGTCAAAAGCTTCTATACAAGAGTCATCAAAGTTAAATTCTACATCATGTTGCAAAAGCATACATAATGGTTTTGAGATTTTTGAAAATCTTTGATGAACCTTCTATAGAAACCAACATGGCCTAAGAAGCTCCCGATACCTTTAAACTGTATTTGGTGGTGGTAGATTCTCAATGACATCAACCTTAGCTTTGTCTACCTCTAGACCTTTCTTTGAAATTCTATGTCCTAGCACAATACCTTCTTGTACCATGAAATGGTACTTTTCCCAGTTTAAGACTAAATTTGTTTCTTCACATCTCTTGAGAATTTGTTCCAAGTTTGTTAAGCAAACTTGAAATGTTTCTCCAAAGATAGAGAAATCATCCATGAATACTTCCATTGATTGCTCAATGAAATCTGAGAATATAGACATCATGCATCTTTGGAATGTAGCAGGTGCATTACATAAGCCAAATGACATCCTTCTAAAAGCAAAGGTTCCATAAGGGCATGTAAAGGTGGTTTTGTATTGATCCTTAGGCTCAATGGCTATTTGATTATAGCTTGAATAGCCATCTAGGAAACAATAAAATTCTTTCCCTACTAGTCTATCTAACATTTGGTCTATGAATGGTAAAGGAAAGTGATCCTTTTTGGTAGCTTTGTTGAGTTTTCTGTAATCCATACAGCATTCTCCACCTGTGATGATTCTAGTTGGTATCAACTCATTCTTTTCATTGGCTATCACTGTTACACCCCCTTTCTTTGGTACACATTGGACAGGACTTACCCAAGCACTGTCTGATATGGGGTATATGATTCCAGCATCTAGCCACTTAATAATTTCCTTTTTCACAACCTCTTTCATAATAGGATTTAGTCTTCTTTGACTCTCTATGCTATTTCTGGAATTTTCTTCCAAAATGACTCTATGCATGCATATAGAAGGACTAATTCCTTTGATATCTGTCATTTGCCAACCTATAGCTTTGGTATGCTTCTTTAGAGTACTAATGAGATCACTCTCCTGTTTTGATGTTAAATCAGAAGCAATATGATAACAGGTAAAGTCTCATTTGTTCCTAAGAAGACATACTTAAGGTGTTCAGGCAGTATCTTCAATTCTAACTTAGGAGGTTGTTCTATTGAGGGTAAATTCTTCTTGAGAATTGGATCCTCAAGATTGAGTGGTTCATAAGTCCTAGCCCATACTTCCTTACAAGAGTTTTCTATTGGTAGATTTTCCTTTTCTAGCATTTCATCATCTAGCAATGCTGCTGCATCTAATGCATCTGCATTGGCTAAATGATCACACTGTTTGTAAAACTGTTTTTTTACCAATTGATCTAGAGAAAATAAGGATGAACATTCTTTTGTTTTTTCAGCAGGATACTTCATAGCATTCATCACATTGAATTTTATCTCTTGATCATTCACTCTCATAGTGAGTTCACCTTTTTGCACATCAATTATGGTGTTGCCATAATTCTGACTCGCATCGTAGGTTATTACCTATGGATCACCCATTTAGAAAGCAGAAATATGCATTCATCAAGGGACATGTTGAAACAAGTGGATCTCCTCATAGTTTGACACCGCAGGAAGTTTGGGGATGTTGTTAAAGACATCCTCCAAAGGGAAGTCGTAGCGGGTGTTGTTTCTCGTCCGTATACATGGGCAATGGCACAACCGACAAAGAGAAGTATATTTTGGGAACTTCCTATTGGAAAGATAATCTACTGAGACACAACTGGATGTAATGCATATAGAGAAGAATTTTTTGATAACATATTTAACATCGCATGGACGTGAAAGGTAAAACAAACGAAAAGACAATGAGAAAGCTAGGAAGGACATAGATCATTATTGTAGACGAAAAGGATTTGTTGTTGGTTGAGCAAGGTACTAGGACATTGAAACCCAAAGCCAATTATACTTTATCTAAGGAAGAAGCGAAAGCGCTTTATTGGTGGATAAAAGAGTTGAAAATGCCGCATTTGTTATTCTTCCAATTTATCTAGATGTGCGGATGTGGATAATGGGAAGTTGCATGGGATGAAGAGTCATGATTGTCATGTATTCATGGAGTGCTTACTTCCCATCGCTTTTAGTTCGCTGCAACACACGCTTTGAACCCGCTAATTGAAATAAGTACATATTTTAAGAATTTGTGTTCAAAGAACCCTAAAAGTTGATGATATTACAAAATGGAACAAGACATCCCACTTATCTTATGCAAGTTGGAGAGAGTATTTCCACCGGTTTCTTTGATTCTATGGAGCATCTACCGGCATCTCGTGATCCGGTTAACTTTGGCGGACTGGCCCAATACAGATGGATGTATCCGCTTGAAAGGTCGCTTATTTATTATAATATAAAAGGAAGTTTAAAACATAACATTATTAATTAATTAACATATCGCTTTATCTAGGTTCATGGGTGATTCAAAAAGATCGGTGAAAAACAAAGCTAGAGTTGAAGGATCGATATGTTCTTCATACTTACACCGTGAAACAACCAACTTTTGTTCTTATATTATTTCAAGAATGAATTTGCTCCAAGAAGCAAATAAATGAAATGGATGTTGAATGTCCTAGACATGAATTAGCTTTGTCTGCTTTTTGTCTACTCTTACGTCCATCCGGGAGGAGTCAATTCACTCGGTACAGAGGAAGAGTTCAATGCAGCACATATTCATGTGTTGATAAACTGTATTGAGGTGCAACCATTCATTGAGTATGTATTCCTCAACATTAACTATATATATATCGATCTTAATTAAGTTAATAAAAGTAGACAAATGTGTAACAATTAATTATTATTTTTTAGGGATTTCTTGTCATCTGAGGAAGTAAGTGAAGAACAATCTTCGGCTTATATTAATGCACATTTTCCAATGTGGTTTAGGCAACGTGTTTATGCCCTCCCACCAACTCCTCCCAACCAACACTTGGGGAACTTATCGACGGCCCCTCGAAGATGTTAAAGAATGGCACACATACTTTGTCAATGGATACAAATTTCGTAATAATGAATGGACACAGGCGCAGAAACAATCAATAGTGGAGTTTGCATGAAGGGTGTCACCGAGGTGCCAAGGTGATTTTTATGGTGTGATTCAACACATATACGGTTGCGCACTTCATCTAGACTATAGTCGACGGTAGTGCTTTTTTATTGTAATTGGTTTGATCCGTCCGCTTTCGAGGAACAAGGGTGAATCCAAAGTCAAATACAATGACATTAAAATGAGTAGTAGATATCGATCAGATGATCCATTCGCCATTGCTCAAAATGTGAGACAAGTCTATTATGTCCCTTTATCCATCAACGCGATCGATAGGCGTGGTTGGTGTGTCGCAATTAAGACAAAACCAAGAGGCCGGATTGAGACAAATGACACACTGGAAGATGTCCCATTTCAAATGGATGAGATGTCGAATGTAAATGAAGTGATTCAAGTTGAACCCATTACTCGTTTATGTGATCAACCAAACACCGGCGATGAAGTTGATGACGAAGAAGATGCTGATGAAGATGCAGAAGACCATATTGGTGTATCAAGAATTCATTGCTCATCTGATGATGATGATTTTGAGAATGAGTGGGATTCAAATTAGTTTTTCTAGTTATTTAGTTTTATTTGGTACTTAATTAGTAACTGGTAATATTATGGATATTTATGGTTATTTTGTATGAATATTTGTACGAATGTTTATGCAATATACATGTTTCTTTTTTAATATTTAAATGTATGTATATATATATATATATATATAGGTATGTCATCATCTGGATCCTCATCTGATCGTGACGACACACATGATGTTCCTCCACCGCCATGATACTACAGTGGGAGGAAGAAGATTATTACTCGCTAACGCGCCACACAGGCACGCCGTTGTGTTGTTCCTCTTGGCGTATATTTGCCAAAGCCAAACACAAAGAAAGTAGTAGTAGTAGTAGTAGTGCACCTCTTCCGTGATCGGATGGCATGAGGACTTACTACGGCACACATGTTGAAGATGGTCGTGTCATCGTGGTGCCTCAAGGAGATTCGTAAGTATATTATTTATTAATTTTTTGTTGCCTTTTATACAACTTTCGTGGTCCAAATTCAGCTTTTTAAAAATTTTCCTGCTTTTCCTTCAAAGCCTCATAGCCTCACCGCAGCTCATAAACTCAATTCAAAGAAAATTTCCAAAAAGGTTGGAAAAATTGGACCATAGCTTAAAAAGATAAAGAAGATAACAAAGACTATTTTAGGGCCATGCTCAATTCTTTCTTGGTAAGTTCTACGAAATAATTAATTTTTAATTATTTTATTGAATTGTTTAATTTGTCTCAGATAACAATATTCTTCTAAATTTTTAAATAGGAACAATGTACATGGTTACCAGAGCAATGTAAAGATGTTGAGCATGCGTCAACAAGAGATGTAGTGATAGATATTCAAGCATCATGGTGTGTACTAAGATGAAGGCAAAACTCGATTTTATGGGACCAGAGGCTTATACACAACCGGAAGAGTATTGGAAGACAGATGAATTTAAAAATAAACAAGAGAAAGCTAAGAAGAACCGTGCTTCAAAATGGCTACCGCAATCACGCAGTGGATGTGTTAGTGCCGAACTCATCACCAACGCATGGTACGTAATTTTATAACTATTAGTTCATCAATTAATTAAATTTATTAACTATGTGTTAAGTAGTTGTTATTAAATAATAAAATTATGTATCTAGGAGGATGAACTTGGACGGAGGTTAGTTTGTCGAGTTGCATCGCAACTTGTATCTCATGAGGAGGATGATACATTTATCCACGATAGGCGAGGAGGATTCAGTAAAACTACATTATGTTATTAGTTATTTATCTTTATATATATATATATATATATATATATATATATATATATATATATATATATATATATATATATATATATATATATATATATATATATATATTGTTTTTATTGTTTTTTTATTAATATTTATTTATTTATCTGTTGTTTTTTAGGATGCTTATGATGTCGGGATGGCCGAGTGGCGTGAGTCTCACCACAGAGCGATGGGAGCACATCACGATCCCGTGGAGGAGGCTAGAGTGGCTCGCTCTATTTGGGATAGAGCAATTGGCCCACAAAAAAAGAGTGATCGCTTGACAGATCCGCAGCATGGGACCCAAGTTCTTCAAGGAAAGCATTCTCGCCGAGTCGATCACATTCAAAGAACAGAGAGTACTGGTCGTTCTTATGTTGCTCCCAACGTAGTGACAGAATGACCGAGCAATTTAACCGAGGTTGAACGAGCAAAGCGAGCAACATGCACGATAAATGGAAGAGGTTTGGGAGCGGCAGAGATAAGTGAGGAGCACGCTTAGATAATTGAGGAGCGCACACGAGCAAGCTAGGAGAACCGAGGAGCGCATTCAACGGCTGATGGCTCGGGATGAACCACCTTCGAGGCCATCATCATCATCAAGATCACATATGGCTTCCTACCACCAGCGATCTTGGCCTCAGATCCTTCGTACTCCTCAAGAAGATCCACACCCCCTTTATTCTCAAAGCAGATCCACCCCAATATCCTCCCCAACATCCTCCCCAAAGACTACCACCACCCCAAATGGCAATGATGATCCACCCCAAAGATCCTCCCCAAAGACTACCACCACCCCAAGAGCAAGATCCTCCCCCCAAGAACAATCACCCCACTTTCTTCAATAATATTGATCTGAATTATAATGCGTTTGAGGCTGCTTTGTTCGGTGATGACATCCAACCACCACGAGGTGATAACTATTATCACAGAGATGACTCGGATGAGCAAGCACCTTAGTAGCTTTATATTTGATTATGGATGTTTATTATTATGGATATCGGAGTGATTTGTTGGATTTTAATTTATGGATGTTTATTATTTGGTTATCACTATTTGAGTTTTTTAATTTAAATATGCTATATTTATTTTTAATTTAAATTTATTTATTTTTAATAAAACATTTATATAAAATTTTAATGTTTATAGATTTTTTTAAAAAAAGTATTTTTCGGCGGAATTTATGTATTTCCAGCGGATTTTGATAAAAAAAATAAAAAAATTTCGGCGGAATTTTGGGTATTTGCGGCGGATTCTGGATAAAAAAAAAATTATTTTCGGCGGAAAAATCCGCCAAAAAGTCCAAAATTCCGCCGGAAAGTACCGGGGGAAATCCGCCGCAAATTCCCCCGCAAAAATCCGCCGGAAATCCGGAAATACGTTGCGACGAGCCTTTTACCGGCGGAAAAATCATAAAAATACCCGTGATTTATATGGGAATTGGGTGTTTTTTACGGAAAATCCGCCAAAAAAACCATTATTCTTGTAGTGGAAGGATCTATGTTTCATTAGCGGTCGGGGGGCTGAGGGGCGCGACAGAATATCAGATTATTCATATTGGTTGTCCAGCTAGGTGTAGGTGTGGTTTGTTTCTCATCTGGCATACTATTATGTGGGTCATTTGGGAATAGAGAAACAATTGTATTTTCTCTGAGACATACCCGATTTTAGGAGAGTCACAGAAAAGAATCTTATCTTTATCCCGATGATGGTTCCAGGATAGGGTAGTCATCCTCTTTTACTTTTTATGAATGGTATGTTGACCCCATTGATTGAATCTCTAGGGCTTAGTTTCTCTATGTGGACCTTCCGTGTGTGGGGTTGTTTTCTCCTATTTGTATCTGTTGAGTACACCTTGTGCTCAGCGTTTTATCATTATATAATATTATGTTTTTCTTTCAAAAAAAAAATAGAAAACCAAATGTAAAATCATAATTAAGCCCTTCCTTTAATGAGTCACGAACTTGCCACAATAGAAGATAGAGAATATATATGATAGGGAGGTCCAACGGTAGCAACATCATCACCCCTACGTCAATGAAACACCACGCACTAGTAGGCAAAAACAATAGATTGTACTTTAATTAGAATCACCAAAATTGATTAGCCTGTGATGGGAGCCTATTTAGGAGACACCACGAGAAAGCTCTATCTTAGGCGAGGGCGATACTTTTTCAATGCTTAGTCAAAGTTAGTGTCACTGAGGTTAGGAAGGTCAAGGGATCCCCAACAGCCTCTCCTCTCATACAAAAAACCCTCCTCCATGAAAAGACCAACTCCTAGTCCAAGGCCAGCCCAAGTTCTCGTGATTCGCCTCCATGAATCGATAATTAGCGAGAAGGATGTCTCGTTTTCCCGAGAAAATGACCGACGATCCCGCCCATTGGTAATTTATGAATACATAAGGTTTTGGATTACCAACGACCTTTCCCATTGGTATAAAAACAAATATGACCGTTTAAACTTTCAAACGGTCTTGTCGTTGGTAAGAAAGTAAGTCAGACAATTGCATTTTTATCGACAACCAAGTTCGGTGGTAAATTTTTACTCAACTCATGAAGTCAGAATACATTTCATTCTTACTTTCTCTATTCTCCTATATTTTCTCTCTTCCTCCACCATCATTGCATCACCTCTGCGCCACGACTGTGCTCCTCTACCATTGTCTCCACCATGCCACCACATTGTAGGATCGTACCACCACCACACTACCACCGTGTTTCATCTCTATTTCTCTCTTCTCCCTATCACACCACTGTTTTGGACCACCGCCACCATGCCACCCTCGCTACCTTCCACCAGATCTACCAATGTGTCTCTACTTCCCTCATAAGTTCTCTATTTTTTTGTTTTTTTCTTTTATTGACAAATTATTTAGATAAATTTATTGTTGAGATAGCTTAGAATTGATAGATTTAGTATTGAGATTAAGTTTTTGATATTGATAAATTTAGTGCTGAAATAAACAAACAGCAATTGAAACTATGTTAGAGATGTTTGTTTTTAATGTGTAAAAACTATGTTAGAGACAAAACATTGCACTATAGGAATCAAAATTGAGATATGATTAAAATTTCCATGTGTAGGATTAAGATGCTAATGTGTCTGTGATAGAGCCTACGTGTCTTCTTACGTGGTTTTCCAATTAAATGGACTTCCCAAATTGATTTTCTTCATTCACTTGCAAAAATTCTAAACCCTAAAATTCAAACGAGTGCTTCAATTTCTCCATCAATGGCTTCATTCCGAACCACTGGAACAAATCACGCAACCAAAACTCGCAATCCTTCAATTTGAGTGCAAGGCGTGGTGATGATTTCGTACCAACATCTCATTGTGGAGAAAAAACAATATTTTGGTGTTTTACAGGCAGATTTTTAAAAATCTACTGGTAAAATTACTGACGGATTTTGGTGTTTTACCAGTGCATTTTTTTAAAAAAATATTAAATAGTGCGCCGGTAATTTAAAAAATCTGTCAGAACCGTCTAAAAATGCCTAGCTATAATACATACAACTTTCTCCTACACTCTTCTCATTTTCTCATTTCACTCTTTTATTTTCTTCTCATTTTCTCATTACACTCTTCTTCTTTCTCTTACTCTCCAATCTCCATATATATATATATATATATATATATATATATATATATATATATATATATATATATATATATATATATATATATATTCTACATTTTCCCCTTCCTTCTCATTCCTTCATTCTTATTCCTTCTTACTTCTTCATTTTCATTCTTTCCTATATTATTTCTTCTCCTAATCTCCTTCATTCTTATTCTCTTCTACATTATTTTTTCTCCTACACTCTTCTCATTCCTCTATTCCTTCTCAATCTCTCCTCTATCATTTCTTCTCATGTTCTCCTCCATTTTTATTCATTCTTACCTCTTCATTCTCATTCTCTCCTAATTATTTCTTATTAAATTAAATTTTAATTTAAAAATTTCGAAATTAAAAAAATTAAAAATTTGTCGGCAAAATTACCAGCTGTTTTTTTAAATATATATTTAAAAAGAATCCGCCGGGAATTTAAAAAATCCACCGGAACCGTTTGAAAATGCCTATAAATACAACTTTCTCCTGCACTCTTCTCATTCTCTCATTTCACTCTTTATTTTTCTTCTCATTCTTTTCTACACTTTTCCTATCTTATCTTTCTTCTTCTTTCTCATACTCTCCAATATCCATATATATATATATATATATATATATATATATATATATATATATATATATATATATATATATATATATATATATATATATATAAAAATCTCTTCTACATTTTCCCCTTCATTTTCATTCCTCGATTCTCATTCCTTCTTACTTCTTCATTCTTACTCTCTTCTACATTATTTTTTCTCATACTTCTTCATTCTCATTCCTCCATTCCTTCTCAATCTCTCCTATATCATTTCTTCTCACATTCTCCTCCATTTTTATTCCTTCTTACTTCTTCATTCTCATTCTCTCCTAATTATTTCTTATTAAATTAAATTTTAATTTAAAAATTTTGAGATTAAAAAAAATTAAAAATCTGTCGGCAAAATTACTAGCGGTTTTTTAAAATATATATTTAAAAAGAATCCGACGGTATCCTATTACCAACAGAAAAATCCGCCAGTAAATCTGCTGGTAAAGTTATTGATGGAATCCGCTACAAAGCATTACCTACAAAGCATTACCTACCGGCGGTCAAAATCTGTCGGAAATGTGACAGTTCAAGCGGATTTTGTGCATTTTTGACAGAATTTTTCCGTCGGTGATACGCGTTTTTCTTATTGTGTTAATTTGGCACACAACACATTTATTTTCAAAATGTAATGAAAATATCGCGTGAACAAAATAAAAAATAAGATTTAGTTATAGTAGTGATCAAGATACAACAATATAAAATTGTTCACTGTTTCAACAATACAATTTTTTTAAAAAAAATGTTGTATGCCAAATATTATACTGACATCCCAAAAGTCATAATGCTCAATCAATCATGTTTTAGTAATAGATTATCAAAAACTCAAGCTTTATTTGTCGAAAAAAAAAACTCAAGCTTTATTATTTAAATTATAAATAACACCGCAATACAAATTTAAGCTAATATCAATATTCTAACTACTTAAAAAGAGATATCTTAACTAAAGTGTTTCAATCTTGACTAAAATGTTAAGGGGAACGAGAATTACTAACTAAAATGTTATCAATAATCAAAGTCATATTATTACATTTTAATTTTTATATATTTGAATGACTAAAAGGTGGTCAATCTTGATTAAAATGTTAGAAGCTACGTATTGTTCACATAGAATAGAAAAATATATTTGCATTTAAATGACCGCCCTATGCAAACTTACTTATGTTGGGTGTGCTACTATTGAGCCGAACAAAATTTTGGACCCCTAAAAAGTATTTGTTGGGGTGAGGCCCTATGCACTAGCACAGGCATGCACCCCCATATGGCCGGCCCTGAGTGCTAGCTAAATTCTAATAATCACGTTGGTTTTTTCACATGTCCCCAATACTAATTTTTTAAGTGAATGTTAATTTATTTTTGATAGGATGTCCTCAATTTTTTTTAAAATGAAGTGTGTGCACAAATTAATTTATAAGTGAAGAGAATCTTTATTGTAAAAATATTGAATGAGAGGAGAAATAGAGATAGAAATAGGGAGATAGAAGGAATAGTGAGACAAAGATAAAGAGGGAATGAAATTAGATAGAGAACAAATGACATTTTCTTGACTATACTCCAATATACTATTTGCATAATCAGTCTTTCTAAAAAATATATAGGGATTGGAAGCATCAACTATGTAAAGTAGATATACATGAATGAATTGCTAAAAAAAATGTAAGAAAATGTCATATGAGTTATATAATTTTATGATTTAAATCTTTATAATTTATTTGAGATTAAATAGTAAATATTTCATCTTAATTAAATTATATGGCAATCTCTCTGTAAAGTTCCCAACTTTTTTTTTATTACAATGTAAAGATCACAACTTTATGTTTCACTTCATGGTGGGAGTAAAAAGTTGCTTTTATATGCTTGCTTTAATCATGTGATGTTGCTTGATACGAATGATCTATTAAATTGAGTTAACTGTAAATCACTGTAGTTAATGAAAATCTGATACAAAAGCCAAATTCCGAAACCATATTTGCTGATGCAAAAGCAAGGTGGATTGAAAAGGAAGTCTTCTATCTACTTATCTTAGACAACTTTCCAGACCAAAAATTAATTAAAGATTTTTCTCACACGCTTGGCCAAATCCTATTTGTAAAGCGTGTGTACAGTTAATTTTAGGAGAACTCTTTTATTTTCAATAATGGCATCCATTTCCTTAACGAACAAATACTGATCACATGAACTAAGCATATGACTATTCCAAGAAGGTAGTTCAGTTGGCGAGTTAAGAGATACTGAAGGAGTGTACCTAATGAGTGAAAGAAAGATGTCCAAATAGGGAATTCTTTTTTTTTTTTAATTTTTCGGACCATGGCTGACTATCCACGTTGTTTCTAAATGCTTTTAACAAAAATCAAATCTCTACTCATGTTTAGGATCAAATTTCGCATTAAATTGACCCATGTTTCAGAACCGATTAAGCTATGTTTCAGGACTGATTACGCTATTGGAGCAACTGTTAGTTTTTGAGGGAATTCTTTTGACAAGGCACAATTGGCCAATTGGGGTAAGGTCAGATGTAATGACCCCACTTTTGAAGTCGACCTTGTTTTGTGGGACCCATTTAGGGTTCTTTTTACACACCTGAATCTGAAAGCCATCTCGTTCCTATGTTTAGTCTTCTCTTGAAGCTAGCTAATGGTTCAGATTGTGTAGTTTGATCCTTATTGAGAAAAGTCACAAAACTAAGGTCATGGATTGCAGATCTGCACATCAAAATAAGGTGAATCTTCTGAGCCCCCACAAAAAATAAAATAAAGCTGAATCTTGCAATACACGTATCAAAAAATTTAAATAGGGCCTAAAAATCAAGTGTTGCGTTGTGACCACTTTATAATGTTAATGATGGAGTTGTTGTCCTAATAGGTGGAGATCAAAAGGATAGGTAGTGTGTGTGAGAACCGGATTGGATCGGCCGGTTCAATTGATTTCATTTGGAATTAGTTACTTGGGTGGTTGGTTCACTCAATTTGATTGTATTATGGTTGAACCGCTTAAAATTAGGTTTAATTGTGGTCAACCTATTTTGAACTGTTGGATGAATCAGTTGATTAGCTAAGAAATATTTTTTAGTACTTTTTCTGTGCAATGTAATATTATATATTATTTACTTATTTATTAGTCATCCGTAAAAATCATAGTTGAGCCAAATTAATCAGTTGAACCATATTCTAGAGGTTTCATCACAAGTTCGATCTTTAATTCGATTTTAAAAACATAGCTAGGAGGTTAGGAGAAAGTAGGTTTTTGTTTATGAAAAAATTAAGTGATTTTGAAATTAAAAAGATTTCTCACTTGTATTTATTAAGATGAAGTAATTTAGTTATATTTGTCATTAAAAGTTGAGATTAAATATTAAACATCAATTGAAAAATGCAAGTGGTTACCTGGTTGACCTAGTTGAGCATGATCGAATTTGTATTCGACGATTTAAATCGACACTAGTTCTCTTGGGTTGTTTTAGATCGAAGGTCATCTCCTCACCTTAAATTTATATGACAAAAAAGAATGCAAACATACTCTATATATATTATGACGGCTGACCAGTTAAATTGGATTTTTTAAATAAGTAGCTGGTCCAATTTCTATTTTTCGACATTTAATTTGCTTAAATTTAATTGTGTTAAAAAATTTGATTATAGATTTAATTACTTTCTTAGTCGTGAACTATATATTTGAGAAGTTTTGGATAGGTCCTTGAACTTAAAAGGTTTATAATTGAGTTCTTAAACTTATCAATAATTTGTAATTGAGTTACTAAATTTTAATGGATCATCAAAAAAATTAATAATTTGTTATAAGACACTCGAATTTTTAAGTGATATATTTCTAATTTAGGTTCTCAAACTTATGGACCAATAGGATTATATAAAAAATTAGGAACATAATTATAAATTATTTAAAATTTTGTTGACTAGTTTAAAATTCACAACTCAATATATTTCATTGTATTGGTACAAATTCCTAATTTAAAAACTTATAGTCAATTCATCAACCAACAAATTAACTAAACTTTGATTTTATTCAATATACGCATAATGTATTCTTCCTTTTTTTCTCTATTTTTTAAATAAAATTAGGAGGATTACTCTTTTTTCTTCTTGATATTTTTAAACATCGGAAGGTTTTAATAATGCCTCTTGATGTTTTTATACATCGGAAGTTTTTAATGAGACTTATTTCCTTCTATTTGCTGAAAAAATAAAATCAGTATGTGCATAATGTTCATGAAGTCTTCAAGATACAAAAAACAAGATACAAAAGGCCAAATCTCCTAAAAGATAATTATAAAATAGTCATTGGTATCACTTTATTTAATAGTAATTTTTCCTTTTCCTAATTAAAAAAATGAATTACTCTAAAACGTGCATTATAAGGTATTGTTGTTATTATCATTTTAAAGATAAAGATTAAAAAAACCACCACAAGATCTCTCTTCCTTTCCTCTTGATTGCCTTTCATAAGTGGATATATGATCTCATCATGAAGTCTTACAAGATCCCTTAACTCATTAATTTATGTTTGTCTTGCACTCATCACATCACCACAACTTTTAGACATACACAATGTTAATTATATTAGAGTTGGCAACCTATAGATACTTTGCCCCCTCCTATATCTCCCCGCTTAAAAATAAAAATTCCTCATGTCAATACTTTATGTTTTTACTACCACGGGTTCCATATAAAAACTATAATGGGTAGTTTATTCCTATTTTCATCTTAACTAGTAGGATACCCGTGCATACGCACGGGTTCTGCCATATTCTTTTCATGAACGAACTTAGACATAATTTAAATAGTCTTGACAACACCTCGTGAAAAAAAGACAAATTTAGTAGTTTGAAAAGGAGTCTCAAATAAAAAATTAGATAAATATTAAAATCTAAAAATGTAAAAGTATCATTTAAAAACAATTTGTGCATTTATCTCGTGTCTTTTATAAAGTAGTGCCAGTGTTGTTATCCCGTGTTTTTTTATATATCAGTGCAGCTATCTCGTGTTTTTACATACTTCATTGCAATTATCCCGTGTTTTTTTATATTTCAATAATGTTATCACGTGTTTTTTTATATATCAGTGAAGTTATCTCATAGTTTCAATTGATTATTTTTAGTTGATTAATAGATTATAGTAGACAGTAACTGATAGAAGGTAGATTATCAAATATTTCAATGAAGTGTTTTTTATATATCAGTGCAGTTATCACATGTTTTTATACATATCATTGTAGTTATCTCGTGTGTTTTTTTATATATCAGTGAATTTATCCCGTGTTTTTATATATTAGTGAAGTTATCTCGTAGTTTAGATTGATTACTTTAATTTATTAGTAGATTTGATTTGATTTGAATTTCGAAATTTTTTTAAAAAAAAAGAGGGTAAAGTTAAAAAAAATTGGAGTGAGAATAAAGTGCATTGGGAGAAGAAATTTGAAAAAAAAAATGTGATAGTAAATTACAATGTTGCACTTAGTTAGATGAGTTGTCAAATAAATAGGGAAACTTGTTTGAGTAATTTAAATATGGTTTGTTTGTATAAATAGATATTACATTAGTAGATAGTGGGTAAAGAAAGTTGGTGAGTTTGATTTGAATTTTGAATTTTGAAAAAAAAAAAGTAAGAGAAAGTAGGAAAAAAATGGGAGTGAGAAGAAAATGAATTGAGAGAAAAAATTTGATAAAAGTATGATATATAGTAAATAACAATGTTGTCCTTAGTCAGATGAGTTGTCAAGTAAATAGGGAGGCTTGTTTGAGTAATTTAAATGTGGTTTGTTTGTATAAATAGATTAAGTGTGGTGTGTTTGTATAAATAGATAAATAGATATTAGGTTAGATAGTAAATTGTAAATTATTAATATTAATTTAATTATATTAGATCATATAATGGATTAAAAAAATTGAGAAAAGAAATATTTCTTTTATATATTAGTGTCAGTGTTGTTATCCCGTGTTTTTTTATATATCAGTGCAGCTATCTCGTGTTTTTACATACATCATTGCAATTATCTCGTGTTTTTTTTATATTTCAATAAAGTTATCATGTGTTTTTTAATATATCAATGAAGTTATCTCATAGTTTCAATTGATTATTTTTAGTTGATTAATAGATTATAGTAGACAGTAATAGATAGATGGTAGATTATCAAATATTTTCAGTGAAGTGTTTTTTATATATCAATGCAGTTATCCCATGTTTTTATACATATCATTGCAGTTATCTCGTGTGTTTTTTACATATTAGTATAGTTATCTCATGTTTTTTTTTATATATTAGTGCAGTTATCTCATTGTTTCAATTGATTATTTTAGTTGATTAGTACATTATAGTAGATAGTAAAAGCTAGATTATCAAATATATCGATCTGCTTATCCCGTGTTTTTTTTATATCAGTATAGTTATCCCGTGTTTTTTTATATATCAGTGCAGTTAGTGTTTTAAATATTAATCAGTAGTTGAAATAGTCATTAAGTTTTCCTTTTTCTTATATATTAATATCGTGTTTTTTTATATATCAGTGAAGTTATCCCGTGTTTTTATATATTAGTGAAGTTATCTCGTAGTTTAGATTGATTATTTTAGTTTAATAGTAGATTTGATTTGATTTGATTTGAATTTCAAAATTTTTAAAATAAAAAAAAGCGGGAAAGTTAAAAAAAATTGGAGTGAAAAGAAAGTGCATTGGGAGAATAAATTTGAAAAAAATGTGATAGTAAATTACAATGTTGCCCTTAGTTAGATGAGTTGTCAAATAAATAGGGAAACTTGTTTGAGTAATTTAAGTATGATTTGTTTGTATAAATAGATATTAGATTAGATTAATAGATAGTGGGTAAATAAAGTTGGTGAGTTTGATTTAAATTTTGAATTTTGAGAAAAAAAAGTAAGAGAAAGTAGGAAAAAAGTGGGAGTGAGAAGAAAATGCATTGAGAGAAGAAATTTGATAAAAGTACGATAGTAAATTACAATGTTGTCCTTAGTCGGATGAATTGTCAAGTAAATAGGGAGGCTTGTTTGAGTAATTTAAATGTGGTTTGTTTGTATAAATAGATTAAGTGTGGTTTGTTTGTATAAATAGATTAAGTGTGGTTTGTTTGTATAAATAGATAAATAGATATTAGGTTAGATAGTAAATAGGAGTAAATTGTAGATTATTTAATATTAATTTAATTATATTAGATTATATAGTGGATTAAAAAATTTGGAAAAAGAAATATTTTTAAATAAATAGTGTGGGCCCACTAATAATAGATGTGTAAGAAGTAAGAAATATTGGAAAATGTGAGATTGAAAGAGAGTGAGTGAGAAAGGAAGAGAGAGTAGAATTAAAAAATGATAAATAAAATAAAAGTGGTGATGTGTCAAAAAAGTAAGATGTCTAAAATTGTAATTTTGTATGTTGTTTGTTTGTATAAATAGATATTAGATTAGACTAAATTGACATTTTAATTGGATATTATGTTCACACAGTTCAATTTAACAGTGGTTTGTAGTCGGCTCAAAAAGTTAATTTACACTATGTTTGAGTTTTTTAAAAAATGCCAAATTATATTTTTGGTTTCCCTATTTTTAAAAATTCAGACATTTAGTCCCCCCTATTTTAAAACTCAGATATTTTGTCTCTCTAGTTTTAAAACCTCAGACAATTTAATCCAAAATAGCGGTTTTCTTATTCCACTACAAAAAACACGGTCATTAGCGAGGGAATTTTCGGTCGCTAACATGCCCAATTCCGTCGCTAATTGCCATTAGCGAGGGAATTAGCGAGGACCGATTCGGCCGCTAATTCCTCCTCGCTAATGGAAATTAGCGAGAGAAACGTGTTCGTCGCTAATTAGCGAGGGACAATCCCTCGCTAATTCCGTCGCTAATTCTGACAACACGCTTCCCATTGGCACGCTTATCAATCTGAATTTATTATTATTATTATTATTATTAGTATTAGTATTATTATTATTATTATTGTTGTTATTATTATTATTAGTATTATTATTATTATTATTGTTATTATTATTATTATTATTTTGAGAGAGGAGTGAGAGTGGTGGTGGTGTGGTGGTGGTGGTGGTGGTGGTGGTGGTGGTGGTGGTGTCGTAAGAGAAGAAGGAGGAGAAGAGTAAGAGTAAGAGAGAAAAGAGTGAGATGTATGTGGTGGTGGTGGTGGTTGTGTGGTGGTGGTCGTAGAGAGAGAAGGAGTAAGGGAGAAAGAGTGTGGTGGTGGTGGTGGTGGTGGTGGTGGAAGAAAGAGAGTGAGAGAAAGAGGTATGTGGTTGTGGTGGTGGTGTGGAAGAAAGAGAGTGAGAGAGAGGTTGTGGTTGTGGTTGTGTGGTTGAGGAGAGAGAGAGGAGTGAGAGTGGTTGTGGTGGTGGTGGGGGCGTGGTGGTGGTGGTGGTGGTTGTGTGGTGGTGGGTTAGAGTTTGTAGGTGAGAGAGAGAGAGAGAGAGGGAAGAGGAAGAGGAAGAGGAAGAGGAAGAGAAGAGGAGTGAGGGTTAAAAGTGAAAGAATGAGAGAAGAGTGAGAGAATCAGATATTTGGTAAAAAAATAACTGGACATTAGCGAGGGAATTGCCAATTCCGTCGCTAACTGTCAGTCTGCAACGTTCAGAGCAGTCTGCAGCAGTCAAATCAGCCTGCAGCAGTCAATTCCGTCGCTAATTCCCTCGCTAATGGTCACATTAGCGAGGGACTTGCAGTTTCGTCGCTAATCCTCGTTTTTTGCGAGGGACAAAATTTCCCTCGCTAATTCCGTCGCTAATCCTCGTTTTTTTTGTAGTGTTCTAAAGGTGATGTGGAATGATATCCGTCCGATTATCGCATCGCACGCCGGAGAGCTACAAAGATTGCTTTTTCCGTTTGTATATCTTTGCGCAAAAGGGCTCTAGGAATCACTTTGTTATGATGATTTGGGGATTGTGAAGAGGAGGAATGAGAAGGTTTGGGAAAACGTAATTAAACTAGTTCAAATTTTGATTCAATGTGCTATGGATTGGTTGTTTTGTTGGCGGGATGTGAGACGAGAGAAATTGTTACATTTAACTCATAGTTGTTCGCGTCGCAGCAGTGGTGTTGCTATTTGGTCTCGGCCTGCAGCTGATGTGTTGAAATGTAATGTTGTGCAGCTCTTTTTGATGATGGAAGATATGGAATTGGTCTCGTATTCGGAATGAGGACGGTGTGTTTGTGAAAGCCAAATCTATTGGTATATTGGGAGACCTCAACCTCAAGAAGCTGAAGCTTGGGTTTGTTAGAAGTAGTTACTTGGTTGGAAGAACTAAATTTCCAAAGAGTTACCATCCAGCTAGAATGCAAAGCGGTAGTAGATGGCATCAGAGGAATATGTAATTGTGTCACTGAGTACGACACTATTCTAAAATCTTGTCAGCAACTACTCTCTAATTTAGAAAACTATGTGGTTAGTTTTGTCTGAAGGCAAGCAACCACTGTGACTCACACATTCGCTAGAGCTTCCAGGAATCATGCAAGCTCAGTAGCTCCCATGTTTTTTATGCTATTACAACCTTTATTGCAACTCTTATTATGAATGAAATATTATAAGTTTCCTTTGATAGAAACAAAGAACAATGATTGGGTGAGATGGTTTTTTCTCCCAAAAAAACCTTATAATCCATCCGCAAACGCCCTACTAAGTGCTCTTAGGGTGTGTTTGGGAGTTTAGAGGGGAGGGGAATGTATGAGACTAATACTGTAAATTCTTTAGTGATGGGGACAAAAGTTGTCCCCCTAACACCCCCCCCCCCCTCAAATCCCTCTCCTAGTATATTTTTGGAGCTCCTCCAAATTCCCCCAATTTTGGAGGGTTTTGGAGGAGCTCCAAAACTAAACTAGGAGAGGGGTTTGTGAGGATATAGGGGGGTCATTTTTCTCTCCATCACTAAAGAATTTACAACTTTATCACAACCAATAATTTTGTGAATTCAGTACAACCTGCATACAACGATGTCTCCGCATCCGTTATCAACTTCTAAACATTTGAGGACAGTCATTAAGATCGTCTTCAACTGCCTTTGCCATCTCTCAGCATATTTGAAGATTCACCTCTTTTCTCATCGTGCACTGCCCAGAATGTATAACTATGATCAATTCAGTAACCCTTTAGATGTCCCGCCAACTCAACTGCAATGACTGATTTTACATAACAACAACTTAAACAATGACATTTGATATTACTAGAAGTCCCTAAATGTTGAACAACAAAGTTCACAAAATATTTCACTCCATTGGCATATTCCTTCGACAGATGATTGACAGACATCCACTTTCTATCCATATTTTCCCAAAATTGATAATAAAATTCTGATAAGAGAACTTAAACCTATTATACATGAAAAACACACAAGACAAATTTTAATTTTGAACCTAAGACATTCAACTATTTTCAACTATAGATATCAAAGACTTTGATGTCTTCCATATTGTCATTCTTGATATAATAAATACAAGAGAACAATAAAAGTACCTGAACAAGTGGAAGCAACACTAGAACGAACTCTCCAATCAGATGTGAACTCAAACTACAACAAACTCTCGAACCAGGACAAACTCGAACAATGAACACGAAACTCTGACAAAACAAACTCACAAAACCTAACAAACAAAATGTCTAATGATTCAATTGAAATTTATGAATATTTTGGTTACAAATTATAAATACGTTTAGAATGATTTAGAAATTACCAGAGTAATTAACATTAAAAATTAAAAACCCTTTTCTTCCCATTCCCGACATTTGAATAGAAATGAATGGTTGTGGTATATTTTAGCAAAAATGTTATTTGGACAATTTTTTTTGACAAAAATAGACAAAAATCAACTTACAATACTAATTAACCAAGTTTTTTAGACTATTAGCCAATCTGCTTTTTCACAGTTTTCGAGGCGTTGATTAAAAATTTGGTTAATTGATCACTTGGCTAATAATCTAAAAAACTTGGTTAATTGGTGTTGTAAGTTGGTTTTTGTCGAATTTTGTCTAATTTTTTTTTTGTCCATATAACATGGTTGATATTTTAGCATGTTGACAGACACCTAATTATATAGTATATGGTCAACCAGACAAACAAGATTATTAGAGGTGTGGACCCAAAAACCAATTGGGGTTTGATTGAAGAAAAAAAAAAGTTATATAATGCAACTCGATTGAATTAGGTGGGTTGGCTGTGTGACTCATTATACTCATTTCTTTCAAAATCTTCTTCAAAAATAATTATTACCACTTGAAATATATATGAGGATAAAGAGAGTAGCTAGCTGGTTAAATCAAGTGCTTTGTTTAATGTTTTTATCTGCTTGAGTAGAGCAATTAGTTAACCTTTTCATTCATAAATTATGTTTAGAGGTTAGCTCCTTTTATTTTATAATAATATATAAATTATAATAAAGCTCATAGACCAGCTAGTGTGATGAAGACATGAAGTATTCCATTTTCCCATGGTTGTTTTACCCGTGAATGTAAATTAGTAAATTAATAAAGCTTCATTTCCATTTGTAGAAGTTAACTAAAAAAGTTGAGTAAAAACAACCTTTCATTTTCCTCAAGAATCTTATTCTGGTTCTCCTTACTCACGTTTTTATTTATCTCCATCACTCTCAAAGCTGCATTGGAATCCAAAGGAACGTTTAACCTTGACATAATACTCTTATAATAGTATACCATTAGAATAAGTCTATTTTTTGGCCTAAGGTTGTTTGACCCCGATCCAGTGTCCAGGGAAAACGAGCCTTAAATAATCCAGAGTTTGGTCGGGAGGTAAGTAAAGTTTAGCTCCAATTTGTTTCATTGTCGAGGATCGAATCCGAGTACTAGCCAAATCCGTCCCTTTAAATGGAGTGCATTAATCAGTTGAACCGAAACTTGGAGTTGTAAAATAAATCTATAATTTGAACTCTAAAACTATCACTCGGTTCTTAACTAGAAAAATATTAATAAATATTCTCTAAATTATTCTGTATTCTTAATGTATCAATTTATCTCTTATGTAAAAAGTAATCGACAAACTAAATTACCCGTGATAGGTGGTGTAATGAGCCTTTTAATAGCTTGACTTTTGGAGATGACTCTTGAGTTGTAATTGTTCTATGTTGTACATGGATTGTGGTACCCCTTGTGCCCAAAATTAATTCATTTTGACTTATAAAAAATCGATTTAGAATAATTAGAGAATACTATTTATAATATTTTTATAGCTCATGGATTGAATAAGAGAGAAAGATTCACAGTTTGAAGACCAAGTTGATGATTATTGTTATGAGAGTCATTTTCATTCTCGCTAAACCAACTCTAATTAAGCATAAATGAATTAAAAGTGGGTTACTATGAAACTAATTTTAAATTAGTTCTCGATTTGAGGTTTATTACTTAATTCTTGGGTCATTTTCAGGGTATACTAGATAACTTTGCTTAACTGCAAGAACAACCGTCCAAATTGACTACAGGGAAAAGCTTAGTACGAGACCCATTGTCAGAATAGGAAAAAGTAAAATGATAGTTCACTACAGTAGAAAAAGCGTTTAGCAATGCTTAATTTCGGCCTTTGGCAATGCTTCGTAAGCGCTGCTTATCAATAAGCTACTAAAGACACAGTACAAGAAAGTAGCATTTCATAATCGCTTCTGAAAGTCAAGTATCGACAATGCTTTTAACAGAAGCGCTGCCAATTCGCTTGGAAATTGTGTAGCCTTTGGCAGCGCTTCTTACAAAAAGCGCTACTTATTCATTTTTTTTTAAATACTCAGAATTGGTGACATAATAATATTGAATTAACTATAAATTCATCCCTAATACGACTGCTGCAACTAATATATTCTCAGTTTTTCATAGACAAAGTATTGGTAGCATAAAAATATTGAATTATCTATAAATTCAAATTCAAATCCAAATCCTTTACAAATGCAACTAAATTACAAAATCATTCAAATTTAGTCTAGAAGGAATTAATAACTGTTACAATCTAGAAGTAATAACTATAGTACGTACACTAACATATATATTCTAACCAAATAGTAACATAGCCTTTATTAATTCTAGGAAGTTGAAAATCCTAGATGCTCGTTCCACGAACAAAGTTATCCTTCATACTTCCAAGATTCAGAGTAGTCCCGCTTTTTGTCAAGAGCCACTTCATTAAAGGGAGCGGATGAGTCACCATTTTTCCCTAGAATTTCAATAGAAAGGGGAAAAAGCAATGACACTTGCGGGAAAAGAAAACAAGGGATGAGGGAGGGATACTCGCAAATTCAAAAAAAAACGCAGGGTGTCAGCTTTGAACGGTATACGCAGAGAGAGAGAGAGAGAGAGAAGAGAGAGAGAGAGAAGCAACAAGAACAAAGGGAGTGTTTTTAGGTTGTAATGCGTGTGTTTTTAGGAAATCAATAAGTAGCGCTTCTATTAAAAGTGCTCCTATTGTTCCGTATTGTAATTTCGTGTTTTTTACAATAAGTAGCGCTTTTGTATCATGTCGTCGTCCATCATATTACACCATAATCACATAAATTGGGGTTTCTCTTCTCCTTTTTATATTTTTAATCCATAACTTCAACATCAAATCAAAGGTCATCTCCATCTTTTATTAGTTTCTTGTGGTGGCGATCTATATATGTCGTATGTTTTAGCAATATGAAGAGTGTTGGAAATCCTACATTTGCTCGTCTCAAATCCAGAGGCGGGGCGCGTCAGATAGCCGTTAAAAAAATACTCTTTCCATTTTTATATATAGGCAAAAGGCGGTTATGTACCCTTTACGAATAGTTTAAAAAAAGTATGATTTTTGCTTACATACAAAAATAGAAGGAATGTATATGTTGGATAACTCCACTTAACATCAATTAATTGGTTTTAAGATGTAATTTTTTTGAGAAACATTTATTCTTTTGGTCGAAAAAATAATTATAACACATTCCGCCGACAAACAATGATATAGACTGATCATGATTAATTGAAAAATAGTAGATGCTTTTGCGAATTTAAGTATAATAGAGGTTTATATATTCACATTCATAATTAAATATTCAATTATATAATTATAAAAAAGATGTCATTTCAAAACAATATTTGTCGTTGTTCAGAAAATTATCGTCTTATTCACGTACATATTCAATTTATACAGCTACAAAGAATGTTTTGGAATATTAAGAAAATCATTTCCATGTGAAGTGATAAAATATACCTAAATTACATGCATGATTGAAGTGCTTGCAAAAGAATTAAATTAAGTAGATTAATCCAACATATTCTCTAATAGGTTAAGGATTTAACTTTTAGCAACTTCTTTTCTAATGATTGGTATATTGTTGCTGTACTCAAGAATATATCAACATGGTAGCTAGTAATTGATCATGCATGAACCAGAAACTCCCACATGCATCCTCCATTGAAAAATATAGCAATTGTCTTCCACATGACCTAAAACAAGTATAAGTTGTATTGTGAAAAAGATATATAGTTTCTTTTAGGTTTTAGGAAAAGGGGAAGGAATTTGCAAATGGATTGGAAATGCTGAATATGAATTGACTCTAGTAGTATTCCACCACAATATAGCATATGTGTGGCAAATTTCTTTGTGGAATTTTTGACTTTATATCCTCCACACAAAAACACTCGATCAGTATGAATTCAAGCCCACTTCTTTATATGGAATTCCAATCTTTTTTCCAATAACAAGATATCTATTCACTATCTTACCGAATACACTATCCCCCTCCATGTTCTATTTTTTTTTCAAAGAGAAAGAAAAAACCTCATTAAGTTAGGCCCACATCGGATGGTAAAAGTTTATAAGTGGGAGACATCCCTAATTTTACAAGTCGGTTTTGTAGAGTTGAGTTAAGCCCAACCCAAATTCTAAGATGGTATCAGAGTCAAGAACTGTTGGGCATCCACTATTAGGCCACTCGAGTCACGCTCCAGTTGTCCAGTCCTGGACGTTACGGGGGTGTGTTAAGAGTCTCACATCGGATGTGATGATATGACCTGGAAAAAAAATTATAAGTGGGAGGCATCCCTCATACTACAAGTCAGTTTTGTAGGGTTGAGTTAGGCCCAACCCAAATTCTAATATGGTATCAGACCAATCCAAGATCCGCTGGACACCCGCTATCAGGCCACTCAGGCCACGCTCCAGTTGTCCAGTCTTGGGCGTGATGGGGGTGTTAAGAGTCCCACATCGAATGTGATATGGTCTGAAAAAGAGTTTATATACAAGCCGATTTTGTAGGATTGAGTTAGACCCTACCCAAATTCTAAGAAAAAATTATGATGCAAAAACATTGAAAAGGAAAAAGAGTATTATCCCTCAATAAAAGAAAAAGAGTATTGGATTAGACCAATATCCAACAATAAAAAAAATTGTAATCAAAATAGAGAGTCCCTAAATTATTACAACGAAAGACCTCTTAAACAATCTAAATTAAGTTTCAAAGATACAAGCTACATTAGCCAGCTGAAAAAGAGAGTGACAAAGTTTGCCCTTCTATGTCTTTTTATTACATGTACTAATCACAAACATCTATTTTGTGTGTAGTAATCACCTCCTTAATTTGCATATAATAATTGTTAGTATTCTATTTATGTCTAAAAGCTTTTTTTCACTTAGCATTACTCTTTTGGTAATGGCGACAAAGATAAAGAAGCAATAATAATATTGTAAATGGATAACACCTGTGAGAGTGAGTCAGAGTCAAATGTCAACTAGATCCCGTCATTGTTAACCATTCAAATTCAAATGCACATAAAGTCAGACAATCTACCTGTATTACCAATTCCCTTTGTCCCTTAACTTAGAGGAGAAAGTACTATAAATAAAGGAAGGAAGATATTCAATCTCTTACTTCGTGACATGACTAATTACCTCAATTGCATGGACTTGGTCCTCAGAAATTTCAGTCTACTAGATTAGGCAATTAGCCAGCTTAGTACTAATATAGAGGAGATGGGAAATTGGACACCTCGAGGCGCAACAAGACAAAGTGCCTCTAGCTTAGCTTTCCATCATGGGAAATCAAAACCTTCTTCATTCACTGTATTAATTCATGCTGCCTTGACCTCTACAGTGCCACAACAGATCATAATGCTACTTATACGACATTAATTTTCAAGTATCTCTGTTTTTTTATCAGCTTAGACGATATGACAAATAAACACTACACATGCACATTTGACTTCGAATTCGAGAGTCTACGTCCCTATATCGTGAAAATTGCAAATGCGAATAGCAGTGGGGACTTCATCTCTCTCTTCTCTTTACTAAGCATTTCCTTACATTAACTTCAATTGCAAGTTTATTGCCGCATTTTATTCGGACAGAGAGAGAGGGAAAGAGAGAGAGAGAGAGAGAGAGAGAGAGAGAGAGAAGGAGAGGGAAAGAGAGATCATGATATGAGAATATAGATATTAAAGAGATGGGAGGTAGAGGGAGGGAGAAAGGAGAGAATAATTAGACAAGAGAGAGGCCTGAGAGGGAGAGAGATGGGATAGGGAGAGAGAGAGACCGAGAGAGAGAGAAGAGAAATGAGACAGAAATGGGATATGAAAGAGGGAGAGGTTAGAGGAGAGAGAGGGGTAGAGGGAAGAGAGAGAGAGGAGGAAAGAGGAGGGAGAAAGAGAGAGAACAAAGGAGAGAGAAGTGGAGGAGATAGGAGAGAAAAAATTTATTGAGCATGATCTAAAATATTTTTTAAAATTTTTGAGGTAAACAAAAAGTTGTCTTGTGAGACGAGAAAAAGTTGTCATGCGGTTTTGTGAGTGACAAGAATTTGGAGTTTTGTCCATTCCTTTGCTCTCACTTTGTTCAAGATAATGATGACTTTTTTCAAATCAAACAGGGTACAACCGGAGTAGTCTAGTCCAGTCCCCTGTTTTTTAGCAAATCAAATGCACCATTAGTACTTTTAACACTTAACGATAAAATTAAATAATAACTTATATGGTATGCTATTGTTAGCTAGCTGGTTTGGTAGCAACTTTGTTCTACTTTCCGATCTCTTCACCTGTATTCAAAAATGGGAGACTCATCTCAATGTAAATAGAGTTTGACCCTAATTTTCCAATTGTACTTTGGACCATTTGGGAGCTACGAAATGCATGTATTTACCTTGGGAAAGTTCTCGACTTGGGTGACCACATTGATCGCATTAAAGCATTGTATTGGCTCTGATTTCTAGCTCGAGGAAAGTCACAACATTGTATATTGTAAGTGGTTCGTTGATCCTTTAGAATATATTGCTAAGAGCTAGTTAGTTTGTGGGTAAGCTCTTCACAAGTATAGGTCAACTTGAAATCCCGCTCATCCAAACCAACCAAACTCGCATTTTAAGCTAACCCAATCAAGTTCTAGTCCAACATGAACCAATGTATCCAGATCCAAAATTTTGGATTCGGGTAGCTGAATTTGACATTTTCAACCTACAAACTCATAAATCTGTCTATGTTTTTCAATAAATAATATGTCTTTTCATTTTCTCTGCTCAACAACAACTTTGGAATCGTAAGCACGTTTACAAATTATAAAAACAAGAATATTGCAAGTTATGAAAAAGTAGAACCTAATATTAAGAAACAAAAGTTTATTATAAGGAGATTCTCATAATATACATCATGTCGGTTCTGATTTAAAAAGAATTAGAACCTAGGTGGACTGTGTGTTTCTTCATAATCAGAACTAAGCATTTATCATGCTGGGAAACAATATTGGAAGGAGAGCACATTTGAGAGAAGAAAAAACAAGTAAGGATATGTTTCTCGTACTCATTTTTTTCTTTCTCTCAAAGATGCTCTACTTCTGATATATACTTTTCTCCAGCATGTTAAACGCTTAGTTCTGATTCTAAAATATAATGGTCATATTATATATGTTAAAGTATCAAATGCAGAATTACAAATGAAAGTTACTGCTCCTTTAGGAAAGGTTATTGTTCTTTCAGGCATGATAACTGCTCCTTCAGGCAAGGTAGATGAACATTTTCATAAGGGTGATGATGAAATTTGTGCATCCTTGCCAGGGTCGGCCCTGGGCTTAGGTCGGGGTGCGATCACCGAGGGCCCACGTTTGTAGGGGGCCAAAAAATTATACTGAGTCTAAATTATACTAGTGTTATAACAAAAAAAATTAAGTAAAAAAGGCCAAAAAAAAACGTACACCGACTATTTCTCTTCCCAAAAATAAACTCACACGGAGAAAACTCTCAAAATCGTCAAACTCCTTTAAACGTGAAAACATCTATGCAAATCACTGTTGCCGCTTCATTGTCCTTCTCATCCAAACCCACTTACAATCTAGAACAAAAAACTATAGCCCAAAAATCCAAACCCTAACCGCAAAGAATACTAATAGAACAACTTTCACTCAACTTTTTCTCATGGCAATTTATCAAATGTTGATGTAGATGATCTTTTCTCTAAATTAAAAGTGTTACAATTCACTTTGCCAACTGAAACAATGTCTACCATTGATATTCTTAAATTTGTCAAACTTCCATATTGTTATCCGAATGTAGCAATTGCTTATAGAGATTTATTGACGGTGCCCATGACCGTAGCATCGGCGGAGAGAAGCTTTTCAAAATTGAAGTTGATCAAAACCTACTTGATATCATCAATGTCACAAAAGAGATTGAACGGTTTGGCAACTTTGTCAATTGAGAAGGATATGTTGGTGAACATTGATGTTGATGAAATTATAAATGATTTTGCATCTCAAAATGCTCGAAGAAACCGCTTCCTATGACTTTGCGAGAATAGAGAAGTTTTTTGATATTTTGTAAATTATTATTATGTATTAAGATGCATTATGTTAAATGAAATAAGTTATTTTTTTGTCAAAATCTTCCAACTATAAAGTGGGGGACATAGAACTTGAGAATGGAGGACTTGGGAACTGGAATTCCAAATCTCTGAGCATACTCTCCCAATCTGCAACACCAGATCTATGAGCATACTTTTCCATCCAGACGTGGCATAAATCAAACTAGCAAAATATCGTCGTAGTAGGAAAAGTTTGTTGTATTAAAAGGACTCTCTAATTTTTTAAGGGCACTCCATTCACGATCGATATTATTCAAAGTTAAAACATATATAAAACGAAAAGATTAGCATATATAGTTACTACCGTATGTACATATTCATAAATCATAAAACATATATAGCTACTATCGTTTATACAGATATTTAAACCATAAAACATACTCCTCCGACTCGCATATTAGTAACAAAAATGTTGTGTAGAAGAACTAAGGAGGATAGATAAATTTGTCACTTTTTACAATATTACCCTCACAAAAAATTGATTGAAGGGTGATTTGAAAGCTAAGTAAGGGTGACTATCGACATATCCAATCAACCAAGAATATTTTCGGAATGGAACATTAAAAGAGATAAAAAGTAAGGAAAGTTACTTATATTCTAGAACAAAATAAATGACTTTTTTATCGCTAATAAATGTGGCCAGAGGGTATATGTGTGTGTGTGTATATATATATATATATATATATAATAAAAATATGGTCAGAAATTGACATTTTTAGACACTCCACTAGCGCGACACATTTCCACTTTTTTGGGCATTTTTGTCATTTTGCCATTAAAAGACAAAATTACTCAACTCTTTACTTTTTTTATTATATTAGCAGCTAATACTAATATAATAAAATAATATGCTAGCAAATTGACATTTTTAGATATTTCACTTGCACCACGTGCCCATTTTTTGGGCATTTTAGACATTATGCCACTAAAAAACAAAAAATTTCAGCTTTTGACAAAAAAAATCCAAATACTCTAACTACTAAAACGAATTTATTTAACCACTACAAATTGTCAAAAAAGCGATAACAATATAGCAAAATTCCAAATTTATTTTTTCTAAAAAAATCAATAATTAAATCTCATTTTTTTTTGTGAGCCGCACAGAGCTCCAGCAGGAGCAACAACGAGAGCGCCAACAAGGTTGCATATTTTATATTAAATATCATTTTATTTTTTCCTCATTTTTACTCTATTATTAATATCATATGATACCGACTTTTTTTAAACTACAACAAATACTACTATATTTTAATAAATTTGAAATATCGTCTTTTATTGAGTTTTTCATTCTCTATTACTACCTCCGTCCCCACTTTATATGAGTGCGTAGTTTAAGATTTTGACACACAACTTAAGAAAAGTGATTAGTAGTTTAGATTTTAGAAAAAGTGTTATCTAATTTATCATTTAACCATTTATCTGTCTACATTGATAAATTTGAATCATTTATTAAATATAAAAAATTGTCATGATTTAGAAGGGAAAAAGTGAAAAAAAATATCAAATACTTCCTTAAAAATCTAAAACAACAAATAATTTAGCACAAATTAATTTTACCAAAATTATATATAAAATGGGACTGGGAGGTAGTAATAATTTCTTACAATAAATGTAACCAAAAAAATTTCTTACGATAAATGATGTGTTACATCATTTGAGAAAAAATCTCCTATTCTCCATTAACAGAAACAGTGTTTCAGGTAAAAGAAAATTGATAAAGTAGTTTGAAAAGACTAGTCAATAGACAAAAAGGTAGAAGGGCCATCTCCTCCTTTATGTGATTCCTGCGATGATTTTTCCCAACTTATTACTATTACTACTACCATCTCATACACCTAGCTATCTATCATTAGATAATAGCCTAATCCTTGGAAAAAAGTCATTCAGAGAAATTAATAATATTGTCAGTCTATTCAATCAAAACATCGCTTATCCATGAGTGTGGGAGAAAGAAAGAGAGAGGTAGAAGAACTTCCAATTTGCCAATGCCATACGCCAAAGCTAGTATCATTCATGAAAAAGATGAGAAAAAAAAACTAGCTGCTGAGTTTGTGGAAGGAAGTGTATGTTTTGAAAATCGAATTGGATATTAAATTATTGAAGCTTATAGGTTATAGTTTAACAGTTTTAAACTAATTGAATCAGAATAAAATTACTATCGAATTACTCAAATAATGAAACCGTAAATGATACCCATTTAGAGGTTTAATGACTTAATCAATATAGCGATTCGAATAGTTCAGTTTTTAAAATACTAAAACGGTGTAAAAAAGTAAAATTAGGGCATGTCAATCGAAGTTAAGTTGGTTTAGGTAAGGACAGGCACAAGATACATCTCATGTGGTACACTCAACCTTAAAATTAGAGAATGTGCATAATTTCATTTCATTTGTCACACTCCAAAATCGAGTTGCACAGTGTATATATATTTTTCAACTTGACTACCAACTCCCTTATGCTGTTTAAAGCTTTGTTATTATGTTCTACATATATCTGTCCACATCAATGATCCAGTAAAAAACTAAGGATGATGCATCATTTGTTAACCTCTAATAAACAAAAAATTCTCGAGCATGAACCTGTCAGAAAAATTTACCAATCAGCATAATGGTTGGTCCTGGGATTATGCTGCCTCCATAAAAAACCAAAAATAATTAAATAACATTTTTTGGAAGGTAATTAAATAACATATGGTTATATAATTAAAACACTAATATCTTTATTTTTATTTTGGGAGTCATACGATGGCTTGGGATGTGTGGAAGGTATAAAGTGCAACATTCAATGTTCAAATCCTACTATTCACCCCACTAACCTAACACATTTTAAGACACTAGCATTTGTCACTAAAAAAAGGATTTAAATTCAATTTTTTTCCTTCTTAAAACATGATTATATAAATTATTATTATAGCCCATCTGAACTTAAATATAAAAACATTAATTAAATGCACACATCGAGTAAGAATGTTAGTATATATGTAGTAACTTTTTTTTTTGTTACAATGTAGTAACTTTGTTGAAAAGAAAGGAATGTTATTTAACACAACATTTAATTTTCTTTATGTGAAGTATAAAAGTTAATGTATTTTTATAACTACTTCTACCATTTATCCTTTTTTTTAAATTATTTATGAAAACTTGTTTTATGATAACATTAAATTAAATGAAATTTTGAAATGATAACATTAAATAGAGTGAAATCAATTAAAATTCTTTTGCTTATAATGTGTTCAAAGGGTTTACTCTCTTGTAAAATTAAACTATATTCCTTTGTACAATATCTTTTTAAGGCTTAAATGCACTTTTGGTACCTCTATTTTACAAAATCTGTAATTAGTCATCCTATTTTATTTTGGGCAATTTTGATCCCCCAATTAAGGGTGTTCACGGGTTGGGTTGGATCGGTTTTGACCAAATCCGTTATCCGAACCAATCATATTTATTTGGTTTGGGTTGGTTCGGATTTTGAACTTATTTAAGCAAAATCCGAACCAAACCAATTCAAATCAGGCAGGTTGGTTTGGATTGCCCTAACGGGTCACCCCCAATTCTATTTTTCTCGCAATTTTAATCCCCTTATTTTTCTCGCAATTTTGATTCCCCAAATTTATCAAATCTGCAATTTTTGTCCCCGGTTGAATAGCAATCCAATTTTTGACGACAATGGTGACGTGCCAATCAGGTGGGGACATGGCCGATACGTGTTGTGCTATGACACTCAATGATTACGCCATCACGACACGCGTCAGCCACTTAATCATTCTTGTCAAATTTTGGATTAGATGACTAAAATTGTAGATTTGATAAAATTGAGGGACCAAAATTGCGATAATGAAAATAGAGGGACCAAAATTATGAATTTGATAAAATTGAAAGATCAAAATTGTGATAAATAAAAAGGAGGGCCAGAATTGCAAATTTAATAAAATAGGAAGACGAAAACAACAGTTAAGCCTATTTTTTATAAACAAATTTAATTATGTCCTCTTAAAATCTCATCTCATCTCATCTCATTTCATACATAATGAAATGAAGAACAAACAGTAATCAAATAAAATTAGACTTGTTTGTAAAAAGAAAATAGAATTAGACTTAACCAATATAAACCAATAAGAATTGGTGTGAGTAATAACCAAGCTCGGATCTCATCTAAAGTTTTGGGTTAGAATCTTGAATATGGTAAAAACTCTGTTTGATGGGAGAGAACCACAAAGATCGACAAAGTCAGGTATACACATTGTTAGATTCTCTAACATAGATTAATCATCGGTAAATTTGATAGATACTGCTAACATATTAAAATAAAAAGACTTAACCGATATAAAAAATTCTATAGGTAAAATTAGTAGTGCTTCTTTATTTTATTAATTTTTTGACAAGAAGTACCTCTTTATTTTGTGAAAGAAAATAGTACATCTTTATTTAATACATCAAAGTATTTGTAAGTAGCTTGCACATGGCCATAACTTTTTGACGAATTATGAATTGATCAATATTGTGAAAAATGTTAGGATTAAGTTCCACATGACATGCTTATGGGCATAGAAAAGTCCAAATCTTTATCCGAATAAATAGCATGTGTGTGTGGTTAGTATACTTGACCAACTATCTTCTAATAATAATGTCCTGGTCAAAAAAATCTTCATCTTTTTTTATTAATCTATGTCAGAGAATTTGATTGTTTACGTGTATATCAGTGTTATCAAACTCGGATTGATTCGGTTGGGCGGATCGGTCAGACCGTGACCCGCGCTTGAGTTCGGTTCGGTTCACACGTTGGATCAGACATGCAGTTGACCAGTGCTGACGTCATCGACCTGTGCCTTTGACCCGGTCCAACTCGAGTCAACCCGACCTTGACTCGGTCAAATCAACTTGTTGACCGAAAATTATTTAGCAAAATGGCTTGCATGGTGTGAACCCAATACCTGGTGCCTAAGATGCAAGTTGTAACTTGTAACCAATTGAGCTGCTTGATGTGTTGGTACATTGACATCATATATTATACTTAAGTCATTCATTTTTTCTTTTTTTTGTTAAAAACCCTTTTAATCTATTAATTATATTTATTTATTATTTACTTTTATACTTACATACATGTGTTATTATATCTGTATTACGCATATATCTTATTTAATATCTAATAACTTGTATCATATTCCATAAATTTTAGATTCTATATATTATTGAGTATGAATAATTATTCATTTTAAAATTTATATCAATATTCATTTAATTCATATTGAAAATTGAAAATATTGACATACAATATTAGATATTTCATCAGTTTTTAGTACGTCACGGGTCATGCGGGCCAACTAGTGATCATTCGATCCGACCATTGACCCAATGACCCAGTGACCTGCTCGGGTCGATCACCGGTTCGATTTTAATAACATTGGTATATATATCCAATTTTATTGATATGTGTAGTTCTCATTTTACGAAAGAGTTTTTATCACAACTAATATTCAAACTCAAAACACGGGATAATTGTACTGATATATAAAAAAATACAGAATTTAATATTTCTCATTGAAAATTATAAATTTTGAAGACTATTATAAACCTACTATCTAAAAAACAAGAAGATTTAATGAGAATTTAAACTACTGATTAATATTTAAAACAAATATTTTTATTGATACTATCTCTCTTTTACTATCTACTATAATCTACTAATCAACTAAAATAATCAATTGAAACTATGAGATAACAACACTGATATATAAAAAACACGGGATAACTGCATTGATATATGAAAAAAACATGAGATTAATATTTGTCATTGATAATTAAAAATTTAAATACTACTACAAACCTACTATCTAAAAAACAACAAGACTTAATTACTATTTAAACTAATCGTACCGTCCCAAACAATTTGGAGGCCATGTGCAAATCTTAAAAATTGGGCCCTTAATTATACTTTTATCATAAACAAATTTTTTTCATGAATCATATACTAATTGTTTTCATAAGTCAAATCTAAAGATTTTTCTACGAACGCTAAAGTACTTAAAAACACAATCGCTTAACAATACACTTTACGTATTTTATCACGTAATTATTATTTTTCACCAAACCGTTAATGATGAAAGAACTTTACGTATTTGAGCACTTAGAATTTTTATGTACCCCAAAACACACCGTTGGACATCACACTTTACATATTTTGTGACAAAACTAAATTGTTTTTTCACCAAATCGGTTATTGAGGAAGAAACTCGCATATTTGAACACTTAATTTTTTTTTCCAACTCTAAAGTACCTCAAAACACACCGCTCAATGTCACTCTTTACATATTTTGTCACAAAATCAAGTTCTATTTTCACCAAACTGGTTATTGTGTAACAAACTTAGCGTATTTAAACATCTAATTTTTTTTCGTAAGCTAGAGTACTCTTTTGGGGGCCCCTAAAAAATCGATTAGGTTGAGGCCCTGAGCGGTAGCACGTCTTGTACCCCTTAAGGGCCGGCCTGAAACTAATGATTAATATTTAAAACAAATATTTATTATTGATAACCTACTATCTATCTATTACTATCTACTATAATCTACTAATTTAATAAAATAATCAAATGAAACTACGAGATAATTGCACTGATATATAAAAACATGGGGTAGCTGCATTAATATTAAAAACACGGGATTGATATTTGTCTTTGATAATCATATATATGGTTTGAAAACTACTATAAACCTACTATCTAAAAAAATAAGAAGACTTAATGACTATTTAAACTACTGATTATTATTTAAAACACATGTGTCAAATATTTATCATTAATACCTAAAAAAGGACAAATAATTGTCACTGGTATATAAAAAATACGGGAAAAATATTTGTTATTTATATCTACTATCTATTATAATATACTAATCAACTAAAATAATCAAGTAAAGCTATGAGATAAATCGAATCGATATAAAAACACGGGATAATCAGATCGATATATAAAAATACGGGATAACTGCAATGGTGCACTGATATATAAAAAAACACGGGATAACAACACTGATATATAAAAAAAGATTGTTTTTAAATGATACTTTTACATTTTTAGATTTTAATATTTATCTATTTTTTATTTGAGACTTCTTTTTTATCTCCTTAAAATTGTCTTTATTTTTACGATGTAATGTTCAGACTATTTAAATTCAGTCTAAACTCAATCATAAAAAGAACACGACAGCACCCGTGCGTAAGCACGGATATCCTATTAATGAGCATAGAAAAGTCCAAATCTTTATCCGTATAAAGAGCATGTGTGTGTGTGGTTAGTATACTTGACCAACTATCTTCTAATAATAATGTCCGGGTAAAAAAAATCTTTTTTTATTGATCTATATCGGAGAATTTGATTGTTGATGTGTATATCCAATTTTATCGGTCCATATAGTTCTCATTGTACGATAGAGTTTTTGCAACAACCAATATTCAAACTCAAAATCTTAGGATGAGCTCCGAGCCGAGTTAACGCTCTCACCAACTCTTGTTGGTGATAACTAAAAAAAATGACTAAATACCACTTTTGGTCCTTTATCTTTGCTCTAAGTTTCACTTTGGTCCTTTATCTTTTTTTTGGTTTGTTTTGGTCCTTTATCTTTCATTTTTGTGTCAGTTTGGTCATTTATCTTTATTTTGTTTCATTTTGGTCCATTATCTTTCATTTATTGTTTTATTTTGGTCCTCTTAAACGAAACATTTTGGTCACAGATTGCATGAGCTTATTCAAGAAACAAAAATCAAAGTGTTCTTGGTGTTCTTGAGCACATTCATAGTGTTCTTCATTTTTTTAATTTTTGTTTAAGAGGACAAAAATGAAACAATAAATGAAAGATAAAAAGACCAAAATGAACAAAAAAAAAGATAAATGACCAAACCGACACATGAAATGAAAGATAAAGCGACCAAAACGACAAAAAAAGATAAAAGACTAAAGTGAAACTTAGAGGAAAGATAAAGGACTAAAAGTAGTATTTAAATAAAAAAAATCTACTAAAAATAATGTACGTATAATAAAAGTAAAGGCTGTTAATTAAAAATGAAATGCAGTTGCAACCGTGTATTGAGTTTGGAGAGATAGTGAAAAGACAATTCAATGTCAAATCGGAGGGAGGTCTTTGAAATCATAAGACCGCAGTGGGTTGTGCTGTCAATCCATCGGATTTTCTCTTCCCATTTTTATACTTTTTCTTCTTTTCCCATTTTCATTCACAAAAATCAGAGGGGGCAAAACAACAGCATCCAATCCAATTTATAAACACACAAGCATATTGTTTAATGTTAAATAACTGAAAATGATTTGTGTTTCTTTATGGAGAAAATGATGTGTTAACTAATAGTAGAAAAATTGAAATGATAATAGCCGGTGTTATCAAACCCGGATCGACCCGGTCGGACTGTGACCCGCGTCTGAGCTCGGCTCGGTTCACACGTTGGATCGGACATGCATTTGACCCGCGTTGGCCCGTGATGACGTCATTGACCCGCCCCTGAGCTCGGCTCGGTTCACACGTTGGATCGGACATGCAGTTGACCCGCATTGACTCGCGCCTTTGACCCGGTCCAACTCGAGTCAACCCGACATTGACCCGGTCAAATCAACTTGTTGACCGAAAATTATTTAGCAAAATGGCTTGCATGGGTGTTGAACTCATTACCTGGTGCCTAAGATGCAAGTTGCAACTTATAACCAATTGAGCTGGTTGATGTGTTAGTACATTGACAACATATATTATACTTAAGTCATTTATTTTTTCTCTTTTTTGTTAAAAAACCCTTTTAATCTATTAATTATATTTATTTATTATTTACTTTTATACTTACATACATGTGTTATTATATCTGTATTACACATATATATTATTTAATATCTAATAATTTGTATCATATTCTATAAATTTTAGATTCTATATATTATTGAGTATGAATAATTATTCATTTTAAAATTTATATCAATATTCATTTAATTCATATTGAAAATTGAAAAAATTGACATACAATATTAGATATTTCAATAGTTTTTAGTACGTCACGGGTCGTGTGAGCCAACTAGTGACCATTCGATCCGACCATTGACCCAATGACCTGCTCGGGTCGATCACTGGTTCGATTTTAATAACATTGATAATAACACCACTCTTGTTACGTGCATCGCTTCTTGTATGCCTTTTATTATAAGAAAAAAATTATTAGGTTGTGTAAAAAAAACCAATAAGAGTTAGTCTGAGTGGTAATTGGACTCAGATCCTATCTCAAGGTCTCGAGTTCGAACTTTGGATGTGACAAAAATTTTGTTGGGAAGGGAAAACCATATAGTCCGGCAAAGCCGGATACTCGTGGCCATCCAAATTTCCCGTCGTAAATTATTCATCGAGTAACCCGATAGAAACTTCGCACCAACAAAAATGTCACCTAAAAAAAGGTTGTGTCAAAAAAAGGGGGTACTACTCCAACCCAATACATTTGAGTTTTAAACATTAATTTCACTTACTTACTCTAGCCTTAAACTTCAATGTAAAATTTTCATGTCTACGAGCATATAAGACTCTTCAATGTGTATACCATCAGCGCATATAGCCTCGGATCATAAGAATGGTCTGAAAATAAATTATTCAATATATGGACTTCAATCTAAAGGTGTATATATAGATTGAAAACTGAATTAAAAAATACTTACTCTAGATATGTTTTAACTTTAGTGCAATTAATCATGACATGAACATGTGTTGAGTCATAGTATTTATCTGTTAACCAATGGATCACCTCCTTTTCAGAGTAGAGGCCAAGTTTGTTAAATACAGATAAAGTAAGTGGGTGCCTTTTTTCTTCAACCTCAAATCGTGTATGTTATTTATTGACAACAAATAGTTGTTGAAATAACAGGAACATAAACAAATTGTTTCAGCGATGGTAGTAAGGCATAGATCGATCCTTCGACTCTAGCTTTATTTTTTACCAATCATTTAGAATCACCCTTGTATCTGTAACTTAGATATGAAGGATGAAATCTTGATTAGACAAATAGTGATACTAAAGATATAAATTAAATAAAATGTTGAAATAGGTAATTACCTCTCAAATGGATACATCAACTTATAATGAATTGGTCCACAAAGTATTGCTTCATATGTAAGGTACCAAGAGATACTCCATGGAATCAAAGAAATTTGGAGAAATTATTCTCTCCAACTTGCAAATAACGAATGGAATATATTCTGCTCCATCTTAATAAAATCATCATTTCTCAATGTTGAAGACACAAATTCTTAAAAATTCACTCACTTCAGTAAGTGGTTCCAAAACACACTTTGATAATTAACTAAAAGCAATCGGAAGTAAACATCCCATGAATAAATGGCAATCATGACTTCTCATCCCATACATCTTCCAAGTATTCACATTTGCACATCTTGCAAGATTAGAAGAATAACATCTCGCATCCTCAATCTTTTCAACCATCAAAAAGTATATTTTGTTTCTTCAGGTGTTAGAGAGTAATTGTCTTTAGGTTTTGACATCTTGCCATTAGCCATTGCTTTCAAACCCAAATTGGATCGACTTTTGGTACAATAAAGAGCATAATCCATTCTAGCCTTATTATTGCCTTTGGTTTTGTCTTTCACATTCATCACGGTGTTTAATATGTTGTCAAAAAATTCACAACATTGAGATTGTCTCTCAATAAACTATCTTTCCAATATGAGAGATTCCAAAATATACTTCTTTTTGTTGAGTTATGTCAGCTTCCATAAACTTTCAATCAGGAAAGCGTACCTACATTTGTGGCTTGTTAAAAATTCATAACTCTGCTCCAGGTTCCACATGATGTCAACAAAGGTCGTGATCCATCTGTTTCCACTACCCCATTTTTTGTTTTTCTCTAAATACATGATCTACCGATAAGAATCTACGATGTGAGTCAAACCAATAACTTTTTTGTTGTATTTTAGCGTAAACACCTTTGTGTCTTCCATGCAATGGATACACGCCAATTTACCGTGAGTCCCCCAACCAGGCAACAAACCATAAGTAGAGAAGTCGTTAGTTGTCCACATCAATGCTTCTCCCAACATAGAATTTTGCGTTCGTGTTGCATCATATGTCAAAACACCTTCCCAATATCTCTTTCAATTATCAATCAGAGGTTTCAGATATACATATGTTAGCTTTTTGATTGGATGAGATAAGTATCACACAAGTCAAAAACGTATGTATGTTTTAGTCATGCACATATCTTAGGAGGAATATTGTAAGGGGTAACAATAACAAACCAACAAGAATAAGCCGTCACTGATGTTTGGATATATGGAGTAAATTCATCAGAGCGTAACCCAAGCCGAACATTTCGTGGGTTGTGGGAAAAATTGACATGCACCGATCAAAGTGTTTCCACGCTTCACCATCAGATGGATGACGTAAAATGTCTGAGGTACTTTTGTTATCATAATTCCACATTCTCTTATAATTACGTTTTCATGCTTTACGAACATGATACCTCAGCTTTCCACAGAATTTGCATTTAAGTAGCACACTATCATTTTTACCAAATTCGTTGTCGTAATACAACATGCGCCCGTCCACACAATAATCAATCTTCTGAGCTTCCAATCCAAACTTCAAAACTAACATTTTAACCTCATAATAACTTTTTGGTAAATTATCCTTTATAGTTGCCGCTTCCAACATCAACTTAGTGACATAATCTAAACCCAACTTAGAAATATTACTCATGGACTTGAGAGCTAAAACCTTCACACACATCGATAATTTTGACTGTGGCGAGCCTTCAAACAATTGTGTATTTGTCTTTTTTAACAAATTATTAAATCTCCATGCTTCTTCATTCAAAAGTTCATCAATATTTTCATATCAAGGCTTATTAAATGACAACTCACGCTGAGGGCACCACAAATCATGTTTTTGATTGACTAAAATTCTTCAGTAGATGCAATACCGACACCAACATCAGAACTTCTTGAAGCCCCTACATCAGAACATGGAAGTTCTTCCCCATGATCAACTCCAATCCAGTAATTAGGCTTAAACCGTGAATTGTACAAGTGATAACTGACTTCCCTTTTCGTCCTGATAGATACACCATCACAGACAACACATTAACATCTAATACCACCTTCAAATTTAGTCAATTAATGCCAGCTTGCTACCATAATAAACTCTTCAACTCTAATTAGAAAATATTTCTTTAAAACCACTCTCCCAACGATATAACCTATCAAACACCCAAATACGATTCAATTGATTAAAGTTTATCTACACCTATTTAAAAAAAAATGTGTTAGATTCCCATAACATTCTCAATATAGTGGCGCTGATATGATCTCAGTGGAGATTATTTTGATCCAAATATGGGGGTGAAGAACAATACAAAACCCTTTTCCATCCAAGTAGAAGGAAATTATTTCTAATTCCCAACCATACCATTTGTTAGTATCGTCTGACAATTATCTCAATGGAGATGATTTTGAGCAAAATATGGAGGTGAGGAACAACACCTCACTCTTTTCCATCAACAACACCCAATTTAAAAATAATATAATAGCAATCAATTTTAACTTCAATTTCAAGCAAAAAACATAAATCAATTGACAATTAAACCTAAACAAAAAACAATTGACAATTTCAACATCTCAAAATACTCATTTCGTCTTTTAAAAACCTATTTTGTTCTTCTAATAATTGATTCTACAAATCCTAATCCTATTCCGTTCTTCTAAATATACCTAAACATTTGTTCTCTTAACCACCTAATCTGATCACTACACTAATGTCAATAAAAGGAAAAGATAAAAAAATAATAAAAACATAGCACTTACCGGAGAAGAAGACAGAAGCAACAATAGTGGTGCGGCGGTGGAAGAGGAACCCAGAGACGAGCTCCAGTGGTGGTTATTCAGTGGTGGCCAGGAGAGGAAGCTCCAACAAGAAGAAAGAGAGACGAAGAGAGAGCTCTAGTAGGTATGGTGGTGATGTGGTGTGGTGGTGGCGACAACATGTTAGGTGGTAGTGTGGCGTGGTGGAGCTTCGCGGAGGAGAGGGGGAGGAGAGAAATGGAGGAAAAACAGAAATGAGGGTTTATGTTCATGTTTTGGGGATTTAATTAATTACTAACGGCCATATCCGTTGGTAATAAAGTGTGTTATAACTCCGCTTTATTACCAATGATTTGTCTGTTGGTAACCACAACAGCTTATATTTTCTCAAGACTGATAGCCAAATCCGCTTTAGAACCCCTTTAGAATTTTTTTTTTTTTGAATTTCCATCGCTTAGTACCGATTTACGACCAGTGTCATCTAATAACTCATTCATTACCTACTAGATCGTGGTCCATCAGTAATAACCTAATTACTTGCAATCAGAAAGATGCTTTATCTTTATCTCAACCCACCTGGTTCCTTAGCCAGATGGGAAAACTTATATATATGGAGTCAAGTCATTCACTCTTCCAAGTCATTTCTACTTTGCGCATTTATCCATATGAAAATGCTCAACGGATTTGAATTCCAAACTTTATCGCTCACGTTATACAAACGATTTTCAATCCGCCAAAAACACACCTTACCAGCGAATTTCATTTTTTTATGCTTTCGAGGAAGTAATCCCTCGGAAACACTAAAATTTCCACCAGAAACTTACCGACAAAAAATATCCAGTTTAACGCCTATTTTTTCCACTTAAATGTATTGGCGGAAAAATTCACTTTGAAAATGTATATTTCACTAAACTGCATCGACGTGAGCAAATCCGCTATTTTTCTTGTAGTGTAATTAAACTCGTTCTATTACATCCTGAAAAGATTGACCTAGTGGAATATGATAAAATTTGCATCTTACAGGTTGCAGGTTCACTTAAGATAAGGTAAATGTAATTTACCTTTATAATTAGTATTCATAGAGGTGAAGGGTTTTCTTGTCTTGGACTCACGCATAATCCTCTCACCCTAAAATTTTATTCATAATTAAAACAATCTAGTTTTATTACACTCTTATCCAACATATCTCTAACGGAAAAACCACTAATGACCATTTTATTCAACTCAAAATGGAAAAAACGTAAAAGAAAAAATGAGCGATGTGTCACCATGAAAGCGAAATTATGTAGGTTATTGTATCCAAATTTCATAGAAAACGTAGAAGTAATCTTATATCTAATGCCGCTCGGCATGCATTTGGAAATTGACATCCAATTTGGGGGAATAATTTTTTAGGCAATTGGGTTTCATTTTTTTGGTCTATTTTTTTTTAAGTTTTGTTTTTTTCTTTTTTTTCTTTTAATTTTTTTTTGTTACCATCTTATTAGTGTGCCGTTTTCATCGACTTTATCGATGACTAATGTACATCGGGGAAGTTGGCTACCCACGAGTACTCGGTTTTATTGGCGCGTGTGGTTATATCCTCCCAACAGAGTTTTACCGATGACTAACTACATTTTTTTTTTATTTTTATATTTTAAATTTGGATGCTAAATAGTGTGCTTTAGTGTACTTGATGGGGACTAAATTATTTTGTAACAAAATACGTAACGTGAAATGTTAGATAGTATATTTTGGGTTACTTTAGTATTAAATTTTTTTTATCTATTCAAATACGCTGTTCACAAGAATCTATTTGATGGAAAAACAATTTGGTGCCAAAATACATAAAGTATGATTCTAGGCAGTGCGTTTTGGGGTACTTTAGAATCTTAAAAAAAAATTACATGTCCAAATTGGTATTTTCTTCTTTATTTAGATAATTTCGCATCAAAAAATTGGGTTTCATTTTTTTGGTCTATTTTTTTTTAAGTTTTGTTTTTTTTTCTTTCTTTCTTTTACTTTTTTTGTTACCATCTTATTAGTGTGCCGTTTTCATCGGCTTTATCGATGACTAATGTACATCGGGAAGTTGGTCGCCCACAAGTACTTTCGTTTTGTTGGCGTGTGTGGTTATATCCTCCCAACAGAGTTTTACCGATGACTAATCTACATTTTTTTATATTTTTATTTTTTAAAGTTGGATGCTAAATAATGTGCTTTAATGTACTTGATGGGGACTAAATTATTTTGTAACAAAATGCGTAACGTGAAATGTTAGATAGTATATTTTGGGTTACTTTAGTATTAATTTTTTTATCTATTCAAATACGCTGTTCACAAGAATCTATTTGATGGAAAAACAATTTGGTGCCAAAACACATAAAGTATGATTCTAGGCAGTGTGTTTTGGGGTACTTTAGAATCTTAAAAAAAATTACATGTCCAAATTGGTATTTTCTTCTTTATTTAGATAATTTCGCATCAAGAAGTATTAGAAGCATAATTAAATTGATATTTACTTTTAAATCAATCTCTGTATGAAACCTACGTACTTGTTTCACTTTTTAATTATGTTGTCTTCTTTTCTCTTTAATTATAAGTTAAGTTTTCATGTGTACATTTTTTTGGTATAAACTGGGTATCTTCTACGCAACTCTAGAGACTAATCCTCGAACCGGTAGACGCTATTATGGGTTAAGTTTTTATAGTTACATTAGATGAATATGAATAATGTTATTATAAGTTGTTGTTTATTTTACAACTTTAAACTGATTATGTTATGACTTCATCTAATATGTGTGATTACGCTGTTGTTTATGCTCCAACTTTAAGCTGTTTGTATTATGACTTAATCTAATATGTGTGACTTTTGTCTTTAAATGTGATGTCTTTCTAATACTTAGAATTTATTTAGTCAAAAAAAATACTCATTAGATTTTGTTTGATGTTATTATTTACTGTTGTTCTTATGCTTATTTTCTATAGAGGTTTACTCAAACGATAATTCTAAGATACTATCAAACGATTGTTCAATTTGATTGTCAAAAATCAAACAATAATTCACAACCTGACCTAACATCTCACATTTTAAAACAAAGACAAGTCTTAAACTAAATGATAAACAAAAGATCCTATTGTTTCAACATGCTCTCTATCACGTCACCTGAGTTAACTAACTTGAATGTCCCTAACTTGAATTTCAACATTGGCATAACTTGCACAAAATTTACCAAATGTTTACAACATTAATTGGATTATGTAACAAACTATAATTTAATAAAATAAATTCAAAACAATTGAAGTGTTTATTTTCAAAACTAATCTTTTGTGGAAGGTTGTCTTCTTTATGTAAATTGGGTATCCTCTCCGCGTAAATGCAAAGAATAATCACTCGACCCGGATAAGCTCGCAATGAGCAGAAAAACCTTCTCTCAAGCATTTTAACGTTGTTGCATTTGAACCCCAAACCTGAAAAACACCTGAATCATCTCATCAAACGCTCTTAGGTTGTGCAGTTGTGTAAAACTCTTTTTCAAAACCATGGGAGACTCCTTTTAGTTATTTACCACCCAAAAAACTATGAGATACTCCTTATAGTCAATTACCACCCTAAAAACCATTTGATGCCCTTTTTAGTTAATTACCATCAAACTATTTGTTGATTTTGTTTATTTTACAACTTTAACTGTGATAATGTTATTATAGGTTGCTGTTTATTTTACAACTTTAAACTGATTTTGTTATGATTTCATCTAATCTGTGTGATTAGGCTGTTGTTTATGCTCCAATTTTAAACTGTTTGTGTTACGACTTGATCTAATATGTGTGACTTTTGTCTTTAAATGTGATGTTCTTCTAATATTTAGAATTTGTTTAGACAAAAAAAACTTAGATTTTGTTTGATGTGTGCACATTACGTTTCGCCAAACATTCGAAAGATGAAAAATACATAACAGGAGCCACATGGTGTCCTTTGTTAAGGGGAAAAACTGCGAGTAGGAGATTTGTTGAAATTGGAAATTGGTGACTCCCCTTTAACTGTTTTTGTTGATATCATTAAGAAATCTGGTAGAAATAATTAACTGTAGTACTTACGTTTCTACTGAAACAATAACCCTTGGGTTTTAAATATTCAAACTGCCAGATATTCATTAACAAATGTCTATGCTTTTGAACTATTTTAAACATACTTATTATTATTATTATTCATTCTTCCTATTTGTTTCATATCTAAGTTTAGACTGAAAGAATTTACTTGGCCTAAGCTATTCTTTTTGATTCTCATTTGTGTATCACATATGCATGTCTTCAACAAATATTAACCTTTAATCTTCACAAATCGTTATTTCTACGTGCTTTTATTCCAATGTGTGTGTATATATATATATATATATATATATATATATACACACACACACACACACACACATACTTGACATGCATTTTTAATGTCAAAGTGAATAATTTTTAGTCTGCATCTCAATTTTTTGTCCTTCAATTGGATTGCTTATGACGCTATTTTACCTATTATTTTCGCACATTACAATTCAAAACAATTATCACCAATTGATTCTTCAATACGTTTTCCACATGAAAACTCAATAAAACAATCACCAACCAATTATTCCAACCTGCATCATCTGACATGTATACACACAGTGTATTAACGTTTTGTAAAAATGTTTCTAATTTCCCTACCCTTCTATTCCTAACCAATCAATGTGGAATTAGGCTTTTTTTTGTTTCCTTTCTTTTAATTTTTTTGTTACCATCTCATTAGTGTGTAGTTTTCATCGGCGTTATCGATGAATAATGTACACCGGGGAAGTTGGTTGGCCACGAGTACTCGGTTTTGTCGGCGTGTGTGGTTTTATCCTCCCAAAAGTTTTACGGATGACTAATCTACATTTTTTTTATACTTTTATATTTTAAAGTGGGATGCTAAATAGTGTGCTTTAGTGTACTTGATGGGGACAAAATTATTTTGTACCAAAATGCGTAACGTGAAATGTTAGATAGTGTGTTTTGGGTTATTTTAGTATTCAGAATTTTTTTTAACTATTCAAATATTACGTACGTTTGTCAATAATCTATTTAATGGAAAACCAATTCATGACAAAATACATAAAGTGTGATTTTAGGCAGTGTGTTTTGGGGTACTTTAGAATCTTGAAAAAATTACATGTCCAAATTGATATTTTCTTCTTTATTTAGATAATTTCGCAACAAGACGTATTAGAAGCATAATTAAATTGATATTTACTTTTAAATCAAACTCTGCATGAGACCCACGTACATGTTTTACTTTTTAATTATGTTGTGTTCTTTTCTCTTTAATTATGAGTTAAGTTTTCATGTGTACATTTTTTTTTGTATAAAATGGGTATACTCAACGTGCAACTCTAGAGACTAATCACTCGAACCGGTAAGACGGTATTATGGGTTAAGTTTTTTTTTGTTACATTTGATGAATATGGATAATGTTATTATAGGTTGTTATTTATTTTACAACTTTAAACTGATTGTGTTATGACTTCATCTAATATGTGTGTGAATATGATGCTGTTTATGCTCCAACTTAAACTGTTTGTGTTATGACTTGATCTAATATGTGTGACTTTTGTCTTTAAATGTGATGTCTTTCTAATACTTATAATTTGTTTAGTCAAAAAAATACTTAGATTTTGTTTGATGTTGTTATTTACTGTTGTTTTTATGCTTCTTTTCCTGCGTTTACTTTTTTAACAAATTGTTAATTTAACTCATTCCATCTGGACGGTCGTAGGGCTAGTTGTAATTGTATGTAGCAGTCAACACATTAGGTCCCAAAGACTCCTATTAATTAATATTATATATATATCATGCACATTAATTTGTCTCTTGAAAAAGACTTCAATTATATATATATATATATATATATATATATATATATATATATATATATATATATATATATATATATATATATATATATATATATATATATATATATAAGCATAAAACCAGTTTTCTTTATCCACATATATATTTTATGTAACTTTCATTAATCCTCCTCCTCCTCCTACTACATGCTTCTGTTTTACGATTCTGTATCTCTATATTTATTACACATATAATAAATCTAAACAACAAGTGATATTATAAAAAGGATGAGAAAGAAAAAACATAAATTATATAATATATTTTAATCCTTTTTTATACCCCCTAGCCGCCCAGAACAGCCATCCAAATTGCAATCTCTCTCTCTCTCTCTCTCTCCAAAATATCTCTACACAGAAGCACAAACAAGGCATACCCTCCACCATTCACATTCATTCACACAGAGAATCCCACATAAACAATCACAGTAACAGTACCTTCACCCTCACCACCATCATCATCATCATCATCAACCTCTCACTATTCCACTTCTCTTTCTCTCTCTTTCCTTAACCAACCCTAAAAGTAACAACATATAAACCAAACAAAACATCATCAACATCGTCAAAAACACCATGTCCCTTGAAGACTCACTAAGATCTCTCTCTTTAGATTACCTAAACCTTTTAATCAACGGTCAAGCTTTCAGTGACGTAACATTCAGTGTAGAAGGTCGTTTAGTACACGCACATCGTTGTATACTAGCAGCAAGAAGTCTTTTCTTCAGAAAATTCTTTTGTGGTCCAGACCCACCTTCAGGACTAGACCCAACAGGAACACGAGTTAATAACTCAGCTGGATCAACTAGGTCTGGTGGTGGAGGAGTTATTCCTGTTAACTCAGTTGGTTATGAAGTTTTCTTGCTGTTGCTTCAGTTTTTGTATAGTGGTCAAGTTTCTATTGTTCCTCAAAAACATGAAGCTAGGCCTAATTGTGGTGAACGTGGTTGTTGGCATACACATTGTACTTCAGCCGTTGATCTTGCTCTTGATACTCTCTCTGCCGCTAGATATTTTGGTGTTGAACAACTTGCATTGCTTACTCAGGTTTCTCTTTTTTCTCTTTTAATTCTTATTCCCTCCATTACAGAATATAAGTAAAAATTGATGAACAAAATTTATGTATCTGATTTAAAATTTGAATTAAATATATCGAAGTCTGTTGACTAATTTTTGCTTAAATTCTATAACGGAGAAGTATAGAATTATTATGCCAATAATAGTGTTCTAGTTGTAGCAAGTAAAAAAAAAAGACATTCAGTGAGTGTCACAAGTAATCTTTCTTTCTTTCTTTGTTTCTCTCTCTAGAGTATGTGGCCTTGTGATTAGTGTGACCCAGTCGTATGTTTTTTGTGGGTCTTGGGAATTTGGGTAATTACTGCTCTTTTTGGGAACTGGGTATTTTTTTTTGTTCTAAAAATTTGATTTTTTTTTTTGTTGATGAAGTGAAGTGGGTGGTGAGATAAGATTATAGTGTTCAACAATCTATCTATCTATCCCATCATGAGATCATATAGAAACAGTTGGGGTAGTTGTGTTCTATGATCTTGTTCTAATGTCTTCTCTTGTCACTAATAATTGTCAGGGACTAGATCCATCAACACTGTTTTTTCTTCTCTCTCATCTTCCTCTTAAACCTTCACTTTGTTGCTTTAATATTAATCCTAATTTTGATGTTATTATTGATGGATGTATTTTATGTAGTGAAAATTAGAGAGACATGAGTTTTCTTGATTTGGAGTTCTTCCACCCACTTTGATGTAAACTAAAGAGTTTCTAAATTTAGATTCATAGTCTTTGTCTTCCACATAGTGTTAAGAGTTGGTGCACAAAATCTTTCCCTTTCCCTTTCCCTTTCCCAAACACTCACACTTTCCTCATTTGGGATTTCCACTCAAAGAGAACAAACCACAGCAATCTTCATTTCCCAAACATCTCATTCCTTCATACATTTTTTTAAGACCCAAACAATGACTAGAGATAAAAAAAAATTTGTAGTTTAAACTTATTGAATAAATGACATATTTACTTTATATACATAAGTTATTGAATGAAATTATAAAACTGCGAAATTTTTTTTCTTGTAAATAGATCTAGAGAGAGTATTTTCTAGAGATACATTTCTTAATGAAACATTTTTTGGAATGTAAAGAGCTTCTTTTCTCCTTCTCTTACTATTTTGTTTTGTTGGGACAGAAGCAACTAGCAAGCATGGTTGAGAAAGCCTCAATTGAAGACGTAATGAAAGTGCTACTAGCTTCAAGAAAACAAGACATGCACCAACTATGGACAACATGTTCCCACCTAGTATCCAAATCAGGTTTACCCCCAGAAGTTTTAGCAAAACATCTCCCTATTGACATAGTAGCCAAAATTGAAGAGCTTCGTCTCAAAACCTCCTTATCGCGCCGCTCCTTAATCCCTCACCACCATCACCACGATCTAGGCGTGGCGGCCGATATGGAGGACCAAAAGATCCGTCGAATGAGGCGAGCTCTCGACTCGTCCGATGTCGAGCTCGTCAAACTCATGGTCATGGGAGAAGGCCTAAACCTAGATGAAGCATTGGCGTTACCCTATGCGGTTGAGAATTGTAGTAGGGAAGTTGTTAAAGCCTTGTTGGAACTCGGTGCGGCTGATGTTAATTACCCGGCCGGTCACTCCGGTAGGACACCGTTGCATATCGCGGCCGAGATGGTCTCCCCGGATATGGTTGCGGTCCTCCTCGACCACCACGCTGATCCGAATGTCCGAACCGTTGATGGTGTTACTCCTTTGGATATCCTTAGAACCCTAACCTCGGATTTCCTCTTCAAAGGTGCTGTCCCTGGATTAACCCACATTGAACCTAACAAACTTAGGTTGTGTTTGGAACTTGTTCAATCTGCAGCTCTTGTTATGTCAAGGGAAGAAGGGAATAATAATAGTGCCAACACTTCATCACCAACAACTATGTATCATATGAATGAAGACCACAACAACAACAACAACAATAATGTTGTTAACAACCTTAACTTGGATTCAAGGTTGGTGTATCTTAACCTTGGTGCAACTCATATGACTTCAGGTGATGATGATAATAGCCAAAGGGAATCAATGAACCCTTCCATGTACCATCACTCTCATCATCATAACTACTAATCTAGCTAATTGCCACAAAAAGTTTAAATTTCCAAATAGGTTAGAGATGAAATATATAATTTTCAAGTTATTTCAGTTGCAATGGAGAATGGAAAATGTTGGAGAATTTTAAGTGAGAAGGATGGACTATTGGAATTTGAATTGGTGGAGCTAGCACAAAAAAAAAAACTTTCTACTTTTGTGATATTGATATAGACCAATGTGTAGTGATATTCACTATTAGTCCTTCTGATTTATTTTTTTGTTGGGGTTTTACTTTGTTTTTAGGCTTTTGAAATGGTCACCATTTGAAGTGCGGTTTCATAAGAGATTGGGATAAGGGACAAGAAGAATCTAATTATCAGTTCAATTTTTAATTTTTTTTTTCTTTGATGAAATTAAAGAATGCATGGAGGAGACTCAGGTATAGTCAATCTTTTCAGATTGTTTCATTCACCTGTCAACTCCTTCATTTGTATTTACTCATCCGTAGCTAATATCACGGCCTATTTATTGTCTTCATTTTGTAATTTCAATTCATCTTGTCCCACCCTTCATTATTATTTTTTGATTTGGACAATTGCTGGCTATCCACGATGTGTTCCAATACTTGTAACGAAAGATTGATCTCTTTTCGTGTTTAGAATCAAATTTCGCACAATCAATACTGAGTTTGTCTACCGTGATAATCGAACTCAGGAGCTCCATATCAACCCCCTTGTGTCTCAGGTAGCTTAAACCACTGAGCCAATTGTGTTGGTTCTCTCCATTAATTTTTCATACCTCTCAATTATTTTCATTTTTCTTAGCATCTTTAAATTGAAATGATGATGATGATGGTGGGGAATTTAGTTTTCAATGGTTTATTTGAATGCATTGAAATTTATTGCGTGTTGGTCAATTAGATGATATGTGATGTTCCCTTCTCTTCTATTCCACCTAATAATATATTATGGTTTTTTCCTTCTAACATTATGTAGGCCTTTGGAGCAATTCATTGGCAATTTTTGTTTTTGGGGAATTTATTATTCTAATAAAAAATCATGTGGTTGTGGACAATTTGAATGGTTGTCTTGCATGAATGCAACAATGAGTGTGACCACACATGTCAAGTTAAAAAAATGGCACTATCACCTTCCATATAATCCTCTTCTTGTCCCCTCTTGCCTTTTTTAGGCTTCTTTTTTAGACAAAAACAAAAATATAAACTCACAGCTAAAACCCTATTATATATTATTAATCATATCTTTAATTATTACTATGGATCTGTCTAAATTCATCGGATGTTGGTCTAGGTAAGAATCTAGGTGAATTCTCTATAATTTCCTGCTTAAGGTATGTTATACCCCCGGTGCCTTAGCTGCATGTTGCTTTAATTATATTCTATTTTATAATTATATAATGTATGGTCCCATTGTTTTAGATTTCCAAATTATCTTTTAAAATAATTTGACTTTAAAAATGTTAATTTGTATTTGGTAATAATATTTTAATAGTAAGTTTAAAAGAATTTATTTTTGTTGAATTCTAATCATAGAATCACTCTCAAAATGCGAATTAATGTAAAGAAATTTCTGGGTTTTACATCCTTAATTTATCTTATCTCATAAAAGCTAGAAATTGTTGCTGTCAAAAATCCTCATTAGTTTTTCGGTCAAAAAAAATCATTATTAGTTTTACTCACCTAAAAATTAGTTTTATCTTTAAGCTAAATGCATAACCAGTTAAAATTAATTAATGATTTTGGCATTTTTTTTCTACCAATGTTGATTCTGGGGCCTAACCTTAGAAGCACTAAAAGCAAGTGTTTATAACCAAGTGTTTATAACAGAACCCTCTCTCACACATATTGGAGTACTTTTCAGTATTTGCCACTTTTTTTTTTTTTGCTGGAAAATAGAATTTGCTGTTAAGATTAGGCCTGTTTCTAAAAGCATATATGATGAATGATCACTACAACATTTGTTGTTTGTGGCAACACTTTTTTTACAACGGGTGCAAATTGCTTCTAAAAGTAGGTTAGCCAATAATTTAGGACGGTTGCCAATGCTCTTTTCGCAAAAATGCATAATTGTTATGAAATAATCAAGACTATATCAAAAGAAGAACAAGGGAATGAGAGAATATGTGAGTTGTATTTCTCATCACAAGTACCCCTTACATATGAGGGTGAATCATATTTATAGGGTGGGGATTGAAAGTGAGTGGTCAACCATAAAAGACCACTATACAAGATAATGATGAGAATATGGGAAAAGACAAATGGACATCCACTAACAATCTTAATATTCATAACACTACCCCTTGGATGTCCATTGAGGATATGCCTCATTAAAACCTTACTAGAAAAAAACCCAATGGGATAAAAAAATCTAGTGAAGGAAAAAGAGTACAATATTCTCACGCATGGGAGTCGCCTCGTTAAAAACCTTTCCAGGAAAACCCAATGGGAAAAACCATGGCAAAGGAAAAAAGAGTGCAACTTTTCTCCCCCTGAATGAAGCGTCACTGCATTATGAATTTCAAAGATTTGGAGTTTTTCCCCGAGTGCATATGGAGCAATCTACTACACCGCTCACTGTGATGTATCTCCTCTTTTAATGGAGCTTTGCGGTCAAGATATCTTCAAAAACATCTTCTTTGAATTGTTGACATTTGGGCATGAAATGAAGAAGCAAGAACCATAGGTTGTTTCGTAGATCAAAGATGTTTCAAGGTCACCATATGTAGATAATAGCTGACTTGCATCTGACTTGATCTAGAAATGTAAAAATACTTTGTATCTGCATGGTTAATTTGAGCAACATACATAAAAATGATTTATTCATTACAATAGCCAAACATAAATATCCATCTTACCCTTTTCTGATGCATTTTGGTTTGTGATATGCATGTATGCTTTATAGTCTTCAGATCGAGATATTTGTTATTTGCTTGTCACACAACTCATTTACTCAATATAAAAAATATATATAATTAGCTCTTTCTAACTTGTAAACAAAAAAAAAATTAACTAACTAATTGTTCGGTCTCTAGATCAAGACGAGATTTTGTTTTTCAAAAGATTCTATTTGAAGATATTTATTTACATCTTGAATCCTTCTGGGATTTTCCATTTAGAGATCATTCACAGGTTCAACCTTAAAAACTCATTTTATATAATTTGAGGTCATTCATATAGAACTCTTTCTTTGAGTAATCTATAATTTTGGAAAGCTCTTCAGGAGTTCCAATAATACCAAACTATAGCAAATTTCATGTATTGATCTTTTCATAGAACTCTGTGGACCAATGGTGTCATTTCTATATCCCTCATATAGAATATAAATTGAGACGATTATACCACATGTGTTCAAATTATATCATCTCATGGAGGTACTGATTCAATTTGAGTAATCGTCTCGAGAATCCAAAAAGTGTGCACTAGAATATTAATTCCTTCGGGGATCTTTAAATAATTATGACTATCGACAAATAAGTTGTAGCAATATTCAACTTGTGAAAATTGAGCTCTTCATGTTCTACAAGGCTAATTAAGTACTGAAAAGTACTCGCATCCACCCTTGAGCAACATGTCGAGCTTTGTATCTCACAATTTCACCATTCTCATTCTGCTTCAATTTCATCTTTCAATTTTGGCTAATTCACATTGTCTACAATCTTTAGTAGACTTTGATTAATGATCCTCACTAATATTTATCACATTTAGCGCTATATTTAGTAAAATCATATTGTCAACGTTGACTTCGTTTCGGTTCCATTATATTTCATTCTTGACATAATTCATTGAGATCTCTTTAATTTCATAACTTTTCAGGTACCTATATCAGTTCTTCTGGAACTGTAATGTCATTTATGTCTGAATACTCTTTTAGAGTTTCTATATCCTCTCTTGGACCATCTTTTGTTTTAGCTCCTTTTCTTGTTCGAGGATTTTTACCTTTGGAACCGATTGGTCTACCACGCTTCAGGCGCGATTGAGACTCATTTGCAATATACGGTTGTCCAACAGGGACATCCATTTTATTAGAGCATTAGCAGCTGATATATATATATGATTTGGTCACACCTTTGGATCAGTGAATGCATTTGGTAGATGATTTCTAAGCTTTTCAAATGAATTATCTTTTGAACTTCTAGTTCACATTGTTTGGTTTGAGGATCAAGATGAGACAATGATAATTCATTCATACTGATCTATTTTGTCCAGCTGCTTATTCTCCCCCCTAATGTTGAGAAATCTAATTCTTCAAATGATAATCATCACATTGGACTATAAACAAGTTTCCAATTGTTGGCTCAAGATAATATATTATACATGGAGATTTATATCCAATATGTTTTTAAAATTCTTTGAGGACCCATCATAGTGCATTGCACATTCAAAAATTCTAAGATGGGAAATATTAGGTTTGTGACCAAAAACCAAATGTAAAGGGGAAGAGTTGTGATAACTTGTTGGCTTGATGCGAATCAATATTATAGCATGTAAAATTTCATGTTCCCAAGTAGAAATTAGAACTTCTTATCTCATAAGTATTGGTCATGTAATTAACTTTAGACGTCTAAAGAATGGTTCTTCAAGACCATTTTATGAGCGAGCGTATACTAAGTGATGTCAAATATCATACAACACTTATGAGATGCTTTTAGGGTAATTCACATAATGACCTATTACTCAAATTAGTTGAGCAAACAATCAAACAAACTTTCGGGCCAGAGTTGACGATATATATGTGGCCATATATTTGATGCATCAATTAAGATCACAAATATCTCAATGGTCCACGTGATTAGTGTACTCGTTTACAAATATCACCTTATATAATTTATAGAATTACGAGAGACTTGTTCGCTCAAATTACCAATTTCTTTTGGGAACCGTGAACACAAAGTTAGTAGATTGAAGAAACTACTGCTCTTTCAATACAAGTTCACATTAAAAAATTAACCATTTTTCGCATCATTATATACTCGGATTGTCCAATCGATCTTGCCAACAACTAAATTATTATGACATGTCAACTTCTTGTTTACAATAACATGTGCTTCAATTGCACATATATAAGTGCAAAGACAAATCGTGAGGAAAATAGACAATTTTTCCACTACACTTATTTTATCAAAGTATGTCTCGTTATATAAACATATTCAATATCTCCTTCATCTCTCATTTCAATATGATATCCATTTATATGAATATCTTTGAAAATTAAAAAGCTTCTATGAGACTTGGGGGAATCCAATGGATTCTCAATGTGTAAATGATACATAGAAACTGTTATTTGTGCAATCCTTCAGAGATGCTTGAATCATGGATTTATTGTACTTCATAAACTGTATCACAAATTTTCATCAACAATCATATTTACTTTGTTCTTCAGGAACTATATCTCAAATCTAAGCGATAACAAAAAAAATCATGCTTTGAGCAATCTTTAATGGATGCTTGAACATTTTTTCGAGTTCTTTAAGCTCTGTCCCATTTTGTTTGTTGTTTTAGCAAAACCAATTTGTCCCAAATTGATTGTTGTTTTAGAATTTCAATGTAACTTTTAATATTCTTTTCCATTTATGCTCCTATTAATGATGACAACTTTTTACGTTTATTAAATGATTCACATTTTCCTATGTAGAGAGATAAAGGGTTAATTGGTAAATTACACAACACTTTTTAAAAAATCTAGACTCCTAATCATTTTCCTTAAAGGGTGTGCCAAAACCTTAAACTACAAACAATTTGGGACGGAGAGAGTATATAACAAACTTTCACACTTTGAGCAATCTTGTAGGATGCTTGAATATTTTTTCGAGTTCTTTAATAACTATATAAGAAACTTTCACACTTTGAGCAATCTTGTAGGATGCTTGAATATTGAATTCTTCAGGAATTCATCAGGAACAGTCAAACATGATAATCGTGTTTATACAATCCAACAGGGATGCTTTAATGTTGAATTCTTCAGGATTTCATCAAGAAAAGAAAACATGATATGGCTATAAGGAAACATGGTAGCCAAATAAAATTCTTAATAAAATTTCTATGCAAGAAATATTAATAAAATATTAACATGATAAAATAAAAGCTATAAGGAAGAATATCATAACATGTAATAAGTTAGATTAACTATAAGATAGTGGAAGAAAATATATCCATATTACCGTCATCTTCATAAGATAAATTTTGTCTCAATATGTCTTTTTATTTTTATTTTAAGTGATTGTTGATAGAGATCAACAAGATGTTTTAGCGTACGACAGGTACGACCTTTGCCCCCACAACGATAGCAAATATTGCTACTCTGCCCACCTTTTTTTTTTCATTCTTTCCAATATTTTTTTTTCACTTCAGGTGGGAAAAAAATGTTCTTGTACCAAAATTATAATGTGAGTCATTCACTTCTGGGAATGAACTTCAATTCATTGAGTGGTTATAAAACCATGACTTGAATTATATTCCTTGGTACTAACATTACAAGACCATGACTTTATAAATTAAAACAAACATCATGATATAAAGCTATGAATCAAGACATTTGAAAAAAGCTTAGACAAACAAAAGTTGATCACGTTTCTGGCCCTTCAAATTCTAAAATATTTCTTCCTTAATAATAAGAAGAAGAAGAATAATAATAAAGATAATAATAATAATAATAATAATAATAATAATAATAATAATAAAAAAATAGGAATACTTAGAGGGTATTCTAAACGAATTCTACACAAGATTCAAGATCATCTCTTCACAAACCGCACAAATGTCACATACTTACTGGGTATTCTAAACGAATGTGATATGCAACCTTCCGGGCACAACCTTCCAGCCGATTAAACATATGCGATGCAACATATAATTTTTGACGATAATTCTTAGGTTGACAGAGCTTCGTGCTGATAACGTGTTATGAAATAATCAAGACTATATCAAAAGAAGAACAAGGGAATGAGAGAATATTTGAGTCTTTGTATTTCTCATCACAAGTACCCCTTACATATGAGGGTGAATCATATTTATAGGGTGGGGATTGGAAGTGAGTGGTCAATCATAAAAGACCACTATACAAGATAATGATGAGAATATGGGAGAAGACAAATGAACATCCACTAACAATCTTAATATTCATAACAATAATAAAATAATGGCAAAATGTTGTCTAGTTTATGGTTTGTTTAAAAATTTATTGAACTTAAGGCAGAATTGGGTTACAATTATAAAAACCATCAAAACCAAGGAACTCATTAAGTTATTGTCTTTTTTATGTAAACTCCCAAAAATACCCTTTACTAAACTTTAACTCCCCTCAAGTCAGCATTAAGGCACCAGTCCCACTTACTCTTAGAAGCTTAATGCACTAGTTCCAAAACAATTTATTTAAAGCAATTAATAAGGACTTGACCAAAAAAAAGCAATTAATAAGGACAAAATTGGTATTCAAGCAATAACCATACACTAAAACTTGAAATATTTTCTTATATTTGGGACCAAATTTTTCTCCAAAAATCCTCTTATAATAAGGACCGGAGGGAGTATATTCAATAGATGAATTTGTTGCCTATAACATATTCAATAAAAACCTGTTGCTTATAAGTTATGGCTACAGTTTATCAATGTTCTCTTTGTTTCAACTTTAGGCAACAGTTACGGAATGTGGACCCCTATGGAACCATTTAAAATCCGGTGTGTTAGGTATGCTAGAAAACGGTTGCCTAATATTATAGCTTAGGGGTCAGTTTTGTGGATATATTGTGTTGCAGGTTAAGTTTTGATGATGAAGGATTCTAAATAAAGTGACAAAAAGGAACTCAAAGACACAACCAACTCAAGAAGAATGTTTGTGGTAAGGGTAGACGTTAGGAATTCCGGTCGTGTCTTAGGAATGAATGTAAACCGCTTTTGAGGATCGGCTCAAATCACTCAACACACTAACACACACACAAGCAAACCCAATATATGTCTTCAATTGATAAAAGCATGTCAAATAGGTTAGGCACTTTTTGAAATCGATTCATGGCTTGATTTTTGAGAGAACTTGTTTTGGAAAGAAACCAATCGATTCATGGCTTGTAACTTTAAAGCTAGAAATCGATTCATAGCTTGTTTAAAGCTAGAAATCGATTCATAGTCTATAAAATTAAAGCTAGAAATCGATTTGCATATTGATGGTTTTAAGACATAATTGTTTTGGAAAGAAAACAATCGATTCATGACTTGTGTTTTTAAAGGAACAAAATCGATTTTCCACTTGTGTTTTAAAGCACTAAATCGATTTGTTGATTGCCTTATTAAAGCTCAAAATCGATTTGTACCTTTCCTTCCTAGTGTTTAGGAACTTGATTTTATAAAACAATCGATTATCTACTTGCTTTATTGAAGCACAAAATCGATTCCTCACTTGTTCCCACAAGCAAGAAATCGATTTTCTACCTATTATTCTAGGAGCAAGAAATCGATTTCTATGTTATGTTTTCCAAGCAACTAATCGATTTGTCACTTATTACATTAGTGTTAAAAATTACTCCAACGGTCATATTTTTACAAACTCTATAAATAGGATTTAGGGCTTCACAGATCATTACAACCAACCAACGCATAACAAAGAACAAATCAAATCCTATTACACAATCACACTTGCTCTTCACTGTTCCTATCAATTTGAGCTGATCTCTCTCAAGGGTTAGGTTGGAGAACTTCAATTTGTTGTATTCACCTACTTTAGAGGTATTTCTATTTCTTGTAATTTGTTCAATTTTTGTAATTGGTTATACTAAAGAGTGGGGAATCTCTCTAGGGGTTTGATTGCAACAAGGGTGGGGTATCTCTTGTTTGTAAATTGGTTGTACTAGAGAGTGGGGTATCTCTCTAGGGTTTTTGATTGTAACAAGGGTGGGGTATCTCTTGTTTGTCAATTGTAAGTTTTGAGGGCTCTTGCACAAAGGTGGGGGATCCTAAGTGTGAAGAGTGCCTGAGTTTTGTAAGGGTTTGAAAGCACCCGTTTTAAGCTTTATTTTGATAGTGAAAATCTCACAAAGAGTTTGTGAGGACTGGAGTAGGTCACTAGGAGGTGGTCAACCAAAGATAAATCTCTTGTGTTCTTTATTGTTTATATTTCTAATTGCTCATTTCATAAACTCACGCGAAAATTAATCTAAGTCATTAAAAGGGGAAAAGTTTTAAAGTCTCAATTCACCCCCTTTTGAGATCAAGCCACTTGTTAACAAGTTTTGAATAGTGTGCCCAAAAGGTGAGTAAACTGCTGCTTTAGACAATAGGCAACAGTCACTTAGAAGACACTTGAAAAGTGTTTCCTATAGTCTTAGGCAACAATCTTCACAGTTCTAACTACATTTTTCAATTGTTGTTAAAACCAAAAAAAAGGTTGTAGTGGATTCTTGAGTTTCTTAAGTGGGCTTTATAACGACCCATCATTTTTAGAAGAAACTCATCATTTTTCACAATGTTGATTCTTAAGAAGTCAGAATAGGTTTCACAATTTATTCGACATTGTTAGTGTGTCCCCTACAATCTTTCGTGGAAAGTGAGTAGCGTGGTTTCATGGTGATGCTCTCAAGCTAGATTATTTAAATAATATTTCTATTTATAAAAAACAATTTATCCTACATTTATAGACGTTTTACTTTTATCTACTCATCTATATTTTTCACTTGGCCTCACTTTTTTTATTCATGAAGTCATTTTTTATTATTTCAAATAATCTTTTAAGAACATATCTTCCCCATGATCTTGTTTTAACGTTGGCGAACGAATTCATGCCTTTAACTAAGTTCACCATATATGGAGGGAGCTTCTTCTATATGCAACTAATTGGTCCTTTACTAATTAGCAAGGGAATTAGCGCGGGAACTGTCCCTCGCTAATTAGAGAGAGATTCAAATTCCCTCGCTAAAGGACTAGCGATGAGTGATTTAGCGAAGAATCAGTCTCTCGCTAATTCCCTCGCAAATGATGATTAGCGACGGAAATTGGACGTTTTGCGAGAGAATAACCTTTTTTTAAAGAAATCATTCAAAAGGAGGTGTAGGGAAAACATTATGAACAAAATATTGAACATATATTTGTACTAGTTTCACATTTTCTACTCAATTTGTACCTGTAACTTCTCAAATCATACTAACCGAAAATCAATCATGGAGGAGCTTCATCATGCTTAAATTTTCTAGCACCTAACCAGAATTAAAAATCACATATAGATATCTCAATGCAAGGTCATTAGGAACTTCTAGGCCTATCACTAACGATTTTGAGGGGCCATGACCCTATAGTCCTCACAGAGATCTGCCAGTGATTATACTCATGTAAGTGGTTACTGACCGAGACTCATGTAAGTGATTATATTTCAAAATTAAAGGAGTTATAAGCTAAGTGGCTTTACTATACACTAGCTAGCTATGGGGAGACTTTGCTATCTCTTGGTGAATCGGTTTTTTTTGGCACAACTAAGTTTATTATTGGCTTAAATACTACTTTTGCCCCTGCAAATATGAGGAAAATCCATTAGGGCCCCTGTAAAAAAAACTTTAAAAGAACTCTTGCAATTACGTAACGTCTCTAAATGGGCCCCTACTGTTAGTTTAATGTAACACTGTTAATTTAATCTGACGTGGATGTCTACAAGGCGTATTACGTGTCATCAGACTGGGACACGTGGATGACAACAAGTCTTCTCACTCTCAACTATCAGACTCTCCAGTTCCACTCTCTCTACTCTCACATTTCAAGTTTCTGACAAAAAGTTACTAAAATCACACACTAAAAACACTAGGAGATCTAGGGTTTCTGACGAACAAGAATCAGAAAGGAAGAACGCGAAGAACAATGATGTAGACGACGAAGAGGCACAACGAAGACGAAGGAAGGCACAACGAAGACGAGGGAAGCCACAACGAAGACGAAGCCCATTGACGAAGACGAAGAGTAGAAATCTGAAGAAGACGACGAAGGTGAGTTGCTTTTGCATAAACCACTTGCTCTCACTTATTTTTTGTACTTTATCACTTGAATTTTGTTTTTTGGGTATGGGAATATCACGTGGGTAGGAATCAATTTTCAGTGTCTTTGTGTGTTGTTTTCTCATTGACTGGGGAATCTTTATTGTTTTTGATATTGTTGAGGGTTGTGTTGTCAATATTGAGGGGTCTATTTACTGCTTTTGCACAGGTTGGGTGTAGTGATGTGTAAATTTCTATTTTAGGTCTCTAAGTTAGGTTGAAATGTCCATATTAGCCCTTAATCTGAATTGTACATGTATATTGTGTCATACAGTGATGTCTATTGCTGTTGTTATTCACCATGGGGGGGGGGGGAGTTTGTTAAACATGACCAGCTTCAGTATGATGGGGGCATAGAGTCATCTGTTGTTGGTCAAGATGTGGATAGATGGAGTTACTTTGAGGCTGTAGGACTTGTGAAGGATTTAGGGTTTGAAAGTGGTACTTATAGGCTATGGTGGAGGATTGGAAAAGATGTGCTCTTTAGGAGGATTTTGAGTGATGATGGTGCATTAGAATTTGTTTAGCTTGCATTGAAGTTGGGAGTTGAAGCTCATATATACAATGAGCATTTTGAACAAGCTGGCCAAGATGCAGCAAATGAAACAAATGAGGAAGAGAATGAAGAGAGTGAAGACAGTGATGGTGAACTTAGGTATATTCATATGGATGATAGTGAGGAAGAGAGAACAATTGGTCAAGATGATGGGTTTGGAGATGAAGAGGTTGCTAAGACACCACCTAGAACCCCACAACCATCAGTGAATTCCCATGGTGGAACAAGAGTTGTCATTAATGGGACTCCTTATAAAGTAAAGTCTAGGGCAAAAAGAAACCCAAATAAAAAAGGTGGTGTGAGTTCTAGTGCCCAAGTTGAGTATGTAGGTGAGCTAGATGATGAATACATTAGTGAGGAGTTAAATAGTGATGATCTAGATGAAGAAGAGGATGAGAGTGGTCCAAAATATGACAGGTTTAGGATGAATGAGGTTGACAAAAATTATAAGTTTAAAGTTGTTTTGGAGTTTGGTAGTCTTGATGAGTTTAGGGATGCAATTAGAGAATGGACAATATTAAATGGGAAAAAAATTAATTTTGTGAAAAGCTGCACAAAATGGGTCAGAGTTGAATGTAAAGTCAAATGTGGATTTAAAGCTCTTGTAAGTAAGGTGGGGCAAAAACAAACATTTAGAATGAAAACTTGGAAGGGGACCCACAAGTGTGCTAGGGTAATGAATAATTCAAATGCAAGGGCAAAGTGGGTAGCCAAGTCAGTCACTAAAGGACTTTCAACCACTGACAGTGTGAAGGTGAAAGATATAATGGTTGATATAAGGGTCAATTATAATGCTGGAATTACTTGGGGTAGGGCTTGGAGGGCCAAAGAAATGGCAGAAGAGATAGTTGAAGGTGATGCAAGTAAGCAATATTCTTTGTTATGGAGGTATGCAGCAAAGTTAAAGAGGGTGAATCCAGGAAACACTTGCAAGATCTCAGTGATTAGACCAACACCTATAGATCAGCCAAGGTTTGGATTGTTTTTTTTTTTTTTGCTTTGATGGGTGTAAAAAGGGGTTCCTGAAGGATTGTAGGCCATTTATATGTGTTGATGGGTGTCACATCAAGACCAAGTATGGTGGACAACTATTGGTGGTCATTGGGAGAGATCCCAATGAACAATATTACCCATTGTTTGCTGGTGTTTTTAGCAAACAATCACTAGTTTTAAATATTGTGTTTGTGAGATCAAACTAGGAAATCTCGTGACAATTGCTCTTGTATTTTTGTGTTGTTTACGGTTTTAAAAAAATAAATTGTACGAAGAACAAGATTGTGAATAAAACAAAACAATAATTGCAAGAAATGTAAAAGATAAGTAAATAATTGCATTTGAATTGAAAAGAAGTGGTTCACAAGCACATACAATGATTCCGTTCACTCGTTTTTCGCTTTCGTTTGGAAGTTTGAGTTTTCAGAATTCTTGTGTTTATGTTGTGACCCCGAGTTTCTATTACAAAGTAGTATATATACTCCTAGAAACAAACATAAACAAAGATAACCGCCCTTAACCGCTCTTAACTTTGAATTTTGATTAAACCGCTACCAACTGTTTGTCGAAAACTTTAAGCCTTGCCTTGTCGAAAGCTCCTTTGCTTTGCTTACTTCTAAAAACTCTAAGTACCAAGCTTGTCAAAGTCTATTCCTACTATCAACACTTAGAAATCTTCTCTGTCGAATTGATAATACAATGACTTGACTGTGACTTGTAATTTCCAAGACATCATTAATGAAGAGTCAAACCCTTTTAATACTTCATTAAAAGCACTGTCGAAATTTTGGGATAACAGATTGCCCCCCAAAAAATTTTCCTTTCGACAAAATGATGAATGAAAATAAGAAAGAGCATTTTTTGAATACTGCGCAACGTTACCTCTACCGCCTTCTGCACTTAAACAGTGAGAGAAAAAAATAGCCATCATGACTTGCACAGATAAATTAAACCGTTTGATTGGGACACGTAGCATAGTTGGTGGGCCATCACGTCCCTCAAAGGTCGCAAACGTGTGAGTTATGGTGAACGTGTGAACCGCTGTATCTTCCGAACATATAAAAACGGTTAAACCCTTTCATCTCCCTCTTTATTCGCTTGAAACTTTGTGAAAAAACTCTCTGCATTCCTCATCTTTAAACTTGAAGAAACCCAGATTTACAAAAGTTGCTAACTTTCTTCTTTCCTATTCCATTTAAACTCGAAACTTACCTGCATTTCTTCTTTTCATTACTCATGGCTTCGTCATCTAAACCTGCTACGAAGAACATTGAAAGTTCAAAGCATGCTAACGAGCCCAGAGGTACACCAAAGATTGATGCTTTTGTTGATGAACCCCTTGTTACAGATGAACGGGTACTTCTTTGGCAAAATCAGGTATTAATCCCTTCGACTGAGCTTTTTACTCATGCTTTCCTGGGTCCTTTACCTAATCCCTTGTTAGAGAATGATGAAGTCAAATAAATCTTCCCCAGTCCTCGCAACCGTCGACCTAGAATTTTTTATGACACACCATTTCACTTAGAATTTTTGGTCAATCCTGTTAGAGTTTTTAGATCTGCACCTAGGGTTGATCCAAAAAATTATTTCCAATGGCTCAAGAAAGTAGAAGCTAAGAAAGCCAACGTCTGGAAGAAACAAGGCATTTCGACCTCATTCAACTGTCAAAATATGGGCCTAAATATGACAGCACTCTAATTTTGGCAGCAATGCAATTCTGGGATTGTGCCACTCATAGTCTTCATCTCAAATGTGGCATGCTATCCCCTACTCTCTTAGATGTAGCTGCCATTACTGGTTTAAAGCCTTTAGGTGAAACCTTTGATCCTAATCTTACCCCTGATGATTATGACTTTAATTTTGCCAATGCCTCTTTCGCTCCATACATTAATGATCAACATGACATTGACACTGCTGAAGTCTCTGACTTAGAGCATATAGCTTTTCTTACTCTTTGGCTATCCATTTTTGTCTTCTGCACTCGTTCTCTTCAAGTCACTAAATCCCTAGTTCCTTTGGCCATTCAACTTCATGCTGGTCAAAATATCAACTTAGCCAAACTAATCTTAGGATCTCTCCACCACCAACTTGACAACGTTGTCTTAGAGTTGAAGGAAGATGAGCCCACTACCAAATTCCTGGTTTCTGGTCCCATGTGGCTATTTCAATTGTGGCTTTTAGCTACTTTTGAATCTAGGCTTGGTCTGTTTATTCCCAAAACAGTTCAACCAACCTTAGAAACTAGAAGAACTGAGGGAATTCGACTAGCACAGTTGAAGTCCAAACAAACCAATCTTTCTGCTGAAGAATCTTTCTCTATCTATTTTGAAATTTTCTTGAATTGCTCCAATTTCAAAGAATCTATGGCCCCCTTCCTAAATAGAACTCATGGGCCAACTTGGTTCAGAAGATCGTTTCCACCTTCCTCCATTGAGCATGCTGAAGAAACCAACAAGATATGGCAAGCCTACCTTTCCCCATCAATCCTCTCTACGAGGCTCACCTCAAGCAAAAACAAAAATAACCTTGGAATTAGCAGATATTTTCCAAGCTATTTTGCAAGGCAATTTGGACTTTGTCAAATTCGACCTGCGCCTTTATATTTCCATAGGCGAGAATTTGCAAGCCCAGAAACAGAAAAGGCCTATGAACGGTCTTTTGAAACCTTCCATTACAAAGCTTTGAACTTCGAACCCATCAACTACAACCCCAAATTTTCATGCACAGAAAAATTCTATGACTGGTGGCTTGAATACTACACCACTGCTTCTGGAAAAACCAATGGAACAAATGAAGAATACCTCTTAGCGAGATTGTTGTCCGCTTTTCCTTCACGAAACGAAGGTATATCTCTTCTTGACATTTAAAGTCTTCTAAAGTTTCAATGATGTGTTGTCGACTTATTTCTTACTGTTTACTTACTAATGCTTTCGACACTATTAGCAATTACAGCAAACTTAAAAGGAAAGGGAAGAAAAACAACAACATCAAAATCTTCTCCCCAGGTTAAGAAAAAAACTAAACCAGCCTCCAATTTACCTTCCCCTTTACCAAAGGTATGTTGCTATCAACTTATCTCAAATTTTTCCTTAAGCAAGAACTTTCGATCAAATCAGGAATTTCATTTTTTTGCAGAAAGTATCTAAACTATCAAGTCCTCTTCAAATGGTAAAGTCTAAAGGGAAACAAACCATTTCTTCTACCTCTGAGGTAATGTATATCATCCTCATTTATGGTTCGACATTTCCTTTAAGTTTAAAATTCCTCTCATAATATTACTTATATTTTAAACTTATCTCTTTTTCTAGGACACTGACAGTGAAGATAATGTTCCTCTCATACCAAGATCGAGAAAAAGGACTCTCCAATATCCATTGTGGACCACTAAAGGCATTGTCATCAAAGAACCTTTTGAACAACCCCAAGCCAAAAAACTTAAGGTAAATACTTGTTTTACTTCAAATCTGTCTTGTTTCATAACTTCTCATTTTCAACACTAACAACATATCATAAACAGATAAAGAAACCTGTTGTTGCTCCTGTTGTTGAATCTATGACTGAAATTACGCCACAAGAAATTTCTTCGGCTCTACCTCTTTCGCCTACACCGACACCAGCTGAAGAAATTCTCCAAGAGCTTCCAATGGAAAATGTTGCTCCAGAGTTTACTTCGAAATCTCCTTCGACAATGAGCATGGAAAATACTTTAGCAGAAGAAATAAACCCAATTCTCGAATCAGAGCTCGCAATTGCTGATAAGAGCATTTCCAATGCTGATGGTGTCGAACAAAGGACCAACATTGAGGCAAATGTTGAGGCTAGAGAAGAAATTTTTATTCCGTAAGAATGCAATGATACAAGAAGAAGAAAAGGACCATTGTTGAGAAAAATCCCGACGCAACCATGTCCGATAAAAAGAGAGAAGAGGTGCTTAAAGAGAATGAATCAAAAATCAAGATACCTCTATTAAGGAGTCTACCAACAAGATCATTAATGCGAAAGAGCTTTCTAAATGAAGAAGAAGAACCTTTAGCAGCTTTAAAACTTATGTTGAGCCTTCAAAGTTCATCAACACATTTGGCTAATGACTCTTCGAATACCTCTTTAAGCTCTATCAACCAGATTCGATGGAAGGATTGCTTCGTCGCTTGAAAACTAAGTTATTGGAAGGGGATCTAGTGACAAAATCGAGCAAACACCCTCTGAGTGTGCAGAAATCAAATCTCTTATTCAAAAATTGAATAAAACAAATCCTTCCCAAGAACTTCTTGCTTTCTTGATTGAATTTGGTCCTCTTTTCGAGCAACTCTCATATCAAATCAAACAACTCTCAAGCGTCCTTAAGCAAAAAGATCAAGAGATTCAACTTCAACAGAAAGAGCTTAGCTCTTTAAAGGCCTCCCAAGAAAAGATTGAATTCCTCAAGCACAAGTCATGAAAGACGAGCAAGAGATTGCTGAATGGGATCTAAAAATCCAGCGCTACAATGAGGAAATTAGAATCCTTCAAACAAAGCTTTCAAATGCTAAATTCCAGAGGAGTCGAGTCGAAGAAAGAATGAAGAGCTCTTCTTCAATGTAAAAAGGAAATCGAGGCGATGGTGGCTATAGAACACTTGGAAAACGCCAATCAACATCAAGTCACCGTTGTCCAACTCGACAGGGATTTAGGTTTTCTTAACACTTCCATTGCTTTGAGTGCCAGTATTCTCAATAGGCTTAAAGCCTCATTGAAAAACCTTTAGTTATTTTTTTTTTTGTAATAATTTAGAGAATATTTAATGGTTATGTAATTTTGACTTTGCACTTCACACTACCATTTGTGAACAACTTTCATTTATTTATGTTTGTTCAATCTTTATCTCATTCAAAGTTGGTTTGTACTGCTTTAAGTACTTACCATTTATTCTAAATATCCTGTTTTCGTCACCTAGTTCTTCGACTTCATAAGCACCATTCGAAAAACATTGCAACACGCGAAGTGGACCTTCCCACCCTGGTGACCACTTACCCAAGACTCTATCCTTTTTATCCATAGGCAACAAAACCTTCCACACTAAATCTCCTGTATCAAAGGTTTTCAATAATGATCAGAAGGAATTTCCCACTGTCTTTGAATCCTAGTTGATTGTAGACAAATTTCAACAGGTAACACTGCATCATGTCCAAATGTTAGCCTATACGTAGTAGTGTTGATAGATTCCTTAGGCGAAGTTCGACAAGCCCACAACGCTTGATCAAGAGTATTGTGCCAATTCTTGGGTTTTCGCCCAACATGCTTTTTAATCAAATTAATAATAATTTTATTGGCAGCCTCTACTTGACCATTAGCTTGTGCATAATATGGTGTCGAAGTTAACAACTTAAAACCAATTTCAGAAGCAAAATCTACCACTTTTCGACCAGTAAAAATAGATCCTCGATCCGTTGTAATAGTTTCGGAATTCCATACCTATAAATGATATGACTTTGAATAAACTTTATTACTGCTTCTTGATCAACATTGGCTAAAGGTATTGCTTCCACCCATTTGGTGAAATAATCAATCCCTATAAGAATGTATCTATGGCCTTTCGACGAAGTTGGTTTTATTTCTCCAATTACATCTAAAGCCCAACCTCTAAATGGCCAAGGTTTAACTATAGAATGCAACTCATTTGCAGGCACATGTTGTATCCCAGCATGCTTTTTGCACTCTTGACACCCCTTAGCAAATTCTATGCAATCTTTCATCATAGTTGGCCAATATACACCTTGTCGAAATAATAACCATTTCATTTTGTGGCCTGCTTGATGTGAACCACATACTCCACTATGCGATCGAAATCAAGCAAATATGCCTCATTTTCACTAAGACATTTCAATAGCACTCCCTCAGGAGTTTTCTTGAACAGTTCATTTCCAATTATCACATAGCTTAAAGCTCTATACTTCACTTTCCTACTGGTATTTCCTGTAGGATTTTGGAGGTAATTCACGATAGGCCTTCGCCAATCATTATCAGTCATATTGTCAAGAGCAAAAATTTCTGCTAAATCAACCTCATCAACAATATGACATTTTTCGACTGCGTCTTCATTTATACTTATTGCCCCCCAAGTTTTTGGTGTTGACAATATTGTCGAAGAAGAGTCGTTATAAAGACAGTCAGTAGAAATAAGTTTGTCTTTTATGTCAATCAACTCTTCTAATCTTTGCTTCGAAACTTTATAGCCTGAGGCAATTTGCGCCAACTCATTTGCCACTTGATTTTCAATCCGTGGTAAATGTTCTAGGTGTACAGACGCAAACCTTTTCAACATAGCATTGGAAACAATGAATTATTTAACAGGTGCTCCTTAATGCATTTGTATTCTTTTGTCAGTTGTTTGACAACTAATTGAGAATCACCTTTTATTTCCACATGACTTGCCCCCAACTCAAGTAAAATCTCAAGGCCTACTATCAAAGCCTCATACTCGGCTTCATTATTGGAGCAAAAGTCTCGAATTTTAAATCTATACTTCGTTGGAATATTATCTGGGGAAATAATTAAAATACCAATACCAACTCCATTTTTATGGCTTGAGCCATCGAAGTATAATTTCCAAGGACGTATGTCTAACAAATTCATTGCACGCTCGACAAATGTAATGGTCTACTATAAAATCAAGAACCACTTGTCCTTTGATTGACTTGAGTGGTTGGTAAGTTAAATTATATTCTAACAAAGCCAAAACCCACTTACTAATTCGACTATGCATTATTGGTTTTGACAAAGATATGCTTAATGACATCAAAATGTGAATAAACATAAACATTAGCCGGTTTTATATATTGCTTTAACTTCATGCATGAGAAATACAAACATAAGCATAACTTTTCTATTGGGTTATACCTAGCTTCGGCATCATGTAAAACTCTACTGAGGTAATAAACGGCTCTTTTTCGACACCACTATCGCCCTCTTGTGCTAACATGCTACCTATTGTATTATCGTATGCGACTATATACAATTTCAAATCTTGTTTCTAATAACAGCAATAAAATTGGTGGTTTCATCAAATAAGACTTCACTTCATCAAATGCCACTTGATGTTCATGCTCCCATTTGAATTCTTCTTCTTTCTTCAGTCTTAACAATGGTGAAAAAGCTTGTGTCTTGCCACTTAGATTGGATATAAATCTTCGCAGAAATTGATTTTTCCCAACAATGACCAAGCTCTTTTTGGTTGAAGGAGCCTTCGTTTCCATAATAGCTTTAGTCTTTATTTGATTTATTCCTATGCCTTTTTTGTGCACCACAAAACCCAAAAATTCACCTGCACGTACGCCAAAGGCACACTTTATTGGATTCATTTTTAATCCATATTTCCTCATTCTTTCGAACGATCGTCGAAGATGGTCTAAATGACCACTCGCTGAGGAAGACTTAACCACCACATCATCTATGTATACTTGCATAAAATCATCAATAAAATCATGAAACATAGTATCATTGCCCTCTGATATGTAGCACCAGCATTTTTTAAACCAAAAGGCATTACTACCCATTCATAAACACCTAATGCCCCGGACATTATTTCATTTTGGCATACAATCTTCGAAACAATTAAGCACAAGTCAATTCAAATTCCTATACACCACAGCAACAATCAACCTATAGCAGAGACGTCAATCAAGTTCAACAGTTTTCAACAAGCAATCTTCAAATATTGTTCAGGGTATACTTACCACGGTTAGGTCATATAAAAATTACTTTCTATATTCTAACAAGCTAATCAAGCAATCAATCAAATTAAATTAGTGCATGCATTCAAATTTAATACTAACCATGAGTTATTGTCGCCTTCTTTCATTGGGGATGAGTGATTAGGGTGATCATCCCTCCTACTCATGCAACAAACTAATTAAGGTCACAAAACTACTTTCTTTCAATTTATAACTACCACATTAAAAGATTTTTAACGCAATCGAGAAAGGCGTCGTCGTCACGACTTTCACTCACCGGACGTCGTTAGAACTCTTTTAATCACACATATCTTAATGATACAAACAACGATTGTGAATGACAAAATCAATGCTACAACCACCGCCATACGCCGACCACATATACCTCAATAGATCAATATAACTTGCAATCGCTATCCATCAAATAATTTACAAGACATGTCAATGAAAGAACAAACCAACAAGGTCACAATAATAAACAACAACATGATTATGATTCAGAACGAGTACTAAGACTCGAGGGTTATCAGACTCGACAACTTGGCCGGACGGACCGAACTGCTCTGATACCACTAATGTAACACCCCCTTTCTATTTAATACTATTTAGTCAATTTTAAAATCAGAGTTTTCAAAAATATTCCACGCACCTCAAAGAGAGTGCTACATTTCTTCAAAACACCTTACATAACTCTAAAATAGTAATTAAAATAAACTCCAGAATACGATACATAGCACCAACAAGTCTGAGATTCAAATAGTACAACAGCGGAAGATAGTAGTTTAACATAATAGTTCAAAACATAATAAAATAACAACTACTAAATATTCCCCCCGGTGCTACGTATTAGAGCCGACTCGACCACACTAGAAGAAGGATCTCTAAACACCTTTAGTCACCGTCACCTGCAGGTTGCCGGCATACGAGGCAACACGACGCAGTAGGGTGAGTCTCTTTACATAAATAATAACAAGTAAGATAAGCGTTATAATAGGAAAGCAACTATCAACACCAATCCACAACAATTAAGGCATTTACCATATAATTATAACATCAAGAAATATTAGTAATGGAACAATCAAACATCACCAAGATTCCCTAAGATGTATGAGTGTATGCATGTATGCAATATGCATGTGGATCCATCACCATCGCTTATAAGCCTCCCGGGGCACCCATCGCTTTGGCCGAAGCCCCCGTCGCTTTGGCCGAAGCCCACATCGCTTTATACGTATGATTTATGCGACACCATGACAATGCACCACAACACAATACATTTACCACAACATTCGTTGACTCATCACTCAATCATCTCCACAACACAACCCGTCGCTTTGGCCGAAGCCTACACATCGCTTAATCATCACCACAACACAACCCGCCGCTTTGGCCGGGCCTACACATCGCTTAATCATCACCACAACACAACCCGCCGCTTTGGCCAAGCCTACACATCGCTTAATTATCACCACAACACCCCACACACTCATTTATTACATTAAATCTCACACCAAGAATTAAATCCCATCTAAGGACCTTCTCAACACTCAAGGACCATTTTGACACACCAAAGATTAATTTAGCACCTAAGGACCATACTAGCACTCAAGGACTATTTTGACACCATTAGGATTAATTTAATACTTAGGGACTAATTTGACACTTAAGGACTAATTTTAGACTCCAGGGACCAAACAACACTTAGACACTCTTAGCACCAACAGCGCCAAGGGCGACCATTTGGCGCCTCTAGCACACACTCCAAGACAAGGCGCACAACTAGGCGCCAAGGCAGCCATTTTGGCGCCCACACCGTGTCACTCCAAAGAACACACACACACAGCGCACACACAGCGCCAAGTTCCTGGCCGAATCGGCGCCTCGGCACGCATGACACACACGCGCGCATTACCCAAACCACTCGCAACACGCACACAGCGCCAAATTCCGTGGAATTGGCGCCTCCCCTGCACACCGTGCCACACCCTCCCAGGAACACTCCAGGCGCCAAATTCCCAGGGAATTAGCGCCCTACCCACTTTGTCCTCCCTGCCAGCCACACAACAAAGACCTGGCGCCATTTTTCCCAGCAAATGGCGCCCCCTCTCCCCAGCACAACCCCATACCGAGCCAAAAAACGCACTCCTAGCGCCATTCACTTGTGAATTTGGCGCCTCCCTTTAACACACCAACCAAAGCAACTTCAAACACACTTTTACTCAACAATTCAACTCTCACTGAAACAACACTCAATTAGGCATTTAATCCACATCATTAAATCATCATAATATCATATTTCTTCACATTGAAGCATTTTATCAAACACATAGCATGCACATTTAACAACACATGTGTTTCCAACATCAAGCATCATGGTATTACCAAATTAATTACAAATGCCACACAACAAACATATGATTAACACAAAACCCACACAATCAAACTATCCTAGAGCTATTCCACACATAACACATATCATACAACTTATTATATACGTAAAGTAGAGCCCCCTAACCTTGAATGAGCTAGAAACTTTCAACCCAACACCAAGAACCAACAAAGTGAGTACTCCTACCCTCCTTTCAGCTGGAAAACGTGACCTCTCCCTCCTTGGGTAACAATGGAGAATCAACAAAGAATGGAAATGAGGTGTTAAAACTACCACACTAAAAAGAGGAAGAAAAATGGAGAAGAATGGACTAAAACACTCCACTTACCAAGCAAAACTCAAGAGAAAGTCTCCTCCTTTCTTCTTATTGGGCTGCCGTCGGCCTTCCTCTTCTCCTCTCTCTCTCTAATTTTTCTTTTCTTTCTTTGAATGAGACACAATGAGTCTCTACCTTAGGAACCCCTAGGTTTATGACTAGAAATTGGGCTCACTAATGGCCCTTGGGCCTTATTTACACCTCCCCAATTAATTTAATTCACCTCTTGTAATAAAATAAATCCCATCTTACTTATCCCGCTTAATTAAAATACTCACCATTTAATTACCCTATATTTAGTTTAATATAGACAACTAAAACAATCACTTAATTACTTTAGCTAAATAATCGCTTAATTAAATTAATTAAATAATCACCTAATTAAATTAGTTGAATAATTCACCTAATTAATTTTTGGGCGTTACACTTTGAACTCCCTTAGTAACGCGATGATTTGGGTCTTTAATACAACATCAAGGTTTTCACTAACATATGTTGGCCTTTTAACCGAGCCATCTCCCAAATCAACCTCTTCCAATGGGTCTTGAGCTTGCATACGCCTTCTTGCCGATTCTCTCAGATCTTTTCAAATCCCAATGGCTCATCATCATAGATGCAATCAAGTCTTTCATCTATGACTATGTCATTTTCTTCATCCGGATTTTTGACTTCGATGACCATAGTTTGATGAATTATTTCGCTTCCATACCGCTTTTAATTTATTTTCTACCATGTAAGCCGTAATTTTGTCCCATGCATTGGGCAATCGACATATGGATACTTTTTAAGTTTGTGTGTCCCATCCTCGTCGGAGGAATAACACCTTCAGATAGACATCTACATCTCCCATTTTCTCCTCTCTCAAATAAAACCATGTGTTGGGTGAAGGTGAACCAAGCAAGCACATTATCGGAAGGAGATATGCTTGTGTGGAAGATGTACATGGCGCAATATTCGCCATTTGTTTCTCAAAGCTCTCCTTTGTGATTTGATTCACATCAGCACGAAAGTAACTTTGGTCAGCTTCGACATGCTCCACCAGACCATCCTCTTTCCATATTACTAATCGCTGATGTAAAGTTGAAGGCACAACACCTACTCCATGTATCCACTCTCTACCTAGGAGTAAGTTAAAGTTTGCTTTAGATGCTACAACCAAGAACATAGTAGTTCTTGTTATAGTGCCAACAATGATATCCACCTCTATGGCCCCCAAAGAGTGACAAGTTTTGCCTTCATAATTACTTAAGACAATATTATGTGGTTTGAGGTCAGTGTCAAATTTACCTATCTTCTTCAATAAACCTTGAGGCATCAGATTCACTGCAGCTCCTCCATCTACCAAAACCTTGTTAATGCCAACGCCATTAACTTTGGCCTGCACATACAATGGTTTCAAATGGTTCTTCATGCTTAAATCTGGCTTCTCAAAAACTACCATTTGCTCTTCGACACATCCTTCATGCATAACATAGTAACAAACTGGCTTATGATAAGCCATATCTTTGGTGAAATCTTCTTCTACATCATTTGGAACTGTAATGACATCATATTCACTAGGCAATATAGACACCACATTGCAAATAACATCAAAGTCATCCCCAGAGTCTTCGAAATCTGAAGCTATATCCTCATCCATGTCGAACTCAAAGATCTTTCTTTTTCAAAGGATTTACAAAGGAGGAAATATTCTTTCAAGATGCGTGCCTTCTTGGCTTCTCTCGTGATAACACCTTGCCTTTGACCCTATTTCCAAAGATTCACTTGATTCGCAAAGACCTATACTTACCTTTGTGGACCCATCGCCTTTTGGATTCACCTTCTTTGCCATCGCCGAATCGCTGTGCTGCTCACCACCAGCAGCTAGTGTCGCTTTTTTTCGTCTTTTTGAAAACGACGCCACCGAAGTCTTTGTCATTGGGTTCTTACCCTTATAATTGTTTTTGTAATTGTACTTAGCAAAGATCACTTACATCCGATTTAACAACCTTGACATGTAGGTTTGTGTGTTTAGAAGCGCGTGTATCCACTTTCCGAGATTAGGATCCGCCATTGGAACAAAAGTCTTAGTCCATTGATGCTTTTTGCAATCGGTATTGCTTTGCTTGACGAAGACTCGCTCAACCCTTCACTTTGTAAGGAAGGTCTCCTTTTTGAAATCAAACTTTGGCCTCTTGTCTAACCACTTTCTTTTGTTCTTTTGTCGAACACCATAGTCTTCGACACTTTTGGTCGCTTTCTTTGTCAAAAACAACACTACATTTTGGGCAAAGCATCACCTCGTAATTGTTCGGTTTGCACCTATTGAGGAAATCTATTAATTGCCTTGACTTTTGGGTACACATCTTGCACCTTCTCATCATACTCCTTTTGAGTTAATTTTTGTGTCCCAAAGATCAAATGCACAACACTTTTCATCTTTTCTCGTGGCGGACTTACTATGATTTGGAGTGTCTTCCATCTTAGCCTCTACCATACCCACATGTGCTTCAAATGGTTATGCAAACATAGCTTCAAACAGAGGCAAAGTGGTCACCCTCAATTTGCATTGGTGCTTTCTTTTTCTTATCACCAAATTTGAGCCTTCCTTCTTCAATTGCCTTTTGTACTATATCCCTGAAAAGTACGCAACGGTCAGTGTTATGTCCCAAAAAATTATGAAACTTACAATAACCCTTTTTCTTTCTCTGTTCGAGAGGTGGCACTTTCTGTGCCATTAGGCACTAATATTTGGCCATCGCTTACTAATGCATCAAAAATTTCATCACATTTAGTAACATCAAAGGTATACGTTTTAGGCACAAATCTATCATTTTTAGGCTCTACAGGTTATTCCCATTTGCAGCCCTCAATGATTTACAAGTGTATGGAGGACTGTGCTTGAGTTCACCACATCTATTTCCTCCTCTTCGACATAAATGCAAAGATCGAATTCTTCATCAACATAGGCTACTTTTTCCTTTTTGAAAAACCCGACTGAGTTCTCCTTTTTTTGGAACTTAGTTACCCTAGTTTTTTCCTCTTTGAGTCTCTCGACTTGTCGAACCCTGTCTGCCAATTGGGCCATATCTCTCAAATGAGATGTATCCAATTTCTTTCTAATTGAATAATCAAGGCCACCAGCAGCCATTTCAACAAGTTCATGTTCGTACTACTTGCGTGAAACATCGAGACTTCAATAATCTAAATCTATTCAAATAGTCATCAATAGATTCAGGCATTTTGCGTCTAACACTGGCCAACTCCTTAAGACTAATCTTCGACTGGCCCATGTAAAATTGAGCGTGAAACGCTTTTTCTAATTGCCCCCATGTAAACATAGAACCAGGGGGTAATGTGGTGAACCAAGTAAACGCATTCTTAGTTAGAGAATTTGGAAAATATTTCATTTTCAAATTTTCATTTTGGGCTATGTCTCGAGCAATGTGTTCGACTGTGGACTCATTTGTATCACCACCAAATTTGGTAAACTTAGGAATTTTCCAGCCCCTTGGCAACTCCGTTTGCAATGCATACTCACACAAGGGTGATACAAAATTAGGCCTTTGTAAACCTACGTTAAGGTCATTTTGTGCCAATATAGTTTCTACTAACGTGGCTATGTTATCTTGAACGCCAACATTATTTCGTTGAACTTGTCGAACAACTTCATCAGCATTTTGGTCTCTATTTACCAAAACTACTTCAGGGATATGGTTTCCCATCCTTGTTGTTCTCCTACAACCGCTGGGCTTCGATCAGAATCGATCTCTGCGGGGTACCAGACACATTACTCACACCATTGGGTACTTGCCTATTATTAATCGTAGGAACCCCAAAGAAATCCGCAATCCTACCCATTTGATTTGCCAACATTTGGTAACTAGTGGTAGTATTTTGGATTGGTGGGTTAAAAACCGTACTAATTTGTTGGGTTAGCATATTAACCATATCATGATTACTTTCGTCTACTTGTTGTCTTAACGCCAACAAAGACGCATTGGTTAATGCAAAGAGGGTTTCGACCTTGCACACTCTCGTAAGAAACGCATGTAGGAGAAAAGGTCGAAATATGTGGCATTCCAGTAGGCATGCCATACATACCGAAAGAGAATGGTGGTAGACTCATCACTAGTGGAAAATATGGATTTTACATCGGCAATTAATAACGGTTCACACAATAGCCGATATGAAAAAAGAGGCGGTGGCATTTTTGAAATTATGTACACATTTTCTATATCGGTTCAGGCTCTAACCGATATGGAAACTCTAATTTACATTATCTATATCGGCTCCTATCTAAACATTTTTGTTCGCTACCTTCTTTCTCTCATTCTCACTACTGCAAAGATTGGTTCTCTCTCTCTCTCTCTCTCACGGAAGCAAAACCCTCGACGTACGGTTCTCTCTCTCACTGCGCAACGAAAACCCTCTCCTTCATCTTTCTCCTCCATCTTCTCCTCCACCACTCCACCACTTTACCACCCATCGTTCTTCTTCATCTTCTCCTCGCCGCTGCCTCAAGCCTCAAATTTACGACAACTCGAATATCGAAACCCTAACCCATCCGCCATTGTTGCGCTGTCATGAGAGATTTTCCACCGGAGAAGGGTTTAAATTTTGGCAAATTCAGGTTCGGATCTGCTTGCATTTGAAACAGTTCCAAATAAACGTGAAGCTCAGATGTTTTTGTTCACCGTATATATGGGTATTTTCCTTTATCTGTCTGCCGTATGGGTATTGAGAAAAATGCTCAGATTAAATTCCTTAGGTAAATTTAATCTCTCTGGTTAGATGTTTATATTAGTACTGCAGGTTGATGTTCATGGCATTCTTGAATACCTTAGGTAAGACTTGTCATCTTGTGCAAATTGGATCCTCTGATGAGTAATGTGAGATTATGGGATTTTGTTGTGTATATTTCAAGTCTGTGAATTGAATACTTCAGTTATTGCGATTGTGAGACCTTGGTCCATTTCGGCGTTCAATTTTGAATGGTTTTCTTGAAGCTTATTCTTTTGGTTATTTACATTGCATATTTGCATCTTCAATATAGAAATATTAACAAATCACACAACTAATTAGATTGCCGTATTTTTTGTATTTTCATATATGTAAATTTTTGTCTTTTACACATATATAAGATACACAAATGTTCATGACTCCATGATGGTTTAATCTATAGAAATTAAAAGAGGATGCCCTGCTTATGTGCAATGTTTATAGAACTTAATTATTCATTATTATGTTTGTCGTTATTATCGTGTTGTTGGAAGTAGTGGGCAATCGTAATGACGTGTATCTTGTTTTTGAGCATGGAACCATGAGTCTTCATAAACTCATCTACAATCCATTGATGGTGAGCTTTGTAATCCCGCAAAAAAGTAAGTGATGTTTTGGGAACTATTGTTTCCATCTACTTCAAAGATAACTGGGTTTATTAAACCTTAATTTTAAGGAGTTGCTTTAACTTTGCCATTCCATTATACCAAATAACTTTGCCACATCACTCTAACCTATTGCGTAACTATTATTTGCATCAAATTCTTTCTCGAGTTGAATATCGTCATTCACCGAAAGTTGTTCACAGAGACTTGAGACCTCACAACATTCGACTCAAGCACTCCCAATGGCCATGAAGTGAAGCTAAGTGGCTTTCACGCATCTAGAACATTCGAATCTCCTCTTTCATCATACTCTGGCAATGTATGAAACTTTCTTTCAATAAATTTTCTTTAGATTGTGTTGTTTACTGACTTTTATTTATTTACTATTTTCAGTTGGGTAGTAGACCTTGTTATACAAATACCAACTTTTGTTAGGCTCCACCAACTACTCAACCGCAGCTTGATATTTGGTCCGTGGGTTGTATGTTTGCTGAGATGGTTAAACTCAAGCCTCTTTTCAATGGTGAACATCAAGCCACTATATTGGCTCAGATGTTTAGGTAATTTTTACAAAAAAATTGCAACAATTCGTATGATTTCTCTACGCGTATGATACAAACTTAATTTATCAATTGAACATTTTATATGCAAAGCTTGCTTTGGTACCCCATTTGACTGTGACTTGTAATATCCAAGACATCATTAATGAAGAGTCAAACCCTTTTAATACTTCACTAAAAGCACTGTCGAAATTTTGGGATAACACCCATTTGCTTTTGGGGTTATTGAAACAGAAACAAAGGAGTCATGGAGATGGTTTTTAACTTTGTTGTTGGAAGACATTGGTCAAGATAGAAGATGGATCTTTATATCAAACCAACAAAAGGTAATGTTTTCATTTTTGTCCTCACAGTGTTTAATTTCACTTTAACACTAACAGTTATATGCATTTTGTCCTCACAGTTTCTGTTTTAACAGTTATATGGTTTCAGTTTCTGTTTTAATTTCACATGTTTAACACTAATAGTTTGCTCACAGTTTCTGTCCTCACTGGTTTCACTTTAATTTCAGTTTTTGTCCTCACTGGTTTCAGTTTCAGGTTGTAACACCCCAATTCTACCCATTCGTTTATTTAATCATAAAACAACAACTAGACTAGTGTTCGTTTTCCCCCAGGTGCTACGTATCAGAGCAAACGACACTGACTCAAAAGGGATGAAGGAAAAGGAGTCCTTCACTAGCGTGTACTTGCACGTTACCACGAAGGTAACATTCAACAGTAAAGGGTGAGTCTCTAACAGCATAAAAAGTATATGATAGGTAATATACTAGAGACTAGCAGCTATAATAACCATAGCATAACAACATTGTATTTTCAACTATCACGCAGCAACACCAACAATCAACAATATAAACAACAACAACAACAACAACAAGCAACTACAATCATGAGCATGACATATGTTAATGAAATGCAACCCACATCGGGTATATGCATGAGGTACCATCGTGGCAAAAATAGCCTCTCGGGCACAAACGTCGCTTTGAGCATAGCTCCAAGACCGCAGCCTTCGTCGCAATAATGCATATGGCATGCATGAGACACCATGTACATCACCTCGGAAAACAATCAACAACAACAATAGCCTCTCGGGCACAAACGCTTTGAGCATAGCTCCAAGACCGCAGCCTTCGTCGCAATAACATCATCACTTAGGTGGTCTTACCTGACCCATCATCATCAACATCAAAGTGTGGTCATAGTTGACCCAACAAAATCATCAACAAACAACAACAACAACAGTCTACCAATGCACAACAACTTCATCAACCTCATCATTTGGTCATTTCCGACCCAACGGCAACAACGTTAAATTGTAGTCTTATTTCCACATACCACAACATCAACATATGTGGTCTTTTTGACCCACAACAACACATCAACATATTTTAATCGTTCCCTGACACAACAAGACATTTCCATACTAGTCGGCAACGGTATGGCGCCCTACAGCAACAAAACCAACAACACTGACACACTTGGGCGCCAAATAAGACTAAAAATTGGCGCTGGCAAAGAACTCTGCGCCACCCTCGCACTTCGACACACACACACTACACTACGGCGCACACACACACCGCACTCTCTAAGCACACACATACAAAGCCTCAACACACATACACTACACTTCTAAGACACCTACACTACACTTCTAAGACACATACACCGCACTCCTGCACACACCACAAAGCTTCGACACACATACACTACACTTCTAAGACACCTACACTACACTTCTAAGCACACATACACCGCACTCCTCGGCACACACACAAAGCTTCGACACACATACCGCACTTCATCTCACTCACCTCTGTTACACTACCTCACTTCACCTCACTTACCCTGCTACACTATCTCACCGACCTCACTCACCCTGGTTACACTACTCTCACTTCACCCTCGGTTACACTACCCTCGCACACTACCTCACTTCACCTCACTCACCCTCGGTTACACTATCACTTCACCTCACTCACCCCTGGTTACACTACTTCACTTCATTCACTCATCTCACTCTGTCACTTTCCCTTTCACCTCGATTACACTAACTCACCCTACATAAAGACTTCAATTACACTACTGTTATGCGCGATAGAGTTGTGCAAGTGTACACAATCGCAACAAGTAATAAAGTAGTAAGTAAAGTTTGTCTCCACAGGGATTGATATTAATTTTACAGTTTAAGCGATACTAGCACTTAGTGGACCGAGTAGCAAATGCTTGTAGTAAAAGGTTATCAGTTAAAAAGTGGTTGTCAAAAGAAAACAGTAAAAGAGTGGTTGTCGAAATATGAGAGAAACAAGTCGGATTGCTCTTTGCTAAGTAAATTCCCAATTAGTACAGCGCTATAGCGTCAAGCGCTGTTGCAAATGTTTTTGTGCTTTTCAGTCACTCACGCCAGGGTTTGGTTATAAGATGCCTATGTCTAGGTTCTAAATAAGTTCACCCCTGTATAATAAATAACCCACGGCCTTTGCTCTATGAACTATTGCATTTCTATGTCTAGAGGGAGCAAAATCTATTTAAATGTCTTTAAATAGACTTTCGTTCATATCAATCTTTGAAGTCAATCCATGAACCATGTCTGTACCCACGGATATACCCATTTTAGCTGATCATTTCTAAAACAAGTTTGAAAGAAGTATAACACAAAGATTGAAACGCAAAGCATGCAACATTATAAATACAATACTAACGGTTCATTACAAAGATCCGAGCAATCCAACTCAAGGTGTTTAGCTCATGTTGAGCATCATCAAGAAAATACAAGATAGAACACTCATATTACCTAGAACGAAATGGGAAGAAATGGTGGCAAAAGATACACACCGAAGCTTCCACTTCATCCACGACGATGACGCTAAACGCCGAGTTCACACCGAAGCGAATACTAAACTAAAAATTACAATAAAAACAAAAGCTAGAAATGTTTAACTATGGAGAAAATCTCTCTCTAAAAACTCTCTCTGAATCTGCGAATGTGTCTCCCAAATGTATGCGCAATCTATTTGTAGAGAAGAAGGAGGAGTAGTTGTAGTTTCCGGAGTTAGCGCAAAAAGGTGGTATGGCCATCTCACCAACTGAAGCTATCATCCCACTCACACAACGCCATGTGTCCTATAATATCCATTAAAATCCGGCTGCGCCAGCTGCATAGTGGGCACAGAAAACGAGACTCTGAGTGAAGAGCTTGGCGCCAAAAGTACACTTCTTCTTCAGACTCAGTCGAGCTCAAAGATTTAGTCGACCTGCCCTCGTGCCGAGGTGCCCTCTTGTCGCTGTAGCGTTAGACGCTATAGCGCTTAACACTGCAGCACTCACAAAACACGTTAAATTGCTCAAAAGGGCACCAGATGTGCCGAATTCATACAAAACAGCTTCTAACCCTTCTTTTCCTACAACTATACTAATTAGAGACATAAGATACTAATATTACTTGAGAACTCACTTGATTTACATGGATAAAGGTATAAATAACTCATATAAATATGAGTCATCAACTACTTCACTTCATTCACTCATCTCACTCGTCGCTTCCCCTTTCACCTCTAAGCACTACTCACCCCTGGTTACACTACCTCAATTACACTACTTCACCTCATTCACTCATCTCACTCATCGCTTCCCTTTCACCTTGGTTACACTACCTCACTCGGTGCACTACCTCGCCATACACTACTTCACTTCATTCACTCATCTCACTCTGTCGCTTCCCTTTCACCTCCTACACTACCTCGCGCCATACACTACTTCACTTCATTCACTTATCTCACTCGTCGCTTTCCTTTTCACCTCAGCACTAACTCACCTCTGCACACTACCTAGGCATTATAGAGACTACTCTCCCATATACAACCCAACATAACCCTTTTTATACTATGAGACTCCCTTACCTCAAGAATTGTGGAAGATGAGAAACCCTTCAATCACCAAGAAAACGCAGCAACAAGGCTCCTTCTCCTCAATTCGCAAGTCTCCTCTTCTCTCCTTCTCTCCCACTAAGCCGCGATCCTCTTCTCTCCCTCTCTTCTCAACTCCAAGACCGATACCTTTCTTTCTTTCTTCTCTCTCCTCCTTTTCTTTTTCTTTCTTATGAGTGTCTAAGACACTAAACCTTGACCTTATGTACTTGGGCTCATGCGACGTTGGGCCCTTTTCGCTACTCCTTCAATTACTTGCACTACTCCTCTTTTAATTAAATCACCACTCACTTTCTACTAACCACCACTCCTCATTTAAATCAAATACCCTATTATTATTTTAATATAATTATAAGTGATAAAATACCTAAATGATTTTAATTACATAATAATTAAATTATTCATGCGCATAACTCTCCCCACTTAGAATATTTTCGCCCTCGAAAATTTAAAGCTTCACAACCTCCCGTGATATAAATCTCCGCTAACGAGACACCGACTAGCTGCAATGCACTGCACTCTTCACTCCCAAACTCCCGACTTACCACGCCAATTAATGTGAACGTGGTTATGCTCTAACCAGCCTCATACCCAAGATTACATCTAACCCACTCAACGGCAAACAAACAAAGTCAATAACAAAGTCTCTCACAAGACCGACAAGTGGACACCGAGAACACACCGCAGAAGTGGTTACCGACCCTTTACCGGAGTGTCGACAACCATCTCTCCATTCATAGCGCATAAATCAAGACCCAAACGCTCACAACAATCAACAAAGAATAAACAACAACATAACTATAACTTAGAACGAGTACCAAGACTCGAGGGTTAATAGACTCGACGACTCGACAACTTGGCCGGACAGACCGAACTGCTCTGATACCAACTATGTAACACCCCAATTCTACCCCTTCGTTTATTTAATTATCAGAGTGCGGAATTCAAATTCATCATGCATTGGAGCGTTACACATCGACATTTCAAAAACTCAAGCAACGTATGCTCAATTAAAACGCTCAAAAAGATACGCAAAGACATCGTGAAACTCATTTCAATGTCATACAATTCCAGAACAACTATTAATATAATAACAATGGTCTAGAAATCATAAAACAACAACTAGACTAGTGTTCGTTTTCCCCCAGGTGCTACGTATCAGAGCAAACGACACTGACTCAAAAGGGATGAAGGAAAAGGAGTCCTTCACTAGCGCACCGCACGCTACCACGGCTGGTAAATTCAACAAAGAAAGGGTGAGTCTCTAACAAAGATAAAAAGTATATGATAGGTAATATACTAGTTGACTAGCAAAATATAATAACCATAGCATAACAACATTGTATTTTCAACTATCACGCAGCAACACCAACAATCAACAATATAAACAACAACAACAAGCAACTACAATCATGAGCATGACATATGTGAATGAAATGCAACCCACATCGGGTATATGCATGAGGTACCATCGTGGCAAAAATAGCCTCTCGGGCACAAACGTCGCTTTGAGCATAGCTCCAAGACCGCAGCCTTCGTCGCAATAATGCATATGGCATGCATGAGACACCATGTACATCACCTCGAAAAACAATCAACAACAACAATAGCCTCTCGGGCACAAACATCGCTTTGAGCATAGCTCCAAGACCGCAACCTTCGTCGCAATAACATCATCACTTAGGTGGTCTTACCTGACCCATCATCATCAACATCAAAGTGTGGTCATAGTTGACCCAACAAAATCATCAACAACAAACAACAACAACAGTCTACCAATGCACAACAACTTCATCAACCTCATCATTTGGTCATTTCCGACCCAACGGCAACAACGTTAAATTGTAGTCTTATTTCCACATACCACAACATCAACATATTTGGTCTTTTTGACCCACAACACATCAACATATTTTAATCGTTCCCTGACACAACAAGACATTTCCATACTAGTCGGCACGACGTGATGGCGCCCTACAAAGAACAAAACCAAAGAACATCGACACACTTGGGCGCCAAACAAAGACTAAAATTGGCGCTGGCAAAGAACTCTCGCGCCACCCTCGCACTTCGACACACATACACTACACTTCTAAGACACATACACCGCACTCCTAAGACAAACATACAAAGCTTCACACACATACACTACACTTCGCAAGACACCTACACTACACTTCTAAGACACATACACCGCACTCTCAAGACACACACAAAGCTTCGACACACATACACTACACTTCGGCAGACACCTACACTACACTTCCGGACACATACACCGCACCTCTGCAGACACACGTGCTTCGACACACATACCCCGCACTTCATCTCACTCACCCCTGCACACTACCTCACTTCGCCTCACTTACCCTGCCACACTACCTCGGTTACATTATCTCATCGACCTCACTCACCCTGCACACTACCTCACTTCACCTCACTTACCCTCTGCACACTACCTCACTTCACCTCACTCACCCTGCACACTACCTCACTTCACCTCACTCACCCTACCACACTACTTCACTTCATTCACTCATCTCACTCGGCCACTTTCCCTTTCACCTCTAAGCACACTAACTCACCCTGCCACACTACCTCGCCACACTACTTCACTTCATTCACTTATCTCACTCGTCGCTTCCCTTTCACCCTGGTTACACTACTCACCTCGATTACACTACCCCGCCACACTACTTCACCTCATTCACTCATCTCACTCTGCCGCCTCCCTTTCACCTCTACACACTATTTCACTTGGTGCACTACCCGGCACACTACACTACTCACTTCATTCACTCATCTCACTTGTTGCTTTCCTTTCACCTCTGTTACACTAACTCACCCTACATACACTACCTCGCCACACAACTTCACTTCATTCACTCATCTCACTCGTCGCTTTCTCTTTCACCCTACACTAACTCACCCTCGCTTACACTACCTCGCCACACTACTTCACTTCATTCACTCATCTCACTCGCCGCTTCCCTTCACCTCTACACACTAACTCACCCTGCACACTACCTCGCCATACACCGCTTCACTTCATTCACTCATCTCACTCGCCGCCTCCCTTTCACCCTAAGGTTACACTAACTCACCCTGCTACACTACCCTCGCCACACTACTTCACTTCATTCACTCATCTCACTCGCCGCTTCCCTTTCACCTTTACACACTACCTCACCTCGTGTGCAACATTTTCAATCCAAGCCAATCAATTCTCGCATAACACCAACAACATTATACATGATCGTATTCAGGCCAAACAAAACAACAAACATTATGATCAATCACCAACATCATCAAGACAACATATATATTCACAGATCGTCAAACGTACCGTCAAACATAACAACACACTACCTAGGCATTATAAAGACTACTCTCCCATATACAACCCAACATAACCCTTTATACTATGAGACTCCCCTTAATTCAAGAATTGTGGAAGATGAGAAACCCTTCAAATACCAAGAAAATGCAGCAATAAGGCTCCTTCTCCCTTAATTCGCAAGTCTCCTCTTCTATCCTTCTCTCCCACGGTTTCGCGATCCTCTTCTCTCCCTCTCTTCTCAATCGGCGCCGATACCTTTCTTTCTTCTCTTCTCCTTTTCTTTTTCTTTCTTCTGAGTGTCTAAGACACTAAACCTAGACCTTATGTACTTGGGCTCATGCGACGTTGGGCCCTTTTCGCTACTCCTTCAATTACTTTCACTACCCCCTCTTTTAATTAAATCACCACTCACTTTCTACTAACCACCACTCCTCATTTAAATCAAATACCCTATTATTATTTTAATATAATTATAAGTGATAAAATACCTAAATGATTTTAATTACATAATAATTAAATTATTCGGGGCGTTACAGAGCATACATAGGCCTGAGGATTATGTGGATACATGTTATACTAGGTATAGCTATGAACTTGCATATAGTCATGGTATAAGTGCTATAAATGGCCAAGATATGTGGCATGTTGTTGAAGTGGATGATATGCTGCCACCAAAATATAAGAAAGGCTCTGGTAGGCCACATAAATTGAGGAGGAGGCAACCTGATGAGCCATAACCAAGTCATGCTGAGGAATTAAAGAGGGCTGGAACAAAATATAGATGCACTAAGTGTAATAAATTTGGTCATAATAGCAAAGGATGTAAAAGTACAGAGATCAATCCAGAGGCACAAAAAAGGAAGGTAATTAATATTGTGTGTTTTATTAATGCTTGTGTGAATAATTAATACTATGTAATATTATTAATACTTTGTCTTCATGTAGAGAAAACCAAGCAAGCAAACTGCTGCACAAGAGGGAACTAATGTTGCTGCTGTGAATGGCCCAAATTCATATGTGAATCAACAAACTAATGTTCCTGTGAATCAAGAGAATGAGGCTGCTGTGAATGGCCAAAATGTTGGTGTGAATTCATAAAATGATGCTGGTGTTAATGGCGAAAAATGATGCTCCTGTGACACAAAAATTCTGCTGCTGTGAACCAACAAAATCCTACTGCATTGAGCCAACAAAGTTCTGCTGCAAATGGCCAACAAAGTTCTGCTGCTCTAACCCAGAATGCACCTGCAGTGAGCCACAATTCTGATGTTGTGCCCAATTTTCATGCACCAACTGATGCTGCAAATGTCCCTATAAGACTTGAGAAACTTCTAATTTCAAGAAAGAGACAAATGGTTGATGCACCACTTCAACCAGCAGCTAAAGGAAAAAGACCATTGGTCTCAAGAAGACTAGATTTAGTACAAGGTTAAAGAGGAATGTTGTACCTTATACTGGATCTGGTTCTAATTCCACCAAACCACTGATACTTGAAGATGAAGAATGAAGAGTTGAAAATGAAGAATGAAGTAGTTTATGTAGTTTGTTAATTAGGAGTTTATTTTACTTTTATGTCTTAAAAACATCATCTATGGTCTGTTTTGGTAACATCTTTTGAGTTGTATTGCTTGTACCTTTTGCGCTGTTTTGGTCTGTTTTGGTAACAACTTATGGTTTGTATTGCTACTTGCTTTTGACCTATTTTGGTCTGTTTTGGTACAGCTTACTTATGTTGAATTAATCAAACTTATGTTATTAATTCTGTTATTAACTTTTGCTCACAGATTGCTCACAGTCTGTTATTAACCATGTATGGTCTGTTTCTGTTATTAATTGATAGTTTGAATTAATCAAACTTAACATTCTAATGAGATCAATTTTCGCTCAAAGCAAACTTAACCATGTATGGTCTCACAGTTTGCTCAAATTGGAGATGTAAGAATCTTAACAAACTTAATCAAACTTAACAAACTTAATTTTTGGTTACAGTTATACCATGCTTTTCATATTAATTGGAGATGTAAAAATTAACAAACTTCATTCATACTAAAAGTAGAGATTACATTGATAGTAGACTTATAACACGACCTAAACCCTACATTACATTTTAAGGAAATCAAAAATTTTAAATCCTACAAAGATGATGAGCAAAACTATTATTCCTTGCATCCAACTAATCTTCTTCCTCTCATCTAACAATTTGAGTTTGAGCTTTGCAATTTTTTTTGACTCCCAATCCTTGAAAATTTCCCCACATTTTACATTGACTGATTGTTTGTGTTGCACATTGAGCATCCAACGGTTTAGAAACAGACATAGCTTCACGTTGATTCATTTCTGATACTGAGACCATAGTCATTCTTTCAATGTCTAGCTCATCGTCCCAGATGAACAAATTGCAGCATACTCGCTTCTGCACAATCAAAAAATAGAGAATAGAAGAATTAGGTTTAGGGGTTTAAGGAATTAGAAGGCATTAGAATATTTAGGTTTAGGGTTTATGTAACTAGAAACAAATTCAACATTTATAACCAACAATCTAACTTACCCCCAAATTGACACACCTCTAGAATCTTCTTCCACGGTTTTCAGCAGTGTTGGCTATCCATAAACGCATAGGAGAATCACATCCACATAAAGGGAGTAAGCCTTGCCTTGATGCAGCATTCGAAGAAGCATTGCTTCTTGCCATTGGAGTGAACGAGAGAAGAAGGAAGAAGAAGATGGATGAACCTGCGTGTTTCAGATCTGAATGAAGAAGATGATGATATAAGCCTCATGTCACATAATAACATCCACGCTGATTTAATTAATGTGAAGGTTACATTAAACTAACAGTAGGGGTCCATTTAGAGACGTTATGTAATTGCAATGGTTCTTTTAAAGTTTTTTTTACTGGGGTCCTAATGGATTTTCCTTATATTTGCAGGGGTAAAAGTAGTATTTAAGCCTTTATTATTTGATGATTTTGATGAATTGGGCTTTAAGTACCATAAATACTCAACATACATAAAAAAAAATCCTTAAAAAAAACCAAATCTGTCACTAGATTTAGACTACTGAATTTTGGTAATTCAAAACCAAATTGTAATAATGGCAAAAAAAAACAACTGGAAGAGCCGTTGGGGAGGAAAAAAGTTGTTATTAATTAGTTAGTAACAACTAGAAGTTAACTTTAGCAGGGGTAGCCGTGTTATTAGGCCCTACTCGAACACTTTTTGATGTACCAGCATGCATTGTTGCTACTATTTTGAATGAAATGCATGAGACTTTTTGTGTAAAAAAAAAACAACTAGAAGTTAGGAGTTGGGGGGTTGTGCTAACAACCTCTAATTAGTTACTTTTTTTTTTGTATAAATACCTAATTTGAAATTAAATTAAATACAATCAAATACAATAGAGTTTAACCCTTTCAATTTTTGTAGCCTTTATTCACTTCTCAGTCTGTGTTCCATTCATCTGTTTTCTTTCGGTTCTCACCTCAACCAAAAATCAATAGATAAAGTGAGGTTTTGTGCCTTGAGAGAAAAAGAAAAAGAAAACGAGTGAAAGAGAAGAACAAACGATAAGGTTTTCTAGGGGTTTCATTGTAACCCAAATTTTTTTCCTTGGCTTTTAATTTTTCTACCCCCACCAAAAAACAAACTTCCCATTTTACCCTTTAACTTTAAGAAACATTCCATCCCGTATTTGTATCACACCTTCCGGATTAATCATTTTTACATAATTCTGGAAATGTTTTTAAAAATCTATTCCGAATTTATGTTGCAATATATAATTATGGAATAACACTTGTTTGAGTAAGCGCTATTAAAGAGTAGATTCTGGATTTGTATGTTACAAAACATACTTCCGGATGCGTGGTGGGGTATTGTTATATGAGTAATGATATTTGGACAAAAAAATTTCAGACAAATATAGCCAAAAACCAACACCAATTAACCAAATTTTTTAGGTTATTAACCAAGTTTTTAGTTAAAGCGCTTAAAAACTCAAAATGCAGTACTTGCTAATAACCTAAAAAAATTGGTTAAGTGAGTTGTGAATTTGCTTTTACTATATTTGTCTAAGATTTTTTGTCTACATAACATTACTCTTGTTATATTAAGTGCTTATTCAAATAAATGTTATTAAAATTATAACTAAAATTGAAATTTGATTCCAAATGTATGCATTACAACATAAATCCGAAATACATTATTAGTTCCACCAGATTTATGTCTAACAACATAAATATGAAATTAAAAATATTTTCGGAATTATATTGTAGTAGATAAATCCAGAAACTTAGTGAATTTTTTTAAGGGTAAATTGATATAAAATTAACATGTGGGGTTATATATATGGTACAACTGTGGGGTGCAAAAATTAAAGGGTTTTTTTTGTACCCCTACCCCCTTCCTTCATACCCCCACAGACCATTGGAAATGACTCTAATAGCTCTTAAAACTTTTTAAATCACAATTTTTTTACCATTTAGGTCATATCTACGATTGCCAAAAGTCGCTCGAATATACATCACCAAAACGTATATACGAGTGAGCAAATTTCACCCCACTCGTATATACCTCCCAGCAACCATATATACGTCCCTAGGAATATTTGCTTCACTCGCATTTACGTCCTACGAAGATATATACGACTCCATAAAGTGAGTACATTGTATATACCCCCCTCCCCATGTATATACGATGTTGTTTTTTTTAAGCTAATTGTTTTTTTTTTCCTTTGCAGTGTCTGGTAGGTATTTTTGTCAGAAGGACCATTGTCAGAGAGGGAGATGGGAGGTATCTCCTAGCGGAGGGAGAGGGGAGGCATCCACTTCTCCGGCTGCTCCGAGTACGAGAACTCGGAGGCATAATCAGCTACATGCATCGGCGAGGCGTGCCAAGGAGTTGGATAGAGACAGTTGACCACCACCGAGTATCGATGCAACCACCATTACCACCCACCACCCCAAAGATCGATGCGGCCTCCTCGACTGCAATTTCACCACCCTATGCCACACCAAAGAAATTTCTTACGGCCACTTCGAGCAGCCGCATACCTTGCACAGAGGTATCTGGGTGTTTCACGGATTGAGGCTGGTAACAACACCGGTGGTGGTCCGTATTACAGCTTACCTTGGCTGCTAGATATTTTTAGTTGTAATATGGCGGAGGGGGGTAACATGACGGTTGCTGTGAGAGCTTATCTCCTCTTGCTTCTGACCTACAGCATCTTCACTACGAAGACTGGAGACCGGCCGAGGCTGCTGGTCGCTTCTACGCTGATGATCTCGGTCGCGTATGTTCTCGACAAGATGCACGGGGTGCAGTGCACTAGCCGCCATGTATGAGTCTCTGAACACCGCTCTCTTCGAGGAGACAACAGAGTTAGGGAGGGTATGCCACCTATTTCAGTGTACAATATTTAACTTTACTTTTTCCTTAATTCAGACTTTGGTTAAATAGTTTTTTTTAATTAACTTTAGTTTTGCATTTCAGGCTTGGATTATGTGGTATTTCCCTCGACTGGCGGAGAGGAGGCGTGGTCATATAGAGAATGTGGAGCCACTGGTTGGGCGCTTTAGGAAGAAGAAGACAGATCACCTGAAGTTGAGCCACTATAGGAGGATGATTGATGAGCTGAGACCAGAGGATGTCTGCTGGCGACCATTTGAGGAGCACCGAGCTGTTAGACCGTTTGAGCAGATCTCGCTGTGCATGGGCTTCATCAGCTAGACCGACTTCAGAGTTCGCTACATGCCTGATAGGTGCATGCGACAGTTTGGGTACTGTCAGTACATCCCACGTGACCCTCTTGCAGGTCGTCCTAGCCATGCCGACTGCGTCTATCAGATCACCACTTCATGGTTAGTGTGAGTGAAGTTCTCACAGACTACTCGGCCGCTCAAAGAAAGCGGATGAGACCGTGATCGCGATTTAGACCGGCACGCTCGCGCATCTTTCCCCAGACTCTTACCGGCTCTAAAACCACCAGAGTGGACACCTTCGCCAGAGCTACAATTCGACGATCCCGAGTGGATGCGGGAGGTTGTGGACATTTGTAGGCACGAGCTTCTTAGAGGCGAGATCCATATGGGGACTGAGACTTATGCGAGACTCAATCAGCTGGTGGGGATGGCACCACCAGACTTTCCATTCCCAGGTAGGCGAGGATGAGGACGTTAGGGATTTTGTATTTGTACTTTGATGTATTTGTACTCATGTTACTTTGATGTTTGCACTTTATTATTACTTTTTTCCGGTTGTTATATTTTACGTGTTTCCATAAATTTTTGATTTCATTCATTCGATAAAACAAACTTACACAAGCGATAAAACATAAACAACTAGAATAAAAATAGACAAATAAAAAGAAAATACAATAGAAACTACTGAGCTGGTGGAGTTAATCGACGAAGATCTCAATGACGGTCCCTTCCGTTTCGACGCATGCATGAATATAACTCTTCCATTTAAACGTAATATGAATGGACATCATGTCTCGGAGGTCATCCTCGCTGTTGACATCCATGGTAGACCAGTAAAGACCTCCATCAGTCCATTCCGGTTTCCGATAAACGATACGAATTATGTCATGCTCGTCGTTCTCTGGTTGAACCATCCGCAGTAGTTTCTGTTTAAGAGCAGCAAATGATATGCAATGTTTTAACCTACACTACATAACATCTCTCCCATCGAAACCTACACCATCATCTTGCAAGATGATTCCCTGATGATCAGTAAACCCCAGATTAGAATGAACGATAGTGAGGGAAGAAGGCTCATAGTATGACAAGCGAAGTCTGCATCATCTTGACTTGTATTGTGTGAGAGAAGGGAGTTGAATTTTTGGTGTGAAAATAGTGAAAGTGGGAGTGGGTATTTATAGTTGAGGTAAAAGATTATCAACCGTTGATTTTGTCGGTGAAATCTACACTGTTGATCAACATTGAAAGTGAAATCCTAACCGTTGAAAATAAAAAAAAAACAAATTAAAAAAAAATATTTAACCTATCGTATATATGTTTTTGGGACATATATACGATGTTGATATTTACACCATCGTATATATGTCCTAAAAACGTATATACGATATCGTATATACGTTTTTAGGACATATATATGATGGTGTAAATATCAACATCATATATATGTCCAAAAAACATATATATATTTGATTAGTTTTTTTTAAAAAAAAAAAAAAAAGACTTTTGAAAGGGGGAATTTGGGATATCATATTGTGTGGGGTATGGGGAAGATGGTGGGGGTATGAAAAAAGAACCTAAAATTAATTCTCGAGACACACACCAAGGTCGAAAGCAACCAAAGCACCCATGACGGCGCTTCAAACCGTGAACGTAAGGAGGACGCACGTGTCGCCGCTGGCGATGGGCCTAGCAGCAGAGGCGGGAGTAGGGTAGGCGTGCTCCAATTTTGCAGCCCCTAGTTCCCCAAAGGCCAGTGCAGAGGATGACATTGGGCAAGACATTGAGAGAGATGCTTACCATCCCGCACCGACTTGGCCGGGTCCCGCTGAGGACTCGAGTGGCAAACCGATCATGCTAAGGAGGCGATTATGCCCACGATCCTTCTACTTCTACTAATGTTGTTGCTGCTCCTCGTGCCACATTTCCTTTTCCTTGTGGCCCGGAGGATAGATCAGTGTTACCGACTTACGGGGCTCACATTGCTAGAGCCATATGGGATGGCAATGTAAGTAACTTACTTTTTTCTCAGAAATAATTTAATCAATAAATTGTTTGTAATCGCTGAGTTAGTTTTACTCAATATAGTAAACTAGGGTTAATGCTCTTGAGTTAGTTGACTCACCTAGTTAGTTGAAAACAGTTGTAGTTAGTTTTACTCAATATAGTAATCTAGGGTTAATGCTCTTGAGTTAGTTGACTCACCTAGTTAGTTGAAAATAGTTGTAGTTAGCTTTTTCAGCTTTTAGACTCATAGAACTAAATTCAATCTCTATCTCAGAAATGCATGAGCTATATATGAAGCTCTAAAACAATACAATAAACACATTCGCATTATCTTGATTTTTGCCTCACAAATTAGCATCGAGCTCCGAATAGGGGCCTGAATTTCAAGAACGAAATCTTAATTTCTGTTTCAACAATGGCGAACGGCAATGAAAAGGATGGCGGGGAACTATATGCAGCCGCCTATACCTCGATTAGATGGTCATTATGAGCATTGAGCTTGCTCATGGAAAATTTTCTTCGCTCAAGGAATATTGACGTTGATCGGTGGGAATCGAGGAACCGAGAAAGGAAGGACGATGACCGATGTGCGTAAGAAGAAGTTGGAAGAGTCTAAACTCAAGGATTTGAAGGCCAATAATTACTGCTTTCAAGCTATTGATCGTGGCAACTCTTTGAAACAATCTTGGATAAAGATACGCCGAAAGCGATTTGGGATTCTTTGAAAAGAAAGTATTAGGGAAATGCTCGCGTGAAGAGAGCTACGCTGCAAGGTTTAAGGAAACAATTCGAATCGATTGAAATGAAATCGAGAGGAACCATTACCGATTACATACCGAAAGTCATGCAAATCGCTAATAAGATGCGCATTCATGGCGAAAAAATGGATGATGGGGTGATTGTTGAGAAGATTCTACAATCTCTGACAAAGAAGTTCAATCATGTGGTATGTTCCATTGCTGAATCAAAGGATACAGACAAAATGTCTGTTGATGAGGTGCATAGTTCATTGATTGTGCATGAACAGAACATAACAAGGTTTGTTAAAGTGAAAGATGAAAAACAAGCTTTGAAAACAGAAGCTAAAGGAAGAGGATATAGTGGCAGCAGTCAAGGAGGAAGAGGTGCAACTAGAGGAAGGGGCAGGGGTTGTGGAAGACAGAGTAAGGAAACTATTGAATGTTTCAAGTGCAAGAAATTGGGGCACTATAGAAATGAGTGTCCAGAATGGGAGAAGGAGAAGGATGTAAACTATGCAGAGGCTGAAGAAGATGATTCTATGCTGCTAATGGTAATTGAAGATGAAGAAGAGGACTCTAGACTAACAGATGTTGAAGAAAATGAATCTCTAGTGTTGATGGCTATTGCACAGATAGAAGAAAATGAGAAAAGGAGGCTCGATTCTTGGTTATTGGATTCGGGGTGCTCAAATCATATGAGTGGAAATAAGGCATGGTTCTCAGAGTTAGATGAGACATTTAAGAAATCATTAAGACTTGGCAATGATGCAAGATTGAAGGTAGAAGGAAAGGGGAGCATAAGAGTCAAAGTGATAAGATGAAGGTGTGTGAAGTCTGTCTCAAGGGAAAACAGCACAGAGATCATATTCAAAAGAGAAGTAAATGGAGAGCAAGTGAAATGCTCGAGCTTGTCCATGCAGATATATGTGGTCCAATTGCTCCAAGTTCCACTAGCAATAAAAGGTACTTTCTTAGCCTCATAGATGATTTTTCTAGGAGAATTTGGGTTTATTTGCTAGTAGAAAAATTTGAGGCATTTGTGAAGTTTAAGCATTTTAAGAATATGGTAGAAAAGGAGAGTAATCTAAAGATAAAATGCTTAAGAACGGATAGGGGAGGTGAATTTACATCAAATGAATTTGACAAGTACTGTGTAGAAGAAGGAATTAAGAGACATCTCACAGCACCTTATACACCACAGCAGAATGGGGTAGCCGAGAGGAAGAATAGAATAATAATGAATGTTGTTAGATCCACTTTGATAGGTAGAAAGATGCCTAAAACTCTGTGGCCTGAGGCTCTAAACTGGACTGTGTATGTATTGAATAGATCACCTACACATGCTTTGAAAAACATAACACCACAAGAGGCCTGGAGAGAATGTAAGCCCATTGTATCACACTTTAGAGTGTTTGGATGTGTTGGACATGTCCACATCCCTGATGCTAAGAGAACAAAGCTTGAAAACAAGAGTAAGAAATGTGTCCTGCTTGGTGTTAGTGAGGAAACAAAAGGATATAGAATGTATGATCCTATAGAGAAGAAAATCATAACTAGTAGAGATGTTGTGTTTGAAGAAGAAGAATTTTGGAATTGGACTGATGAGTATAAAATGGATGTGAATGCTGAGTTAGAATGGAATGGTTCTAGGCTTGTGGTAAGTGACAGTGAGGACAGTGAAGAAGAAGGAGAAAATGGTAGAATACAGGGAATAGAACAAGGCACAGAACAAGTTGTTGGTGTGAGTAATGAGGAAGCAAATATAGATGAAAGGAGGACTGGGAGGCCACCTGCGTGGCTAAATGACTTTGACAGTGGTGAGGGGTTATCTGAAGAAGAGATAGAAGCTCACATTATGCATTATGATCCTGATAGTTTTGAGTTAGCTGTAAAAGATGCAAAATGGAGAGAGGCTATGGATGCTGAAATGGAATCCATAGTGAGAAATGAAACCTGGAAGCTGGTTGAATTACCTATGTAACACCCCCTTTCTATATACTACTATTTAGCCAATTTAGTAAAAATCAGAGTTTTCAAGAAGTTCCACGCACCATAAGAGAGTGCTACATTTAATCAAAACACCTTACATACAACTCCAAAATATTAATTATTATAGACTTCAGATATTAGTCAAAATAAACTTCAAAGATATGTGATACATAACACCAACCACCAAATTGAGGATAAAATATTACAAAGAAGTGGAATATCAACTTAACATCTTAGGTCAAATATAAAAGAAAATAACAACTAAATATCCCCGATGCTACGTGACGAGCCGACTCACCACACTAGAAGAAAGATCTCTAAGCACCTTTAGTCACCACACCGCAGTTGTCACTGCAGATACGAGGCAACACGACGCAGTAGAGGTGAGTCTCAATACATAGATAATAATTAATAAAACAAGAAACACAGAGAATAGGCACACCATACATACAATCAATTCCAATACACCGTTAATACAATTACACCAAATACGCTTACGCTGTAAATATATAGTTATACCAAATATACCATTAATTACGAACACCCAAGCAATCAACGTAATGTATGCACGTGGATCCATCATCGCCGCTTTTTGCCTCGAGGGCACACGCCACTTTGGCGAAGCCCTCGCCACTTTGGCCAAGCCCACATCACTTTGGCCGGCCCACATCGTCGCTGAATATGCATGATTTATGTGACATCATGACAATGCATCACAACACAATACATTTACTACAACAATTATTACTCATCACTTTTCACTTCGCAACTCAACTCCAATCACAATATTTGGCCGGCCTACACATCGCTTTGGCCGAAGCCCAAGACATCACTTTGGGCCAAGCCCACTCATCGCTTTATCGCCACCAAAACACAACACACCTCATTATTGAACTACAAGTCACATCAAGGACTAAACCCACACCTAAGGACCATTTTAGCACCTAAGGACCAATCCATCACCACAAGGACCATTTTAACACCTAAGGACTATTTTAACACCATAAGGATTATTTTAGCACTTAGGGACTATTTTAACACCTCGGGACCATTTTGACATCTAGGGACCATTTTGACACTTTGGGTAACATTGACAACACCCGCACGGCGTCTGGATTCCTACAAAGAGTACTCTACTTTGGCGAATTATTTAAAATAGCAAACGGCATCAAAAATTTACAAAAGACCACTCATCGGAAAGCCCTCTGAGTGTAGTTTCTACCTATGATTTTAGTTTTTCAAAATAAGTGTCCAGTTGGTACAGTTTTTCAAAACACTACACTGAGGTACCAAAATCGGACAGAACGCTTTACCCAACTTGCAACCAAATTTTCTTTCTCATTTCTTAATGAAATTCAGTGAAATCAGTGCCTATTTTGTAGAGAATTAAGTCTATTTTTCAATGAAATAAGAATCACTCAAAACGGAGTTCAATTGAGCACACAAAACCTGCAAAAACTGAACCTACCCCCAGTTTGACTCCAGAAATTTGACCTAACTTTAGAGACTCATAACTGGAGCTACATAACTCCGAATTTAACGAAACCAGTGCCAAAACGACCGCCTTAAGTCTATTTTCAAAACAATTAGCCACATAATTTTTGGATCAACCAAACAGTACCAGTTTGAGAAAACCGAAACAGTGTCCAGAAAACACCCAAAAACCATAAACAAGTAGGACTCATCATCAACCCCCAATAAATTCAACAACACTTAAACACCATTTAATCCAACCAATACATGAGCATCAATTTAATTTCCACAACACTTAGGCATTTAATCAACATCATTAAATCAACATATTCTCATATTTCATCACATTGAAGCATTTTATCAAACACATGGCATGCACATTTAATAACACATTTATTTCCAACATCAAGCATCATGGTATCACCAAATTAAATATCAATACAACAATAAACATAGAATTAACACACAACTCAAACAATCAAACAAATACTCCTAACACCTAACCTCTATGATTTCAAGGTTTATAAATTATTAACCACGAAAGAGAGCCCATATACCTCAAGATTGAAGAACCCAAATACTCTCTCCTTCAACAACACAAAAACCACCAAAATAGCTTTTCCCAACATTTCGAGCTCCAAGACCCCATCCATGGTAAAAGGAAAATGGGACAAGATTAGTGTATGAAACCTACACTAAATGGTAGAGGAAGAAAAATGGGAAAGATTGGTGTCAAAATCACTTACCCAAAGCAACAACAATGAATTTCTCTCCCTCCTCAAGCTTTCAGCAGCGCCTCCTCTCTCTTGGCTGTCCCTCTCCATTTTCTTCTCTTTGTTGCAAATGAGAAGAGAAAACCTACCCCTAAGTTTAATTCCTCAGATTCGGCCTATTTAGTGGGTTTGGGCCTTTATTTACACCCCCTACTACTACTTCAACCACTCCCTATTTTAATTAATTCCCCACTCCCTTATTTACTACCCAACACCTCCTAGTTATATTAAATACTCTATTTTTAATATAACTAATCACTATAACACCTCCTAAATAAAATAAAACTCTAAATTAATTATTTGAATTAAATAAATGTTGCAAGCCTTAAATAACTTATTTAAATAAATAATTAAATTATTTTGGGGCGTTACAACCTAAGGGAGCTAAAAGGATAGGTGTTAAGTGGGTGTATAAAACTAAGTTGAATGAATTGGGAGAAGTGGATAAGTATAAGGCAAGATTAGTTGCCAAAGGATACTCACAACAACAAGGAATAGACTACAAAGAATTATTTGCCCCGGTTAGTAGACTTGACACAATCAGGTTGATTACTACAATTGTTGCACAGAGAGGTTGGGTATTGTATCAGTTGGACGTGAAATCTGCTTTCTTGTATGGAAGATTGACTGAGGATGTGTATGTTGATCAGCCAAAGGGCTATGTGGTCAAGGGAAGTGAACACAAGGTGTTTAAACTGCACAAAGCATTGTATGGATTGAAGCAAGCTCCTAGAGCTTGGTTCAATAGGATTGAAGAATATTTTACTAAGCAAGGTTTCAAGGCTAGCAAAAATGAGCAAACTCTATTCATGAAACATGATGGAATTGAGGAATCCTAATGGTGAGTATCTATGTTGATGATCCGTATATGCAGCAACTCTCATCGCTATGCTAATGTAATTCAAGGAAGAGATGGAGAAGGAATTTAGCATGAATGATCTAGGGATAATGAAATATTTCCTAGGAATTGAAATAATTCAATGTGATGAAGGTATTGGAATGGTGCAGAGAAAATATGCTGCAGAAATCATTGAGAGATTTGATATGAAGGGATGCAACTCAGTCATGGTACCAATGGTGGCAGGTTGCAAGCTTGATAATGATGAAGAAGGTAAAAAGGTAGACAGTACCTTGTATAAACAGCTTGTAGGAAGCCTTATGTACATTACTGCTACCAGACCATACTTGATGTACACTGTAAGTCTGATAGCAGATATATGTCCAATCCAACACAATTACATTGGCTAGCAGCTAAGAAGATCCTCAGGTATCTGCAGGGGACTATGAATCTGGGCTTGATGTACAGGAAAGGAAGCAATCTGGATTTAGTTGGATTCACTGATAGTGACTATGCTGGGGATACTATGGATCGAAAGAGTACATCAGGGTATGTATTTCTGGTAAATGGAAGTGCAGTGGCATGGACATCGAAGAAACAGCCAATAGTGACATTATCCTCAACAGAGGCAGAGTTTGTTGCTGCAAATGCAGCAGCATGCCAAGCTATGTAGATAAAGAAGGTGTTGAAAGAGCTAGATTGTTTGGAGAAGCATTGTGTCACAATTATGTGTGACAACACTTCAACAATAAAGCTTTCAAAGAATCCAATCCTCCATGGACGCAGCAAGCACATAGATGTGCGATATCATTACTGGCAGAGTCGTTAAAGCGTAAGAGATTGAGCCAAGCAATCGCGGGCGTAGGACCAAGTTGCGATCCGCTTTCCAAGCCCATTAGCAAGGAATTGTACCAAAATTGAGAAGACAACTTGAATGCATGACTCTCAAAGCAAAGAAGAACCGATATAATCGCTTTTCTTTGCCTGGTGTTTGTATTTCTGATATTGTTCTGTTTTTCTGTCATGAAGTGTCAGTAAATAAGCTAAAATGTCGCTTGTTGTAATCATTTTAGCTTAAGAGAGGGATTGTTGAGTTAGTTTTACTCATTATAGTAAACTAGGGTTAATGCTCTCTTGAAAGTTAGTTGAAAATCATTGTAGTTAGCTTTTTCGCTTTTAGCTCTGTTAGAACGAATTTCTCTCTATCTCAGAAATGCATGAGCTATATATGAAGCTCTAAATCAATATACAATAAACACATTCGTGCATTATCTTGATTTATTACCTCACAGTAACTGTTTACTTAATATAGCATTCGATATTGCAGGATTGTGGCCCGTTGAGGCTTATTACACATGGAGTCCCACAGATAGGGGACCCTCATCCAAACATTCTACGATTCCTACAGACATCGTTCCAAAAAACACACAGCCATGGCGAGTACTCAAGGGCTTCAAACTCCTAGTAAGGTCATTCCGTAGTTACTATATGACATTTATGGACTTAATTATCTATTTGGTGAATGTATTGTACGAATTTTTTTTTGTGGACTTATGTATGACATTTATGTTTACTTAGTTATCTATATTTCGGTTGTTCCAGCTTTAATTTTTTAAGTTAATAACGCAGGTTTAGTTTGTTAAGTATTTTTCCTTCGCTTAACAAAATAACACCTATTCTGGCCGCTCGACCGAATCTATTCGAATTGGGTCAACCGAATACCCAAAAATGAAAAGTGGGGTATGTGTCAAAAAAATGTCATTCGATTGTGCCTAACCGAATAGTTTCGCTGTTCTAACCGATTCAAAGAAAAATCGCGTTTCATTAATGACCTTTTGGTATTTTCCCGCCCCTGGGGTGTGTTTTGAGTAGGAGGGGAGTGGGAAAAGCAATGTCCTTTTTCTTTTGTTCTTTGTGCTGGCCTTTTTCCGTTGTGTTGACCTAATTGTTTTTGGGTCGGGTTTTGATAATTGCACCTAGAAGAATTACTAGAGTGCTCCAACATAGACATCATATGTTTTATCTTACTATATTATAGAATATAAGCAAATTAAACCTGATCAACGAAATTAATTATTCTTTTGTCCATAGAATATTGAATTAATCATAGTGTAAAAATTATTCCCAATAGATGTAACGAATATATTCTTGAGAAGAGTTGATTACCCATCTAAGTGGGTATGATACACAAATAAGTGTGAACTATTTGACAAACTCGGCCAATATCACTCTATTTAGACACTTGTTCATGCCTTTATTCTTCTGTTACTGCTTTCTGTTATCCTCTAGTCTAAGCAAAGAATCTAAATTCATATTCATAGTAATTAAAGAAGAAAGTGGCTTTCAATCTAGTTACAACACATGATTCTCTACTTTTTTTGTTTTCCAGAAAGAAAGTGGCATTTTAAAAGTCTAAAAGAAGAATAATCACTCATCAGCAAAGTTTAGTTCACAAAAAGCCTTGTGAATGGAATAGCAAACCGACCACCAAAATATTTGTTTTTCTTCTTAGAAAAATAAACTTTATTAAGTTGTAACAAGAAAAGTGTGAAAGAGGGTGTTTGTTTTATATGACTATGCCAAACATTACCCTATATAAATATATGTATGGGGTCACTTCATGAAGAGAATGAATCAGCACATACACAAACTTTGATAATTGATACAACAAGACAGTTTTTCATTATTCTCCAAAATGCAGAAGCCAGAGACACAAAGAAACCAGCCTCCACTAGGTTCCTCTATACTCATCTTAATTTCTCAAACAAGCATGCATGCACAAAGTAATAAACACAGCCTAGTTCATTTGAAGATCTTAAGGAACTCACTTTTCATTGTTTTATGGTTTCATTTCAGGATACCCAACTGAGAATCCCCCCACCAAAGGAAAGATGTCCTTTAGTACCAAGAAGAAAGGAGAGAGAGGCTTCATTGAGGGATGGTAAGCATCATCTATACTGCTTAATTAATGATTAATACAGATCTTTTAAGCCTCAAAGCATATATAATTATTTGCATAACCACTAAATCTTTTTTTTTTTTTTTGATGTTGGAACTCTTATTGATGATGCAGCCTCTTTGCTCTGTGTTGCTGCTGGCTTTGCGAAGAATGCTGCTGAAGTTGCAAACAACTGTGGCATGAAGGAAAGGGAGGGATATTAGCATATTAGTAATGACTTTTTTTTTTAGATAAGCGATGATTCATATGAAAGGAGCACAAGGTGTGCCCGACCTTTTACAATGACTGTTAAAGCTTCTTCCTAGATTGCTAGGGTTTTATTCTATGCAGTGTATTACATTACTATGACTACTACTACTACTACCACCTTACCTTGTAATATCTTTGATGTAATATTTGTACTCATTACTCCCTTGCTTATTCCTTAGTTTTTCCAAGCTGCTTTTTAATGTTTTCCAAGTGTGAACGAATCAGAGTGAAAAATATAATACAAACAAAATCATAAATAAACCATATAGGTACTATATTAAATATAGCAGTAACCTCAAGAAGGAGGTTGCAGCCCCCAATTACTTGTTCTTTTCTTCATCATTCCTTTTCCGACAAGAGAATTCCAATGAATTAGACTACGCGCAGTTTGAATAAACATCTTAATTAAGTAATTATGGCATAAATATTTATCATATAAACATTTCATAAGTTATTTCTATAAGTTCTCCCAAACAATCTCATAAGTGTTCATACCAGTAGATAAACTCGATCCAAACAAACTCGAAGTTGTTATAAACTCGAAAATTGAAATAAAAGAAAGATATAAAGAATCAAGAGAGTAGTAAATGTATTAAAATCATAACAGAAAATGGAGATTATAATCATCCTCCATAAAAGTTTTGCCTAAAAGGGTTTCCCCTTCTTCACAATAGGGGTTTGTGCTTTAAAATTGCCATGCTCTTAGAATTGTAGTATCCATTACGATCTTTTCTGATTCAAGGGCAAAACTATTCCTTACGTACTGGCCCCATCCTCCCCTGCCTTTCCTTTGTATTTTGAGCATATTTAGGCTTTTGCAACAAAATAACAAAATAAAACACTCTGTTTTCAAGAAAAAGAATCAAAAGGCTATGAGTCAATCAAAAGCTAATACTTCAAAGTATATATCAGTGACATATAAAAGCCTTGAGAAGAGGCACTGAAATTCATAAAGTATATATACAGATAGTCGGATGGGGAGAGAGAAAGTGAAACATTTTGGTTCAAACTCGCACTGCCAGTATCCATGTAGCACTTACTTGCATTATACATCGTATGAAAACGTACATTTTGAACTTTCATAGATGAATACACTGAAATAAGTTTCTCACTTGAAGAACATGCTGTCACATGCAGTGAAGCTTATAATTTAACAGATAGGGAATCTCACAGATATGCAATACAGACACAATATATGAGCTATTATGTACAAAAGTCTCTACTCATATAGTGATTCAGTGATAATCATATTCAGATATAATCCCTTGCTGCCCATCTCTCTTCGTATTTTCCAAATGAGTGTGTAGCTGAAGGCATCCCAGACAAGTGATAGGGGTCGGGTTCAATTCCATAATCAGTGAGTGGTCTATTCTCCAAAATATCGTCATGATTTCGCACGAATTCTGGTATCTCAACTTCTCCTTTCTTTATATCATCCCAAAGGTACTGAAGGCGGCTTACGTACTTGATCTTCCAATATAATCTAAACAAAGAACAAAATTAATAAACAGAACCAAGAGTAATAGTAATGATAATTAGGCATAACAATTGGTCAAACACTAATATTGATGAAAATACTAGCTGCAGCCTGCAGCAAAGAAACAGTTAACAAAAGGCATTTTATACTCATAACATTTCATGGTTGCTTAACATAAGTTGTAAATTATGCTCCTAAATACAATACTCTTCGATGTTGATCACGGCTAAGAAATCAATAGATGGCTTACCCTCCACTCAAGAAAAACCGGCCAAGAGTAGCCATGACTAGCCAGGAACGGAGCCCAGGGTGGATGAAGTACACAGTTTGAAGCCTGTCCTTGAAATCAGCTGGAAGCTCTTCATAGATCCACCTCATGATGGTTAGGCCAGGGGAATTATCCTCCTTTTGAACAGTGCTGTGCATGTAAACAATACAGAATGGCCCATCTTGCAACTCACTGATTATTTTGTGAAAAACATACCTCTTCAGCCGCTCTGCACTCACAACTGTAGCTGCATATCATTTCAAACAAGGTATATCCCCACTTAAGTACCAAAACAATAAAAGTAACTCAAAATAGCTTCTCAGTAAGACGTAATATGGATACTTATCACAGGTTTCAGTCTGTTCTTTTATTATTTGAACTTAGAGGTTTGAACCAGAAAAAATGGCGGTGGCGGTGATAAGGGGAGGAGGAAGAAAAACCATGAAGTTTAATTACATAGTTTATAATAATATCAAGAAATATGAGAAAATGTTAAGGTAATGCAGTTCAATTTAAACATGCCAAAAGCATCACATAATGGCATGCGATAAAGACACAAGAAGAGCACATAAGAAAGTGAAAATAATGGGATTCTTGCACAAAAGATAGATAGGGATTCAGTATAATGACACTGTTGAATTGAAACCAGGGTTATCAATAGGCCTAATATTCTACCATAAGTGTGGATATCAAAGACTTGCATTTCTATGAAGAAACCACTCAAGATGCAAACAAGAGTATATAACCTCATCTTAACTATGTTCTAACATTCAGCTAAAAACTCAATAAAATACACCAAGAGAAGAGTGCGAACCCAAAGATTCATAAGATACGGACCCTACCCCAACCTTTTGTAAAATGCTTGTATAGTTAAGTCAATAACCTATCATGAGAAAGATTTGAAAAATGAAAACATAAAACCTCCCTTAGTGATAAAAAAATTGGCCTTCATATGACAGATAAATTCATAGTGAAACTACACCATGTATGAAATAGACAAAGCAATGCGCAAAAGGCATAATGAATGTTAGCAATTGTTTCTGTATTGTGTATTTCTGCTTTTACCAAACATGATATTGAAAAAGAAAAAAATTGATCTTTGTAATAATGATTTAGTAAAAATTGAGTTTGAAGTGAAGTGATTTGTGTTTGAATGAGTAAATTTAACATAAAACTTAGTGTAAGGTTTTCAATTAGATACTAAAGTTAATTAAAACGCAATTCCACACGATAACCAATTCCAAAATAGGTGAACTAACAAAAAACTCACATGAGAACCATTAGATTTTGAAAACATCACAAATCATCGATCGATCCAATTGCACAATCTGATTTCAAATTTTTAATCAAAGTAATTAAGCAGCTGCAGCTCTGAGACATAGTTCCAATTACAATATCAACAAGTCGAATTTGAATCCGATCTAAGGCAGTGATGGAAAAGAGAAGAGAAGAGAAGAGAGATTACCGGGATAGTACTTGCCGACGATGCGAAGAATACGATTTCCGTTCTTGTCAGAGCCATGGAGGGTAAGGAATTGTAAGAGTTCTAGGTCAGAGAAATCTTCGTCAGGGTACTGAGAACAATCGTGCCATGTCTCTTCTTGTTCTTGTTCTTGATGGTTGAGGAAGGGTCGGGCATCCACGCCGAGATCCGATGCTAAAACTAACACCGAAAAATCATCCGATGAGCCACCCATCGCCGCCTTCCTCCTTCTCTGTCTCTATCTCTTTTGTCCCAGTCTCCGTCGGTGTGGATAGGGATCAAACGAACTGTGTAATGGGTATTATTACCCATTGCCATTTACGAATAAACCCTCCAATTAATTCTTAAACACTATCCCTCAAATAAGTATTTCATTGATGTATGTATCTGTCAAATTTGTTGTGGATTAATTCAAACTAGAGTTTAAGTCCTAGTTAAATAAGTGTTTTGTTAGTTAATCACAATTAAATGCTAGTTAAGAATTTATTAGATTGTAAGATAAATAGTTAGTGTTGTGTCAGCACAATAGATTAGATTGTAACAGAAAATTGTGATTAGTAGAGATGTATTAATCAAGGAATCAGAAACATGGGATTGGAACGCCAACAATGACAAAACTGTGCTGCCACTTGGTATTTACAATGTTACAGCCACTGATGTGCCACCAGTGGATGATGAAAAGGTTAATATCTCTAGTGAAGATGTTGAGTAGCAAGTAGAGGTGCATCAGAATCATCCAATGCAGAACCAAAGGTCACAGAGAACAAGGCAAGTGCCTAGGAGGTTAGTTGATTGTGAAATAACCTTTGATAATGCAGTGAATGAGGAGGGAGATCGTATTCACTTTCTAGTACTTGTTGGTGAGGAACCAATTGATGTGAATGAGGCCTTGAAGGAACTAGTGTCACAAAGAGCTTGATTCCATTGAAAAGAATGAAACATGGAGTTTGGTGCAGCTGCTAGTGAACAAATAGATGTTAAATGGGTCTTCAAAATCAAGCTTAAACCAGATGGTTCAATCTCTAAGCACAAAGAAAGGCTTGTGGCTAGGGGTTTTCTTCGAAAACATGGCTTGGACTATGGTGAAGTCTTTCCCTCGGTTGATAGGCATGAGACTATAAGGCTTGTAGTGGCCTTAGCATGCAATAGAGCTTGGTCATTGTTCCATTTAGATGTTAAGTTATCATTTTTAAATGGTTCATTGAAGGAGGAAGTCTATGTTACTCAATCACCTGAGTTAAAGGTTATAGACAAGGAAGATTTGGTATACAAGCTGCACAAGGGCTTGTATGGCCTTAAGCAAGCACCTCGTGCTTCGAATAAGAGAATTTAATCCTCCTTCATCAAGAACGGGTTCAAGAGGTGTGAAGTGAAGTATGGAGTTTATGTGAGGTTCAAAGAAATATGAAGTGTGATGATTATATGTTTGTATGTGATGACCTCTGTGATATCTCAGACTGCTTTTAGGATTATCAGTTGTCCCCACAATTGAATTATCATATGGTTTTTCTCTTCCCAATTGAATTATCACAAATGTGTCTTACCATTAATTATACATACTCTTCCCAATTGAATTATCGTAAAGGTGTCCTAGGATAAAATCACACAGATATGGTCTCGGTCTTCCCAATTAAATAATCTTAAAGGCAACCAACTTCTGATTTACTTGAGAGCTTTTCTAGAACTATCTCAGTTGACTTACTTAAGCATTTCGCCCTTACGGGTCTCATGCTTAGGGGAATGTAGGCCATTATAGATACCGTAAAACCCTGACTTTATGAGCTAGAAGTCAAGCTTATCAAATTTATCTTCCAAGTTACTCTATTAGTCAACCCATATGAATTTGGCTTAATCCCTCTCATGTAAGCACCAACCTTGCCTATATCGGAAAGACTTCATTTCCTCAATAAATACTGAGTAGGACATTACTCGAGTGACTATTCCAAGGTTATATAATTGCCTAGTGAAGGTACCTTCTAGGAAGCCAATTTTGGGAAACTATAGGTCAGTAGTTGAGACATAAGTTTTAAGGGATCTAAGGTCGACCATCAGAGAGAGGTTACTCTTTCGACTCCCAATGCCTTAGAGACAACACTAGGTCATCAGAGGTTCGTGAACCAAAGTTTCTCGGTAATGGGGCATGTCACCTTCTTATCTAGGAAAAATGGATTCGGAGAGAGGTGTTGATGACAAGTATGAGGAGGGACCCTATTCTCAAGAGTATCTAATATCTCTCCTGTGCTTCACCTTGATGAAATGATATGTATAGGATTGGGATGAGAGTTAGGATATAGGTTTGTGGAGTCGATTGCAAAAAAGGTGGGTTTTCCTCTTTAGTGGTATAACACATGTAACTACATTTGTCTCACCAAATGCAATTAGTAGGGAGTTATACCCGAAATCTCTTAAATATAACTCTCGTTATGCTCTCCACTAGGCAAACTCGTAAGAATTCTATTAGTTGAAGACTCTAGTAAGACAAAGAATTCACGAGGTTTGAAAAAAAAAACAGAAATAAACTTGTACTAAGTGCAAACTATGTATTTGATGCTGATGGGTTAACCAATCGGCATTTGGCATTTGTAATACATCATGGTAAGGTATTATCCAATTCCAATACCAACAATTTCCCAATTTTTTATTTGGGTTTTTTCTTTTGTACCCCCACCCCATCCCCTCCCACCCCCACCCAATACCAAAAACCCCAAAATGCCCTTTGAAACTTAATTTTTTTAAAAAATAAATAAATAAATCGTATATACCCCTTTGGGGACGTATATACGATGGCTATTTTTGTCAAATCGTATATACGCACTCAAAGGGTATATACGATGCACTTTTTATTTTTTTAATAATTTGTTTTAATTTTTATTACTAAAAGCGCTACTAAAAATTCGTTAAATAGTCAAAACTACTCCAAAAATTATAAAAACACCACTAAAAATCTAACAAAACCAAAATAAGGCTATACAAATTTTTTTAGATTTTTGGAGACTATGAAAATTAAAAAAATCGTAAAAATAATGAACGATGGAATTTGAGATTTTGAAATTTTGTAGTCCCGTAAGAAAGTTCCTTCTAAGGAGTCTTGATTCTTGATTTTTTCGGATTTAATAGTTGTGGTTTCATTACGATTGGAGTATGTTGCTTGAAAACCGATTTTTAGCCTAAATTATTCGTTCGACGTATAATATCGCCAAATTTTAACTAACTACACACAAAAACCTATTTTCGGACTTATATAATTTTTATTTGACTTAAAAAAATTTAAAAAAATATAATGGGGGTCGATATACACCGAGGGGGTATATATACGATTTATTTTTAGGATCGTATATACACCTCCCAAGGCGTATATACGACGATTATGGTGAGTTTTCCCAATCGTATATACGTCTTGGGGTGTATATACGATGCCTAAATGCATAAGGTCGTATATATACCCCTGCGTGTATATACGATTGGTCAAAAATTAGAAAAAAATACGCTTTCGAGAAGATTTTGGGATTTTCAGTGTGGGCGGGGGTTTATGGGGATGGGGTGGGGGTACAAAAGAAAAAACCCTTTTTATTTTTTTCTTTCTAAACAAAAAGTTGATCCACTTGAAATTGTCGTAGACATTGTACTCTCTAGTGACCACACGAGCTTTACCATTACCAAAGCCAGTGAATGCCTTATGACAACAACTTCCTCATTTTGTTTCAATTTCTCCCCTTTCTCTGTTCCTCGGTAAGCCTCAAATTTTGTTACTTGCATGTAATTATTGCAATTTCATGGTGTAACTCTGCAAATTAGACATTTTTTTAGTGAAATTCTTCTTGCTGTGTGTTAATTAGCGTGACCCAGATGGTGTTTTGAGTAATTTTTAGATTTTTGAGAATTTTTTATGATAACCATGGATACTTTGCTCAAAACACCAAACAAGCTTCAATTTTTACACCCACTTCATGGTTATTCAGAAAAATTAACCACCAATTATTCAATCCCCTTTACTAAATTGCAAAACCATGATCTTAGATTTGGTTCCAATTCCAAGAAACCGTGTGGGGGTTTAAGGGTTAGTAGTAGTACCCTTCTTGAGCTTGTTCCTGAAATGAAGAAAGAGAATCTTGATTTTGAGCTTCCTTTGTATGATTCCTCAAAGGGTACTGTAGTGGATCTTGCAGTTGTAGGAGGTGGACCTGCAGGACTTGCAGTAGCACAACAAGTTTCTGAAGCAGGACTTTCAGTTTGTGCAATTGATCCAAACCCTAGATTGATTTGGCCTAATAACTATGGTGTTTGGGTTGATGAATTTGAAGCTATGGATTTACTTGATTGTCTTGATACTACTTGGTCTGGTGCTGTTGTTTACATTGATGATAAAACAAAAAAAGATTTAGATAGACCTTATGGTAGGGTTAATAGGAAGTTATTGAAGTCTAAGATGTTGCAAAAATGCATATCAAATGGTGTTAAGTTTCATCAAGCTAAAGTTGTTAAGGTTATTCATGAGGAATCTAAGTCCTTGTTGATTTGTAATGATGGTGTTACTGTTCAAGCTACTGTTGTTCTTGATGCTACTGGCTTTTCGCGATGTCTTGTTCAGTACGATAAACCGTATAATCCAGGTTATCAAGTTGCTTACGGGATTTTGGCCGAGGTTGAGGAACATCCGTTTGATGTAGATAAGATGCTCTTTATGGATTGGAGAGATTCACATTTGAACAATGATTTGAAACTCAAGGAGAGAAATAGTAGAATACCTACTTTTTTGTATGCAATGCCGTTTTCATCGACTAAGATATTTCTTGAAGAAACTTCGCTTGTCGCACGCCCCGGGTTAAGGATGGATGATATACAAGAAAGAATGGTTGCTAGGTTGAAACATTTGGGTATTAAGGTGAAAAGCATTGAAGAAGATGAACATTGTGTTATTCCAATGGGTGGTCCGCTTCCAGTTCTTCCACAAAGAGTTGTTGGAATTGGCGGTACGGCCGGGATGGTGCATCCTTCGACCGGGTATATGGTTGCAAGGACACTAGCTGCAGCTCCTATTGTTGCTAATGCTATTGTTCAGTATCTTGGTTCTGATAGAGATCTTTCAGGAGATGAAATATCTGCACAAGTGTGGAAAGATTTATGGCCTATCGAAAGGAGGCGACAAAGGGAGTTCTTCTGTTTTGGTATGGATATCTTACTCAAGCTTGATTTACCTGGAACGAAAAGGTTTTTTGATGCGTTTTTCGATCTGGAACCTCGTTATTGGCATGGATTCTTGTCTTCAAGATTGTATCTTCCTGAGCTATTGTTTTTTGGACTTTCTCTGTTTTCTTATGCTTCAAATACATCTAGGATAGAGATTATGGCTAAGGGAACTGTTCCTTTGGTAAATATGATCAACAACTTGGTAAAAGATACAGAATAAGATGATTTTTTACTTATCTGTTGTATGCTACATATGTTGTGGGCTTCCCACCTGTAGTTTACTGCTGATATTATAGATTTCAAGTAAGTATATATAATTGGTTTATCTATCACTATTTGCAATGCTTGCTATGGATAAGAGGAAAAATATCAATACGTCATTATTTTGTTGATCTTTAGGGTATGTTTGGATGGAGGGTTTAGGAGGGGAGGGGAGGAGAGGGCTTGATTTTCAATTCCAATTTGAGGAAGCTATAAAATGTTTCTAAGCAAAAATAAAATGTCATTAACAATATTTTATCATTATCTATCATGTTATACTTTCACATTTTTAAAATAACATAGATATTAAAATATAGACCAAGCCCTCCAAAGCCCTCCCCTCCAAATCTCCCTCCCAAACATACCCTTAATCTTTATATTGCTAAAGAAGCTTTCTGCTTCATTAAAGTTGTTATCCCCATCATATCTAACCTTATGAAGTCACCCTTGACTCCTTGACTGATTGTTCTTTTTCAGAAGAAGCTCATTTAAAATGAACTTATTCATTCATACAACAAGTCATTATTTATTAATTCTTAACGGCTCAAGAATGAAACATATTCTAGATTAAATACACTTGGTTATAAATAACTTTGAAAGAGGCTTATACGTTATTATTGTATGAAGAACTCCCTAGCCAAATCCTGCTCCTGTTAATTTATCAAATCCTAATCCTGGTTATGCGTTCCGGAATATGATTAGCAAAAGCAAATTTCATCATAATGTTCGCTTCAGCGAAGTTACCATTATATACTCTCTTTTTTTTTTTCGTTATGGCGTGCAGAAACATTATTCTATACATAATTTCAATAAATTATAGTCTACGAATTTATTTATTTCAAAATGCCAAAGCATGAAGTGTTTATTACTCAGGAAAAGAAATTTTAGGGTGTTTGATTTAAAATTTGAATTACAGGACTTTAATTTGTTAGGCAATGTCAGAGATCATGCTCTTCTGAATCAAATGCTTTTAGAAAAGCAACACTCTTTTCAGCATTCTCTTTCCAACATTCTCTTTATAATGGGGTAAAATTCATGAGTTCTATTAATTTAGTTGGACCTATTTCCAAAATATTGGGACCTATATGTTTTTCACCAAACCATCAAGAGAGTGTGTTAAAAAGAGTGTGATTAGCATTTTTCATAAACACAAATCAAACCACCAAAAAATTGTATCATTGTGCGAATGAACTTTGCAGCTATTGTGCACGGAACCATTCTTACCTCCCTTCGAAAACATTTTACATCCTATGATATGTGATTTTAATGCGTAAACTTTATGACGAGTCGACCTTTAACAACTAAAGTATGAAGATTGACATTTAAAGTGAAAGAAGTGCGGAAGGATTAGAAATGAAATGCATATAATACGGCTGCAACTTTAGCTGCCAAGTATTTTTATTTCGTATTATTACTTGTGTAAAGAAACATCAACCCTTGGCACAGGTCCTCCTCAATCCTCATTAATAATGCCTAGCTGCACAGACTATCATGCAATGTTAATTTGTCAAACTCTTCATTAACTAGTAGCATTTAAAAAAGAAAAATATAGCTATGGCCAAACACTCTCGCAACGTTACCTCATCTAAAGAAGAGCCCCCTAATTTCACATAATACAAGCAAAAAATTCTAGTGACATCAAATTTTTGCTTAAAAATACGTAGAATCCTCATTGCTAGATTTAAGAAAGCTCTCGGCTGCGCTTAGCAGCAGCAACAACAGCATTCATTAGTGTTCCACGGAATCCACCTTTTTCCAACTCATGAACGCCCGCGATTGTTGTCCCGCCAGGAGAAGTGACATCATCCTTGAGCTGTCCTGGGTGCTTCCCTGTTTGGGTGACCATTGATGCTGCTCCTAATACCTGGAAAATACACATACACCAGTCAAGAAAACAACTATAGGAACAAGTTTTTCATTATGCGGATCCCCCCTCTCCCCAACCATAATGTCCAGTGGGATTCATGCTGCCACACTCAAGCAACAGCAATATCTAACTATAGCCTTATTAGTTTTTTAGGTCTTCTTTGGAGTACTAGTATGTGTCTATCTGCAAGCATATGGTTTGACCAAGTAGATGGTTTAGATTTATTTCACAGATTACATGCTCCTGTCCAGTAAACACGGTAACATTACTGACACTTAGCAAATTACTAGACAAGTTCCTTATTCGTTGTTAAATACAATTGAGTACGATTATAAATATTTAATCCAGAAAAATAAAATACTGAAATTGCACCATTCTTCTAAAGACAGAAGAAGTTCTATCCTGCACACTTGAAATATCCCGCTAAAGAAAATTGAAATTTTTACTCTTCAAAAACTAAAAAAGAAAAAGACTGATTGCAACATATTTAACGCATCTCAAACATTCATTTCTTTTAATCTAAACATATTGGACGAATTATAAACACTTAAATGGTCAATGTATAGCATTTCACTGCACTTACAGTCTGAGAAGCTAGACTTAATGAAAGATCCCGAGGTAGACCAGCTGCTACTCCTCCATCAGCAAGAGCTTCTATTGCTAAGTAAACATAAGCAGGACCACTGCCACTGAACAATTAAGAAAAATAAAAGTTAGTAAATGCAATTAAGTTTATTCCAACTAGACATATCTGCAGGGAGTATAAAATTGATGCAGTATAGCCATTGTCAGAACTCAGAAGCCACATCGCGACAATCTAGAAATATAGCGGCAAGGTTTACAAATCACTCGAGTGGGTGAGGGGGAACCAATCCACAATGCTAATGGGGATCAACAGTCAAGACATTGTATGAGAAGGGAAAATTATAAGAGAAACTTGAATTTCACTTCCCTCTCCTCTTATGTTAAAATTTACACTCCCAACCCGAATAAATAAATAAATAAATTTACACTTTATAAAAGCAAAATAAAGATTATTTGGCAACATGCAAAAGTTAATAAAGTATGTATTTAAAACTTTGTTTTATCTCCCAAAGTTATCAAACTAACAATAAAGTGCTCAAAAATTCTTCAATAATGATATTGAAAATAATAGAGTTTTTTATTACTAGAAGTATCGTTCAAAGTCATTCACCATCATTTATAGATTGTTATTGTTAAAATGGACTAAAACATAATACATTTATATACTGGGGCACTAGAGTATAGCATAAGAGGGGGAGTAATTCAAGCATTTTTTTAGAGAAGGAAGAGAGGTGTTGAGTTAGGGAAAAGGCAGGCTTGAGTCCAATTCCCATGCATTGCACACACAAAAACATGACAGAGCATAAAAGTCGATAATCACTCAACAGAATATTCAGATTCCTCACATTATTCTTTTGTTCTGTCAAATGTAAATCTCTTATAATTGTATGGGCAATTGGGCATGACAGAATTAGATTTAAACCCCTCTATCCTTGCACTACTATCATCTCTCACCGCTATGAAAATTTCTGTTCATCTAAGATATAATGAAATTTCTGGATGATATCTAAATATTATTTCTATCATTTTAGAAAATTAGATTACATACCTCAGGCCAGTTACTGCATCGAAATACTTTTCATCAGCTTTCCATATTTTGCCAATTGACCCAAATAATTTGGCTATAAGATTTCCATCTTCTTCAGTTGCAGCTCCCCCCAAACTCATAACTGCCATGGTTAAACTTAAGTTTATTTTTATTTATTCATGCAACTATATAACTGTCAATAATGCAAAGTGGGAAGGAGAGGAATACAATAAGGAATGGCCATTGTATTCTAGAAAAACACAAGATACAGAATTACCATAATGCATAAGAGAAAGAACTTTTGATCATGTAATTTATGAAAGAAGACCATCTTTCATAATTGAGACTATTTACCCATGCAATTCATGCATCCAAAAAATAAAAAGAAGATTAGAAAGAAATGCTGAGACTGGAAGACCAGACTTCAATAAATCAACACATCAGAGACTACATTCCAGTTTAAACCTTCATAAAAGTGAAGATAACAACTATCACTGACTATTATCATCAACCATGAGTAACTTACAATGTATGCAAGAGCATCATTCATCTAACTCAAATATTGCAGTCATAATTAATAACCATCTTCCTCTCATAGTAACCAACAAAGATACACAACAATACACTACATGAATTGCCAAAAACCATACAATAGAAATATTAAAGGCCAGCCTAATTCCAAATGTAGCTGTGGAATCCACAAGTCATTGGACCTTAGAAATAACCACAATAACAAAAAAGTATTTAAGATGTCCCGTCAAACAAGAACTAGACAGCTAACAGAAACAGTGGCAAAAAGAGGGGGGAAAAGTCCACAAATTTTATCATAGTTGTTTTCGTTAGTTAAAATGGTTTTTCTTGTTAGAGGTTTACAGAATAAAGCTTCAACAAACAATTCAACCAGCGCATTGAAGTTGCACATCAAACTTTTCAACAAAAAGCTCATGAAGACAAAGCAATGATATGGAGTATAGTATACATAACTGGCAATTTAGAATTCAGAAAATCAAATATAGAACCAAGTGATCCAAAATAACTCACAGAACATATACTCTCAAACTCTCTGCATAAAGAAAGTATTAGAAGAACAAAATTCAATAGTAATACCTGATGCTGCCTCACCAACTGCAGCAGGTGTATTTGGCATTACCCTAATAAATCTGTTGCTTCCAGCCCATTCCTACATATTATGAAACAACTATTTCCATAAAAATATGCAACCTCAGTACCTCACTAAATCTGTAAGGCTAAAATAAAAGGGAAAATAAAATTGAAAAGAGAAAAGCTTCTTGCACAAACTATGCGAAGTATGCGCACAATCTGCTCAGTTCCTAAAAAGGTTACAGTTGAAGCAGGGGATTTTTCACCCACTGGTTCATTACTCATTTAGCTTTCACGAAACAAAGAACCCTCAGTTTTATGAATTTCCCAACATTCCAGCAGAGGATAAAAAGCAATTTACCACAGACTTTTTCCTTTTTGACAATAATTATGATTTAGTAATGTTAGATTAATCATTGAAAATATTAACTTCTTCACAAATAAGTTTCTCCCATCTTCACAAGTTCATACCTTTCGAATATTAGAAAATGTCACAGGAGTTGTAAACTGTTGAGATGTTCAAGTACTAAATTGGTTAGACATGCACTTCTAAGCACCAACAGAATAAAAATTGACCAAAATTGCCATTTTTGAGTGACCAAATAAATATTAAGAGGGAGTTTAAAAGAGTTTATTTGAGCTTATTTTACGACATAAGCACTTGTGTAAATGCTCGGAAGACCTAATCGAAATAGCTGAAAATATTGCTATAAATTGCTTACAGCTTATTTCCATAAGTTTCCTAAATAGCTTCTACAGACCTTATGTGGAGTTAAAGCACGTCTCCAATCAATAGTAAGAATAGCTTCAATTGTAAAAATAGCTTATTTATTTATAAAGTGTGTGTTTGGAAGAACTTATGTAAAACTTATTTGAGTTTATCTTATGATATACTAGCATTTGTGCAAGTATTTGGGGAAACTTATAAAAATAACTTTGTACATGCTCATAAGCTATTTTCAGCTTATTTCAAAAAGTTCTCCATAATAACTTATGAAAACAACTTATAATTTATATGAAAATAATTTAACCATATTGTCACTGAATCACCAGATGAAGAAGCGAAGGGAAAAAAATATTGCATTTGGTTACCTGAAGATCTTTCAACTTGAATCCAGCAGCAACAGAAACCAGAAGCTTATTCTTCGTAAGATGCGGCTGCAATTTCAAGACCACGTCTTTCACTGCAACAACAACAATTCATTAATAAAAACGCTAGTCGAGTATATCGATTATACAAATATACCAAAACCGATGCAATACCTAATTGAGGTTTAACAGAGAAAACGACGACGTTGCTTTCTCTAACAACCTGCAAGAAATTAATCAGAAACGATAAACAGCGACGCATTTATAGTTAGTTGTTTGAGAAGGAAGAGTAAAAGAGCAGAAAGTGAATACGTCTTCGTTTGAAGAGAGAAGAGTGACGCCGAATGAGTCGAAGGCGGTTCCACGAGCTGCGTTGGAGTGAGGAGCAGTGCAGATGCGAGAAGCAGATATGACGCCGGAGCGGACGGCGCCTCTGGCAATACTCTCGGCCATTTTTCCGGCGCCGATGAAACCTAGAGTGTAGGAATCGGCGGGGATCGGAAGGATATCCATTTTTGGTTATGTGATAGAGAGATGAGTTCCGTTTTCGCAAAGTGTTGTTGTTTCAGGTGGTTATTAGGGAAGCAGTGAAGTTGATGCAGTTGTAAGTTGAAACTACTTGGCACTTGGCATATGGCTAGTCTACTTTCTCAACAAGAACAAAATAGACTCTCTTGGTTACAAAATGGGAAAAAAAAATGGACCACATATATAGAGCTACTTTTTATTGGTGAAAGGCCACATTGGTCTAGAGCATGTTTGGTTTAGCGGTGGGAACACTTAGAAGTGTTTTTGAAGAGTTAAAAGTGATTTTAGTGCGATAAATTGGTGTTTGGCTTTTACACCTAAAATCAAATTTGTTGGTCTAGAATTTATTCTACTAGAAGCTAGAAGTGTGTGTTTGATTCTGTAACACCCCAATTCTACTCATTCGTTTATTTAATTATCAGAGTGCGGAATTTAAATCTAATCGTGCATTGGAGCGTTACACATCGACATTTAAAACTCAAGCAACGTGTGTTCAATTAGAACTTTCAAAAACCAACAACATAGTTTTCCAATTAACGAAAATACGATACGTAGCATGTCATATCATCTCAACATCATACAATCCATAAAAATCCGACAACATAATAAAACAACAGTTTATGATAGTAAGACAGCTATTAGACTAGTGTTCGTTTCCCCCAGGTGCTACGTATCAGAGCAAACGACACTGACTCGAAAGGGATGAAGGAAAAGGAGTTGTTATACCCCAATTTTGTCCGAGTTCTTTTTAATAGTTTTTAATTTGGACTTTTTCAACCATTTTATTTTGGACTTTTTTCAATCATTTTATTTTGGACTTTTTTTGAAAATTACAAAAAATAGTAGTTTTTTGCGTATTTTCGGGTGTTAGTTTTTAGCTACTATTCGAAGGAAATTTCTCTCTCCTTGGACCTCGTTTTTACGATCTGAACGGTGAAAGTGAAGACATATTTCCCACGAACCCGCTGTAAAAAAATGAAGACGATCCGACGGTTAACGATTCCGAATCGCACTTTTACGATGAGAGGTTTGAGAAAAACGGACAAAAAACTGCAGTTATTGCGAAGGCAATTTCTCTCTCCTCAGACCTCGTTTCGACGATCCGAACGGTGAAAGCGGAGATATATGTGTCACGAACCTGCTGTCAAAAAAGAAAGACGATCCAACGGTTAACGAATCCGAATCACAAATTTACGGTGACAGGTTTGAGAAAAACGAAAATTGTTTTTAAAGGGGAATTGCTTTCTACCTTGTTTTAGTCCCACATTGCTTCACAAGAAACAAGAGCTCCCTAGCAATTGGATATAAAAGGGTTGAGAGGTGAAGATTAGAGAAGGAGATCATTGGCGGGTTAAGTGATCTTTTTGGTCAAAGCGATAGCGACCCATTTCACTAAAAAAAGCTTTGTCTTTGATCATTTGGGCGTTTTGAGTCGGCTTTCCGATTCTCAAAGCGGTTCTTGCTGATCTTGAGTCAAAATGGACCAGATAGGAGTCCGGTTTGCTTAGTCCTGCCTCGGCACTCGTCGAGTCCAAAGTTAGTTTTGTATTTATTTTGTTTATTTTTATGTACATATTTATTTATCATTTATTTATAATATAATCTATTTATTTATTTATTTATTTATTTGTTTATGTATATATCTATTCATATTTATTTATGTATATAGTTATTTATTTGTTTATTTATTATATTTTTTTAGCCTAGTCTTTATTAATTATCGGTTTTTGTCTTTTTTTATGCACAAATTAGTTTATTTCTTTGAAAATCAAATAGAAGACTAAGTCGGTTGTACAACCGGTTAGTCATCATCTTAGGACCAAATGAGTCAATGCATATTCGAATCCTAAAAATTTATAAAAATACAAATAAATTATTTTCCTCTCGAAGTCAAATAAGCGGCTAAAGTCGGTTGTACAACCTGGGTTAGTCATCATTTTAGACCAATGAAATTGCATACCATTCGAATCCTACAAAAACTTAATAAAATATAAATAAATCATTTTTCCAAAAATAAACGGCTAAGTCGGTTGTACAACCAAGTTAGTCATTATTTAGGGCCAATGAGCTGTACAGTTCAGTAACCCTGAAAACTTAATAAATACGAGTAAATTATTTTTCTTGAAAATAGGGGACTAAGTCGGTTGTACAACCGGGTTAGTCAGCGTTCTAGAACTAATGAGCTGTACAGTTCAGGAGTTCTAGAATACCTATTCTAAAATCAACCCATCTCACAACTCCCTTCAAAAATTCAAAAATCATTTTCAAAAGTAGGAGATTAAGTCGGTTGTACAATCCAAGTTAGTCGTCATCCTAGAATCAATGGTACAGATAGTTCAAGGAATCCTAGGATCCCTACACTAAAAAATACCAACCAATAAACCTTTTCAGGAAGAACTACGTAGCTTTGATTCCTCCATTGCATCTGGAGGTACGTAGGAGCAAGACTCAACTCTTGTCAAGCACTAAAAAACAAAAATCTAAATAAGTCATTTTCTCTATAAATAAAAGGGTAACAACTAAATAAATCTTAAATTAATTAGACAATGGATGTCGTGGGGTGCTAATACCTTCCCCACACATAACGACTCCCGAACCCTAACAATGCTTTGTCCTAAAACCTAAAGGGATTTTCTGAATTTGCCCTTAAACTAAAATTTGGTGGCGACTTCCTTTCGAACTTCGAAGAATCCTTTCCCGGATTTTTCGGTCGCTACAGCTGGCGACTTCACTGGGGACTTATTTTTTAGAGAGTCAAAGCCTAGTTTGATTAATTTAGGATTAATTCAATCTTTACCCTTTTATTTATTTATTTACTTTTGCATAATTATATTATTTATTTGTGTAAACCCTAGGATAGAAGACGATATTTGTATATATGTTTGTTTGTCTGTTTGCAGTTTTTGGTTTGTTGTTAAATTGCTCCTACACACACTGCACTTCTACACTTCACACACGTGAGAAAAGTCCTCTACCCGGACTCGAGCATAAACCTAAGTTAGAACGAGATTGCGTAGTGATGGCCTGCGGGACGTACGTCTCGTTGGGTGGTCACGAAAATCTCACCTAGAGTTTGATTCCTTTTGAGGATGCTATCCCTTCTAATAGCTTGCCTATTGCTGGGGTCAGTGTTCTTGACTGGGGTCCTTGGCTCTAGGGACCATGTGTAGGATTCTCTAGAACTATCCTTGTGAGGTCCACTATAAAAGAAACCTTAGACCCATTCCATAAGATACCTTCCTAGGTTCACAAAGGAGCTTAACACCCTTGCATTCAAAACAAACATTAGTGCATGTCGTCTTTTACAAACAAAAAAATCAAAAAAAAAATCAAAAAACCAAAAAAAACATTTTTACTACTTTTTTAGAGAATATACCACATGCATACAGCAAATAAACATCTACTGTTGCATGCACTTTTATGACCGTCAGGGAATTTAAATCTTTACCTTGGAGAGAAGCCGTGCACGCTGAAGTCAAAATTAAATTTTGTACTTTACTCTCCAATGAAAAGTTTATAATTCCCCGACATGACGAATAAAATCATATATTATCATTTCATACACATACATCACATTCGCATTTCATATACATTCATTCATTCATTCGCATTCTCATTTCATGCGCATTCATTTGCATACTTACATCATGCATTATAAAAACGGAAAAAACATAATTTTGAGAGAAAGATTGTGATGAGAGGTGAGGCATTCTTGTGAGATAAATAATTCTTTTCGAAAAAGTTTAGTCATACTTCGTTGCAAGCTCAAGGTGTTTCAAGTCACTCAGTTTTTCACATTTTTAGCTTGCTCACATTTTTTACCAAACGTTGCATCTCTTCCATCCCATGATAAATGACCGAAATGCCCATCAAAAATTTCTATCATGTTTTAAATGTTAAACTCTCTACGAAGCATTGGTGTAGTGACTTGGGTAACATGTGTGTTTACTTTTGTCCGAGTCCGCTTAGCGTCCTACCTTACCATCATCCCCTCACAAAGTCTAATCCCACCCCGACCACCCATACTCCCCACATTAGTACATAGTTGGCGTTTACGGTTGGTTCCCCTAGTGAAATAACACTTTAGGCCCTCCATACTGGGCAAATGTGTGATCTCTAAAAACCTTGTCAACGTTGTATTCCCTTGGTGCAAGTTCTTTACAAAAAAATAAATCAAAAGAAGCTCGTTAGGTTGAAAACTCGTAAGAGCAGCCTAAGCAGAAATTAGAGCATGAAAAGAAATAAAGAAAAGAGCAAGTATATAAAATAAGTAAATCATTGTCCTTGAGCTAATTTTTGAGAAATCGAGCAATCATGATTTGGAACGAAGTCTGACCATCTTCCCATGTCCCCGAAAAAACCTTTGCTACCCACCTTAAGCCAAAATCCAAAGAAACCTTTCAATCACCCTAGACAATGATCAATTCTACATCAAAATGTATTATTTTCAAGTCACTCAGCTCGAAAGAAGAAAAAAAATCAAAATCAAAAAAAGAAAGTGAAATCAAAACAAAAAAAATAGGAAAAAGCAAAAGTGATACAATCATGAGCTGATACTTCTTACCATAAGAGATCATTGTCTGAAATAAACCCCCAAACACTTCCCTTGTCCTCAATATCCTATCCTTCATAAACCCTTGGCCAAGTCACATCCCTAAACAAGTCCATCCTACCATGAGACACGTCAATTACTGTCTCAATAGACCCTCAAACACTCCTTTGAGCCTAACAACCATTTCCTTCATAAATCATCACCCATTAGCCAAGTTACATCACCAAATCATTTGTCCCATCAATCATCAAACACTTCATTGAGCCTAATAACCCCTTCTTTCACAAACCATTAACCATTAGCCAAATAATACCGCTCAAAAAAAAATCATCTGTCCCATCAATCCCCAAACACTACCTTGAGCCCAATTATCATTTCCCTCATAAATCACTAAACCATCGGCCACATTCCGATCAATGACCGATTGCTTTTGTTTCTCAAAGTTTTAATCTTAGGACAAATAAGTTTATTTATTTACAATATGTTTGCTCAAAAAAAAATATATATCTCAAAAAAAAAAAAAAAAAAAAAAAAAAGGAAAAGAAAAATCAAAAGGCTTGCACCACAAGATTCATTCAAGTTACAGTTATACTAAGACAAGGTCTAGTGATCACCAAGTGTAGTTTTCATCATAGCAAACTCAAGACTATTGTAGTCTGAGAGTCATTTTAAAGGTAACCAAAAGTTTATACTAGGATCGTCACCTATATCCTATAGCGGGGCATCCCTTTCACCACCTATTCCATTTGAACTGGGGAAATTTGTGCAGTGTCATACCACACCCACCCCATTGCCATACCGCATAAACTCCAAAACCCATTACCCTAACTCCGGCACTTTCCACAACCTCACCAAAACAACCGTCCCAAATCCTCAAGTATCAAGTGGGGCAACCCTATCACCCTTCACTCCACCTACAAATGGGGACATTCACCATACACCCATCTCATCCCCTTGTTATATCCACATCAACAAAGCCATACAGGACAATTTCTCAACTCATTACCCTATATGTTGCTACTGCTGCCTGGCAATTCTCCCTTACTTACCATAAATGGGGCAACACCAAACTCCATGTGTTGAGATGAAGCCCATTGCTTTCCACCTTTCACTCCAAAGTCGTGGCATTCCTAGCTCATCATTTCCTCTGTCCCCTAGTTATTGTCATCACTAGACAAAAGTTATTCACTCACCATCATCAAATCTAAATCGGGGCAGATCCAGCATTTCTTGGTGGGGAAAGCCCACCTTTCATGACTTTACCCAAAACTTGTCATTCACCCCTTCATGTGCCACAAATGTCCACACCCTAGGTCTTTAGAACCCCAAGTTAATCGACTCATTCATCTATATTCGCACTACTATACATCTTCACAAAACAATGCTTTAGAGAGAAAAACACAAGTTGATCATATGATGTTGGAAATCCACTTATTTAGTTGTGTGGGCCAAAACTTCGGTCATCATGGGGCATCAAAATGGAAGAGAAAAATGAACGAGCTTGCAAATACTTTTTCATATCAGTGTCTGTAAATAACAACATTGAGATTGCTGAAGTATTGAATCAAAACTATTCTTTTCAAAGAATGATCAATATTCACCTCTACTTCTCGCATCTAAAGTCTCACATCTCATCATTACCAAAAATGTTTCTATACCCCAATCACTCATATCATATCATATCACATCATATCATATCATATCACATCATATCATATCATATCATATCATATCATATCATATCATATCATATCATATCATATCATGTCATCACCTCATGCACCATAGCATTTGCACCCGAGCATTTCATTTGCACATTTGGCATTCATCATTTTTCAAAAAAAAAAAAAACAAACAAAAAAAAAAAAAAAAAAGCTAAAAAGCAATAAGCAAAAGAGAAAAGGAAAAAGTCATTCCACATCCTACCGTATACCAATCATTGCTTGCACCATTAATTGCTTCATCAAACGTAGGTTGGTTTTCCTTTCTCGGTAGATGCATTTGTTAGGTGTGCCCGATAAGCACGATCGCTGTTAGTCCCTATTTTGTTCCTCTAATGTCGGCTTTTTTAGCGTTGATCCCGTGTCGCATCACGCATCACCGAGCCGATCCTGCACTCAGAGTGGTCCTTCGAGCACTACGCCCTTCGCGCCCTAAGTGGCCCAGTGTCGCAAACGTCGAGTCGAGCCCGCGGACCTTCCGACTCCGCGTGGTCCTTCGGGACTAGTTGTGTCACCTAAGACACGCGGTGTACGCCCTTCATGGTCAACATATCGCTTCTAGACCGATCTTGACCCATCATGGCCGCCGAGTATAAAGGCCCCTCGCATCGCTTAATTAGTACCGTAGCTAGTTGCGCTCCTTCCTTCGCACCACGATGGTCCTTCAATTAAGGCTTAGCACCTTCCCGGACCTTAAGTGGTCCTCCGTAGCCTTATCGCCTCCTTCGCACTCACGAGTGGTCCTTCGTAGCCTTAGTGCTCTTTCAGTCCTTTGTTGACCCTTCATTCAACTCTCAAATAATGCGCCAAGTATTAACCACTCCTCTTATCTCTCAAACCCTTCGCTTCCTCTTAAATGGACAAAATTGACGTCTATTCTATATTTATTTCTATTTTCACTACGAAAATTTGAATACACTTCACCTTTTTCGAGTAAAATATAAATAAAGAGGGCAAATTGTTATACCCCAATTTTGTCCGAGTTCTTTTAATAGTTTTTAATTTGGACTTTTTCAACCATTTTATTTTGGACTTTTTTCAATCATTTTATTTTGGACTTTTTTTGAAAATTACAAAAAATAGTAGTTTTTTGCGTATTTTCGGGTGTTAGTTTTTAGCTACTATTCGAAGGAAATTTCTCTCTCCTTGGACCTCGTTTTTACGATCTGAACGGTGAAAGTGAAGACATATTTCCCACGAACCCGCTGTAAAAAAATGAAGACGATCCGACGGTTAACGATTCCGGAATCGCACTTTTACGATGAGAGGTTTGAGAAAAACGGACAAAAAACTGCAGTTATTGCGAAGGCAATTTCTCTCTCCTCAGACCTCGTTTCGACGATCCGAACGGTGAAAGCGGAGATATATGTGTCACGAACCTGCTGTCAAAAAAAGAAAGACGATCCAACGGTTAACGAATCCGGAATCACAAATTTACGGTGATGTGTTTGAGAAAAACGAAAATTGTTTTTAAAGGGGAATTGCTTTCTCTACCTTGTTTTAGTCCCACATTGCTCACAAGAAACAAGAGCTCCCTAGCAATTGGATATAAAAGGGGTTGAGAGGTGAAGATTAGAGAAGGAGATCATTGGCGGGTTAAGTGATCTTTTGGGTCAAAGCGATAGCGACCCATTTCACTAAAAGCCTCATGTTTTGATCATTTGGGCGCTTTGAGTCGGCTTTCCGATTCTCAAAGCGGTTCTTGCGGATCTTGGAGTCAAAATGGACCGGATAGGAGTCCGGTTTGCTTAGTCCGGTTCGGCACTCGTCGAGTCCAGGTTAGTTTTGTATTTATTTTGTTTATTTTTATGTACATATTTATTTATCATTTATTTATAATATAATCTATTTATTTATTTATTTATTTATTTGTTTATGTATATATCTATTCATATTTATTTATGTATATAGTTATTTATTTGTTTATTTATTATATTTTTTAGCCTAGTCTTTATTAATTATCGCTTTTGTCTTTTTTTATGCACAAATTAGTTTATTTCTTTGAAAATCAAATAGAAGACTAAGTCGGTTGTTGTACAACCTGTTAGTCATCATCTTAGGACCAATGAGTTGTGATACTCAAGAATCCTAAAAATTTATAAAAATACAAATAAATTATTTTCCTCTCGAAGTCAAATAAACGGCTAAGTCGGTTGTACAACCTGTTAGTCATCATTTTAGGACCAATGAGTCATGCATATTCGGTAAGAATCCTACAAAAACTTAATAAAATATAAATAAATCATTTTTCCAAAAATAAACGGCTAAGTCGGTTGTACAACCAAGTTAGTCATTATTTAGGGCCAATGAGCTGTACAGTTCAGTAACCCTGAAAACTTAATAAATACGAGTAAATTATTTTTCTTGAAAATAGGGGACTAAGTCGGTTGTACAACCGGGTTAGTCAGCGTTCTAGAACTAATGAGCTGTACAGTTCAGGAGTTCTAGAATACCTATTCTAAAATCAACCCATCTCACAACTCCCTTCAAAAATTCAAAAATCATTTTCAAAAGTAGGAGATTAAGTCGGTTGTACAATCGGGTTAGTCAGCGTCCTAGGAATCAGTGAGCTGTACAGTTCAAGGAATCCTAGGATCCCTACACTAAAAAATACCAACCAATAAACCTTTTCAGGAAGAACTACGTAGCTTTGATTCCTCCATTGCATCTGGAGGTACGTAGGAGCAAGACTCAACTCTTGTCAAGCACTAAAAAACAAAAATCTAAATAAGTCATTTTCTCTATAAATAAAAGGGTAACAACTAAATAAATCTTAAATTAATTAGACAATGGATGTCGTGGGGTGCTAATACCTTCCCCACACATAACGACTCCCGAACCCTAACAATGCTTTGTCCTAAAACCTAAAGGGATTTTCTGAATTTGCCCTTAAACTAAAATTTGGTGGCGACTTCCTTTCGAACTTCGAAGAATCCTTTCCCGGATTTTTCGGTCGCTACAGGAGTCATTCACTAGCGTGTACCTGCACGTTACCACGAAGGTAACATTCAACAGTAAAGGGTGAGTCTCTAACAGCATAAAAAGTATATGATAGGTAATATACTAGAGACTAGCAGCTATAATAACCATAGCATAACAACATTACAGTACAACCATCACTGAAAACATCAACAAGCCACAACATAGAGCACAACGACAAATAACCTCATCATCGTTTATGTACATGCATGAAAATGCAACCCACGTCGTCGGGCATATGCATGAGGTACCATCGTCGCAAAAATAGCCTCTCGGGCACAAACGTGGCTTTGAGCATAGCTCCAAGGCCGAAGCCTACATCGTCGTAATAATGCATATGGCATGCATGAGACACCATGTACATCACCTCGGAAAACAATCAACAACAACAAATGTCATACATCATGACACGACAACATCATTGGCATCATTATTCGTCGCAACATCATCATCACTTGGGTGGTCTTACTCGACCCATCAAAATCATCAACATCACCATTTTTAGTTCGTCATATTCGACTCAGTGTCACTATCATTATTATGGATCATTCATATTCGACTCGACAACTACAACATCAACTATTTAGTCATACTTGACACAGCGTCGCTTTTACTGCTAATCATTTTTATTTGACATTACAAGACATCCCAACATCGGGCAGCACGATATGGCGCCCTAGAATTCGACACAGGCGCACTGGGCAGCACACAATGGCGCCTCAGAATTCGGCTGACGCCTCAAAATTCGACATGTTCATGTGAGCTAGAATTTTCGAGGACGAAAATAATTTAAGTAGGGGAGAGTTGTAACGCCCCAAAAAAAAATAGTTTAAGTGTTTATTTAATTAATTAATTAAGTAGTATATGGTGGGTTGTATTAAAATAATAATAGGGTAATTAACTAATTAAGGTGGTGTGTTAATTAGGTTGTGAGTGGTGGAAGAAACTAGAGGGGGTGTAAGTAATAAGGCCCAAAGGCCATTTGGGCCTAGGGTTAATAAGAATAAAAGAGAAAAGTTGAATTAAGAAGAATAGGATAGCCGCTGGAACAGAAAAGAAAACGCAAGAAAGAAGAGAAAAGAAAGAGAGAGAGAGAGAGAGAGAGAGAGAGAGAGAGAGAGAGATCGCTAGAGAGTGAGAAGAAAAGGGAAGGAGAAGCGCGAAGGAGAAGAGGGAAAGAAGAAGAGGAGATCGTTCGTGTGTTGCTGTGGTTCCGTACGTGTTTTTCTTCATCTTCTCCGGAGCTTACGTGTTCGAGGTAAGGGGAGTCTCGCGTTATAAAGGTTCATATAATGATTGATATGTGGGAGGGTAGTTATACGATGCCTAGGGGTATTAGTTATTGTGTTTGAACCTTTGTTGAATTGTTGTTGTTGTTGTGAATTTGAGATGAGTGTGATGTTTGTTGTTGGTGATGATGTGTGCATAATTGTTGTTGAATGATTGAGTGATGAATTGATGATAGAATCGAATAGTGAAGAATTGAATAAATCGACTAAGTTGTTGCGGGGTTGTACGATGGATTGCTTGTGGGTTTGTGGTGTTTTCCTTGATTTGAGTGATTGAATGAGGGAGTGGATGTTGATGATGGTTTGAAGAATTGTTGATGTTTGATGATTGAACTGATGAATAACTTTGTTTGATGTCGATAATGTGAGGAAAAGATTTGAAAATGTGAGAGTTGAGTGAAAAAGTGAATTTTTCTCAAAATTCATAATACATCATCATTACACCGATCGGCGCCTCACTCGCGCCGCAGCGTGGCGCTTCACACGCCAAAGGCAATGCCCAAATTCTGCGTGTTTTACCCATTGGCGCCTCACTCTCGCCTCACTCAAGCTTCCCATGCGCCAAAGGCTCTGCTTTTTCATCAAGCCACTGCTTTGTCACTGCTTTTGTAAATTGAATATCTTTTGAACCGGAACCCGATTGAGGTGTTCTAAGATGCGTTGGAAAGCTTATTCAGAGGCCTAACTGAATATTCTACTTTTAAGGCAAAATAAAACGTTTATTATTGCTGTCTTGCTGTTTTTAATTGTTATATGAGTCATTGCTTTATAAAAAGGAAAATGTGTTTGTCTTCGCTATTAAAAGGTGAGGTTTATCTTAATTGAATATGTGTTCCCTAAGCTTAAAATGCGATGTTTCCTCGAGTAAGATGTGGTGTTTGTCTAAACCGAAAGGCGATGTTTTCTAAATGTAAATAGGGTATTTTTCTAGATGGAATGAGGTGTCTTCTAAAATCTAATGTGATGTCTAAATTGATTTGAATTGATAATGATTCGTGGAATAGGATTTTGATTCGACTCAAGCGTTATACTACTAGTGTGCTATTTGACTATGGCTAGACCGTGGTTTTACCGCTAAGGCCGTAATTTCTTTCACCGTGTATTTACAAGGGGCATCACCGAGAGCCTTGCAAGTGTGGCCAACGCTCATTGCAAGTAAGTAGTATCGGTTACACCGAGTAATCCCATAGTCAATTAGTCTTACTATTTTATAACCCATGAATATAAAGAGGGTAATTGTATGTTGATATGTATCTTGCCGTAAATGATGCTGTGAAGTTGATGTGAGTGTGTTGTGTGACGACGATGTGAAGTTGATGTGAGTGTGTGTGTGTGTTGTCTAATTGATGAGTGGGTCATTAGGACCAAGGTGAAGATAATGATAGTGATGGGTCGGTTATGGCCAAAAGCGACGGTGATGTTATGTTTACGATAAAAAACGTTATGTTTAGCGGCGATAAAATGTTATAAGCGACGATAAAATGTTATAAGCGATGTTATGATGATGTAAGTGACGGTGATGATGTGTGGAACTAGAGTGTGTTGTGTGTTCATGAAGTCTCATGCATTTCATATGCACGACAAGTGACGATGAAGAGGCTGCGGTCTAAGCGACGAAAGGTTGCGGTCTAAGCGACGAAAGGTGGCGTCTAGCGACGATATGCCACTAGGCAACAAATAAGCGACGATGATGGTACCACATGCATGTTTGCATTCTCATACATGTGCATAAAAGTGATGTAGTTACTTGTTGGTGTGTTTGCTATGTTGTTCGCCGATGTTGTCTGTGATGATTGAAATGCGACGTTGGGTGTTTATGGTAATTATAGATGTTGTTCTCTAATATATTGACTATTATATTTGCCTTTATGCCGCTTTGAAGACTCACCCTTTCTCGCTTGGAATGTTGCTCTATCGTGGCAACGCTGCAGTACCCGCGAGTGAAGGTCTTCTTTGCTTCTCTCGTTAGTCATTGGGGTGTCTGTCGAGTCGCTCTCGATACCGTGTAGCACCTAGGGGCGTAGTTGAAGTTGTTAGTTTATTAATTAACTGCTTTATGATTATGTTAATGATGTGAGAGCGTGTTTGAGCGTTGTTTAGTGAGCTATTGTTATTTCCACGCGACGCGAGATTATTTTTGAGGTTTAAATTTTATGACATGAGGAGTTTTATAAATGACGACGTGGCACTTCTTTTCTATCGAATAAATTTGTATTTTTGAAAAAGAAATTACTCTGATAATGACGTGTAAATTAAGGGTAGAAAAGGGGTGTTACATTAGTGGTATCAGAGCAGTTCGGTCTGTCCTGCCAAGTTGTCCAGTGTCGAGTCTAGTTATCTCCCGAGTCTTGGTACTCGTTCTAACTATAATTTGTGTTGCAGTTGATTAGTTGAATTGGCCGCACAGTATGACCGCTATTGTTAATACCGGTGTTGCTTGTTGTCTTATTGCTACTATGTGTGTGTTTGCTCTGAGTACTTCGTGTATGACTGGAATGTGTTGCTTGGTGTGTTTTCTGTGTCTCTCGTCGATTTTCGACGAAGACTTTGTGTGAATTTTGTTTGGTTGCCGTTGGGTAGGTTAGGTGTAACCTTGGATATGAGTAGCTAGAGCATAGACATGTTCATGTGAGCTAGAATTTTCGAGGACGAAAATAATTTAAGTAGGGGAGAGTTGTAACGCCCCAAAAAAAAAAAATAGTTTAAGTGTTTATTTAATTAATTAATTAAGTAGTATATGGTGGGTTGTATTAAAATAATAATAGGGTAATTAACTAATTAAGGTGGTGTGTTAATTAGGTTGTGAGTGGTGGAAGAAACTAGAGGGGGTGTAAGTAATAAGGCCCAAAGGCCATTTGGGCCTAGGGTTAATAAGAATAAAAGAGAAAAGTTGAATTAAGAAGAATAGGATAGCCGCTGGAACAGAAAAGAAAACGCAAGAAAGAAGAGAAAAGAAAGAGAGAGAGAGAGTGAGAGAGAGAGAGAAGGAGATCGCTAGAGAGTGAGAAGAAAAGGGAAGGAGAAGCGCGAAGGAGAAGAGGGAAAGAAGAAGAGGAGAGATCGCGTTAGGTGTTGTTCGTGGTTCCGCACGTGTTTTTCTTCATCTTCTCCGAGCTTACGTGTTCGAGGTAAGGGGAGTCTCGCGTTATAAAGGTTCATATAATGATTGATATGTGGGAGGGTAGTTATACGATGCCTAGGGGTATTAGTTATTGTGTTTGAACCTTTGTTGAATTGTTGTTGTTGTTGTGAATTTGAGATGAGTGTGATGTTTGTTGTTGGTGATGATGTGTGCATAATTGTTGTTGAATGATTGAGTGATGAATTGATGATAGAATCGAATAGTGAAGAATTGAATAAATCGACTAAGTTGTTGCGGGGTTGTACGATGGATTGCTTGTGGGTTTGTGGTGTTTTCCTTGATTTGAGTGATTGAATGAGGGAGTGGATGTTGATGATGGTTTGAAGAATTGTTGATGTTTGATGATTGAACTGATGAATAACTTTGTTTGATGTCGATAATGTGAGGAAAAGATTTGAAAATGTGAGAGTTGAGTGAAAAAGTGAATTTTTCTGAAAATTCTGCATAATACATCGTTATTCCGGTGATCGGCGCCTCATCGGCGCGCTGCAGTGGCGCTTCACGCCAAATGCAATGCCCAAATTCTGCGTGTTTTTACGTCCATTGGCGCCACTCGCCACTCGCTTCCATGCGCCAAAGGCGCGGTCACTTTTCACTTTGTTTTTCACTGTTTTGTCACTGTTTTTGTAAATTGAATATCTTTTGAACCGGGAACCCGATTGAGGTGTTCTAAGATGCGTTAGAAAGCTTATTCAGAGGCCTAACTGAATATTCTACTTTTAAGGCAAAATAAAACGTTTATTGTTGCTGTCTTGCTGTTTTTAATTGTTATATGAGCTGCTGTTTTATAAAAAGGAAAATGTGCTGTCTTCGCTATTAAAAGGTGAGGTTTATCTTAATTGAATATGTGTTCCCTAAGCTTAAAATGTGATGTTTCCTCGAGTAAGATGTGGTGTTTGTCTAAACCGAAAGGCGATGTTTTCTAAATGTAAATAGGGTATTTTTCTAGATGGAATGAGGGTGTCTTCTAAAATCTAATGTGATGTCTAAATTGATTTGAATTGATAATGATTCGTGGAATAGGATTTTGATTCGACTCCAAGCGTTATACTACTAGTGTGCTATTTGACTATGGCTAGACTGTGGTTTACCGCTAAGGCCAGAATTTCTTTCACTGGTTGTTGCACCCCGAAAAATCCGATTTGGGTTTCTCAACGTACAACGTGGAAAATTTTTGAAGCCGCCACCAATATTTTAATTTTAAGACCAAAACATTGAAAAAAGGTCTTTGAAAAGGCGGATGGTCTTTTGAAAACGCAAAGATGTAGGTTCGGGGTCGATTCGCGCTGGGAAGGTATTAGCACCCTTCACACGCCCTTTTCTACCGAAAGGGAACCTTTAACTAAATGTGTGGTTTTAACGTTTGATTTGAAAAATAACTAGATTTGCCTATTTATTTCTCGTTTGAAGATGAATGGGAAAACTTAATGAAAATTTTTATTTTTGGCGCTTGACGAGAGTTGGCCTCTCGCTCCTACGTATCTCCTAGTGCGATGGAGAATTCAAAGCTACGTAGTTCTCGTTTGTCGTGAAAAGGTTTTTGTTTTTTTATCTTGTTTAATGAGTTTTCGAAATAGGACGAGTATTCAGCGAATGATTAAACTAACAAAGGTTATGGGTAACCACCGCTAAGTACTCTTGAAAATGAGAGTCACTGCCACTGGTCAGACGAACAAAGGTTCTGATTGACTGTTAGTAGCGACTCGTTTTTTATTTGATCTTTTGAAAATAGTTTTCGAAAGAGATTAATTAGCACGAATGATCAAACTAACCAAAGTTATGGGTGATCATTGCTTATTGTTCTTTGGAAAAATACATTGCCGCCAATGGCTGGGACGAACAAAGGTTACGATTAGCCACTAGCAACAACGAGTTTGAAAATGATTCTTTTGTTTGTTTTATGAAAATGACTTTTGTTTATTGCGCTGACGAGAACGAGACTCGCTCCTACGTATCCCAAATGGGAATCAAAGCGACGTAGTTCTAACTTTAAGACGAAAAATGTTTCAAAGGATTTTGGAGAAGGAAAAGCTTTCATAATGATCAAGCAAGCAAAGACTTTGAGTGATCATTACTAATAACCCATGATAGCGCTCATGACAATCAAACAAGCCAAGGCTTTGGGTGATAGTCACTAATAACTTGTGTTAATTAGAAAAGAGTTTGAATGATTTTTGGGGGAAAAGGGTGAAGTTATTATCAATGATTGGTTACAAACTTCAGGCGCATTCAATAATCAAATAATCGTGCATATGTCATACATCAACTAAGATTAAACATGCCGATACAATCAGAGATTCAATTGTCAAGGATGCAAGGTGAATTTCTCAAAATAGATGTGTGTGTGTGAGGAGAAATGCATTTACCCTAATGACTCTATGCTACAACAGCATGCATGCAAAGCTTACGCCTTCATTAGGAGGTCATACATGTTGAGGGAACGACACACAGTTAAGTCAAGACAATTTAAGTAGCATCGAAAACAAGTAAACAATTGACTATAGGCATAGAATGATCTTAGTTAAATTAATGACATGTGAGCAACGATTTCTTAATAATATGAACAAAAGGAATTGCATCAAGGCCGAGGTAGGCCTATCATTTGCCATATCTCACGAACCCTAAACCCTAAACATACAATCTCCTTTGTTATTAACTAAAAAATTAAAAGGGGAAGGCTGAATCACATAGAGCAATCCTCTCACTTTGAGAAAAAGTGCACTAGGCACTAGTGAGAGTCAACTTGCCTATCATCAACAACTAACAATAAGATTTAACACAAAAAATGAAATACTAGCAACAATATTAAATATCATCAAGCAAAGAACAACGATACAATCAACTTGAAAATATATTAATCATTAATAGGCGAACCAAAGGAAACATATCTACATTTTATATAAAAAACACAAGCTGTAATCACAAACATGGGGGGTGTTATAATCAGGTGTTAAAAAACATAACATAAAAAAAAAGGGGAGCCCATACGGGCTGTAAGCCAATCGTCAAACAAAAAAAACAAAAGAAAACTAAACTTAAGCTTTTTTCACCGCGCCGTTTCATTTCATTTCAGCTTGCAGAGGGAGAAAAATAGATCGAGAGAGAGGAGGAGATCGAGAGGGAGAGGGAGAGAGAGAGAGAGCAACGCGCGAGAGAGAGTACCGGGCGAGAGAGAGAGACGTCCGCGAGAGAGAGAGTGAGCGTTCGAGGAGAGCTCGCCGGCGACGACGAGGAGGGGATAACGTTGGGAGAACGGCGTTCACCGGAGCTTCGCGACAGGGACCTCTACGGCGACGTTCTTGGTGTTTGAGCGGCGAGGTAACGATGGCTCGTGGTGGTTCTCCGGCGACGGCAGAGGCGCGCGACGGTGGGGTGGTGAGAGAAGGGTGGTGGTCTCTCATTACGCTTGTGGTTCTTGTGTTTTTGTTGTTGTTCGTTAGTGCTTCGTGTTTGTTGTTCTCTGCTTTTGTGCTTCTTTTTTTTTCAATGTGCTCTGTGTTGTGTGATTTTTCAGTGTATGTGTTCTTCTCAGTGTATGTGTTCTGTGTTGGGTGTGTTGAATTTGTTGTGTATTTTTCTGTGTTTTGTGTTTTTCTCACTCGTATGTGTGTCGCGTTTTTTTTTCTCGCTTGCCCTGTGAAGTCAGATTAATAGTGCTCTTATTGTGGTGTAGGTGAGGCATTTGAGCGGGGAAAAATTTCTCATGGGAGACTAAACCGAAAATGCAGCAAAGAAGGGGTGGAGGTGGTCTTTGCAAAACTCCGCAGTGTTTTTTCTCAAAATGTGAAAGAGCCAAAGAGACAAGGTGAAAGAGCTTGAGCATGTAGCTCAAAATAGCTTCCAAAGAACTTCCTCCGCCTTGAGAACATCAACGTCCATACTTTGTTATTTTTTTTTTGTTTGACTTTTTTCTCTTTCTTTTTTTTTTTTTTTTTTTGTGTAACATGTAATTTTGTGTTATAATGAAAATGGATTTAGACAAGCTTAATTATTTGATCAGTATAGAGATAACAATAATTAATAAGATAAACACGCATACGATTTATTTGACACGACGCGCGCGCGACAAAGAATCACAACGCGCACACAATTAGAAACGACACGCACACGCGATGAGAATTTGAAACCTACACAATGAGACACGTATTTTGGGGTTTTCTGGAAACGAGAAAAAAAATGCTCGTTAAAATTGAGCGTTTACAAAAATACAATTTTATTTGATTTTCAACTAGTCGGACAAAATTGGGGTATGACACTGGTGTATTTACAAGGGCATCACTGAGAGCCTTGCAAGTGTGGCCAACGTCTGTTGCAAGTAGTATCGGTTACCTGAGTAATCCCATAGTCAATTAGTCTTACTATTTTATAACCCATGAATATAAAGAGGGTAATTGTATGTTGATATGTATCTTGCCGTAAATGATGCTGTGAAGTTGATGTGAGTGTGTTGTGTGACGACGATGTGAAGTTGATGTGAGTGTGTGTGTGTGTTGTCTAATTGATGAGTGGGTCATTAGGACCAAGGTGAAGATAATGATAGTGATGGGTCGGTTATGGCCAAAAGCGACGGTGATGTTATAGCGGCGATAAAATGTTATGTTTACCGATAAAATGTTATAGCGGCGATAAAATGTTATAAGCGATGTTATGATGATGTAAGTAGACGGTGATGATGTGTGGAACTAGAGTGTGTTGTGTGTTCATGAAGTCTCATGCATTTCATATGCACGACAAGTGACGATGAAGAGGTCACGCGGTCTAAGCGACGAAAGCGTCGCGGCCTAAGCGGCGAAAGGTCGCGGTCTAGCGACGATATGCCACTAGGCAACAAATAAGCGGCGATGATGGTACCACATGCATGTTTGCATTCTCATACATGTGCATAAAAGTGATGTAGTTACTTGTTGGTGTGTTTGCTATGTTGTTCGCCGATGTTGTCCGTGATGGTTGAAATGCGACGTTGGGTGTGTTATGGTAATTATAGATGTTGTTCTCTAATATATTGACTATTATATTTGCCTTTATGCCGCTTTGAAGACTCACCCTTTCTCGCTTGGAATGTTGCTCTATCGTGGCAACGCCGCAGTACCCGCGAGTGAAGGTCTTCTTTGCGCTTCTCTCATTGTTGTTGGGGTGTCTCGTCGAGTCGCTCTCGATACCGTAGCACCTAGGGGCGTAGTTGAAGTTGTTAGTTTATTAATTAACTGTTTTATGATTATGTTAATGATGTGAGACGTGTTTGAGCGTTGTTTAGTGAGCTATTGTTATTTCCGCTGCGACGAGATTATTTTTGAGGTTTAAATTTTATGACATGAGGAGTTTTATAAATGACGACGTGGCACTTCTTTTCTATCGAATAAATTTGTATTTTTGAAAAAGAAATTACTCTGATAATGACGTGTAAATTAAGGGTAGAAAAGGGGTGTTACACCCTTCCTTTCTCTAGGTTTTTCCCATGATCTAATAGAAGGAATGGAAAAATTACCTCGGTTACACTACCTCACTTCACTCACTCATCTCACTCGTCACTTTCCCTTTCGAAGCTCTTCTCTCTTGGAAGCTTCTAGCTAGGTTTCAGTTGCAACCATTTGTGAATCTGTTACAATTCAGACACCCCAGAATTCGTCACAGGCCAAAATTCGACACAGGCCAAAATTCGACACACGGGCGATTTCGACACGCACCATCTGGCAAAGACACAATGGCGCCCCTGCACTGACACACGCTCCTTTCTTTCTTCCTCTTGGTCTTTCCCATGATCAACTCATCAAACACTAAGTGCAATACTCACAAATCACCACTTAACCTCAATTGTAAACACTATAATCAATCACCAACATCATCAAAGACAATATATATATATATATATATATATATATATATATATATATATATATATATAGAAACGTATATTATGAGAGGACTTTTATGATGAGAGGGTGAGAGGAACCAATCATGACCATAGATCAAATCAAGAATGGTTGAGATTAAAACAAAAAGTCAACGTGATTACTACCCACTTTCTAATCACAACCACCCATGTTGTGTTATAGGGTCCAGATTTACTCCTCTCATCTCTCATAATAAACACTCCTCTCACCTTATACATCCCCTATATATATATATATATATATATATATATATCGTCAAACATAACAACAACACTACCTAGGCATTATAGAAACTACTCTCCCATATACAACCCAACATAACCATTTATACTATGAGACTCCCCTTACCTTAAAAATTGATGAAGAAGAGAACCTTTCAATCACCACACAAGAAAACGCAGCAACAAGCCGAGCTCCTTCCTTCTCCTTCAACTCGCGAAATCCTCTTCTTCTCTCCCTCTCTCCCACAGCGCCAATTTCTTTCTTTCTTCTCCTCTTCTAATGAGTGAGACAACTTAAACCTAAGCTTATATACTTGGGCTCAAGTGACTTGGCCCTTTTTACACCCCCCTTCAAATACTTCCACCACTCTCTAACACAACAAAATATTATATAATTAATTTAATATAATCAACCCACTAAGTGCTTAAAATAACTTAATTAAATAATTAATTAAATTATTTTTGGGCGTTACAGATTCTGCGGTGACGATAATTGATTTTGCAAAATTGATTTTCGTCAAAAGTGAGTTGAAGATGACGTGATTTTTGATTGGATACTTTTACTAAATTGTAGTTTCTACGGTGACATGGAATTAATTCTACCGTTACATATTGCTCGTTTGGTTCTGCGTTGGAGAGGATCAAAAGCGATTTTGAAGGCGAATAACGTGATTTTGCTGAAAAAAATAAGTGTTTCTGGTCTTTAAATCGATTTTGTCCCCAAAATCGATTTGAACTTGAAGCTGTTCTGAGTAGCTTTTACTTTTGGGTAAATCGTTTCTTAATTAACTCACAATCAAACTTCCAGTTTTGCCCCGATTTCACTATTGTTGGAAGATAGTCATTGTGTCAAACCAAGTTTTTCTGCATTTCCAGTGTTGTTCAAAACAGTAACATATGTCTCTAGGTTAGAGACGATGAAACTTTTCGGGTTCTACTAAAGCCCATTTTTTTCTTCTTAAGGCCCAACCATTTCATATAAAAAACCTTCAATGACGTTATACACGTTGCATGATTGTGTCTTACCGAAAAAAGGCATACACGTTATTAGGTGTGTTTAAAACCGAACTAAACCAATAGAAAATCACAAACCGAACCAAACCAAACCGAAAATCGCAAAAAATCGCTTTCTATTGGTTCTGTTCGGTTTTTCTTATTAGTGAACCACATCTATTTTTACCTTGCGGTTCGCTTTACTTTTTACTCAAAATCGCACCAACCCACGCCGCGAACACCCCTACGCGTTAGATTGTGAAGCATATTACACATTGCATTGTTGATATGAAATGAGGGTCATTGAATTCTAATAATAAACATATTTTTTAATCAAGCAAACAATTAATAAAAAACACAGCCTTTAAAGAAAATAAATCACAATTGAAAAAATCACAATTTTTTTGACAAATGGAAAAAATCACAATTGGAAGCTAGTAGATCCCTTGACTTGAGTGAGTTTCATGTTGGACAAAAGCCATGTGCTTCAACTTTCTAAATAATAGAAATCGAAGTAGGTGTTGTCCACCCAAACAGAAGCGAAGCGAAGCCATGATGATGTCATGGCACGCGTCAGTGAATCACCGAAAATTCTTGTTAGAAATAGCGCACTGCACTATCAAGTGCAACAAGAAAGAAAGACCCCAAACTCAATTCATCTGAATATTATGTTATTAATATTATTAGGAAATTAGGTTAAAGACGTACTAAGAGAGATGGCAGAGCATTTTGTGAATCAGGCAAAACAATATGCAGATGCAAGGCCAAGCTATCCACCAGACCTCTTCCAATTCATCGCCTCAAAAACTCCATCTCACGACCTTGCTTGGGACGTCGCCACCGGAACCGGCCAAGCTGCCAAATCTGTACCTTATTTTTCCTAACCTCCCTTTTTATCTCTTTCTTTTTTTCTCATTCAAGCTATACCATAGTTTTTATAATAATCTATCTATTTTGTAAAGCTTATGTAAACAAGTCAAAAACAAACAGTTTCATAATAAGATAAATAAGTTGTTTCTATAAATTCTCATTAACAGTTTCATAAGAGCTTGTGTAACAATCTCGTTGAGCCAGTCACTTAATCTACCTTGGGACACAGGGTTGACCCAAGACTTTGGGTTCAATTCTTGCAGAGTTGACCTGAGGTTTTGGGTTCAATTCTTGCGGTGGACAAATTTAGTGTTGCTAAGTGTAAAATTTGATCTTAAACACGAGTTAAAGTTAATAGCGTCGAGACATTAACAATAATAGTCCAAACCAAAAATAGATGCTTGTGTAACTAAACATGGTTATTAAATACTAACTTGAGTTACTAAATCAATTTTTGTAATTATAGTTGGCAGCAATATACAAGAATGTGATAGCAACAGATGCAAGTGAGAAGCAACTTGAATTTGCAACAAAAGTCCCTAATGTAAGATACCAATACACCCCTTCAACAATGTCCACAACCGAGCTTGAAAAATTGGTGGCACCTCAAGGAACCGTTGACCTTGTAACAGTTGCACAAGGCCTTCACTGGTTTGACCGTCCAACATTCTACGAACAAGTCAAATGGGTTCTCAAAAACCACCTCAAGGAGTCATTGCTGTTTGGTGTTGGCAATTTGCCAAAAATAACTGATGCAGTAGACCCTCTCCTTGAAAAGTTATATTCCTTGGATGCAAGATTTTTTTGGGACCCAAGACGTGAATTGCTTGAGAATAATTATGAAAGCATTGATTTTCCATTTCAGCCTGTAGATGGAGCTGATCATACAGGACCGTTTGAGTTTGTGTCAGAGGTTGTGATGAATTTTGATGATTTCTTGAATTATATAAGATCAAGGTCAGCATATCAGACAGCAAAAGAAAAAGGGGTGGAGCTTCTTAATGAAGATGTTGTTGAAAAGTTTAAGGTTGCTTGGGGAGAAGATGGTCAAAAGATTGCCAAGTTTCAAGTATATCTGAGAATTGGAAGGGTAAGGGATGTCTGAAATATGTAAATGATTACTTTGGTCCATGTGTTTCAGTGCTTATCAGCTAAGTGGTAAGAACTTTGTGTTGTAAATCTGCAGTTGTGTCATTTAAGAATCATGAATTTCCTTTAGTTAATTAGCTTCCATAGCTCACATACTAATCTAAACTTGGTCTTTGTTTCCTTTTCAACCAGAACTTTCTTTTAGTGCTCAATAATATTCATGATTTTCTTTTAGTACTAATTGCTATACTATTCATATTGCTAAAATATTCCTTGGCTAACCAATAAAGGGGTTTATATTTACAATTTATCTATCTCATAAACTAACCTTAGAGACAAGCTTGAATGCAATTTCTTTGTTTGGAAGAAGTTCCAAGGCTGCAGCAAATAAATAAAATAAACCTTTGAGACTCTTTTGTATCATTATTTGATTATAGTAGAGCTATTTGTTTGGTCTAAACGATCCGTGGTTTTTACCCTTGCTTTGAGGGGTTTTCCACGTTAAAATTATCAGTGTTAGCCGTGATGCAATAATGTTGATCTCCTTTATAGTGCGTAGTGACTGTAATGAAGAAACTCATTTTGAATTTCCTACACTTTGAGATGCATTAAGAAAACTTCAGATAAGACTTTTTCTTATATTCTTGCATCTTTGATCTTCTTCTTTAGTGACCCAGCATGTACGTATTTGAAAGTTGATTATTGGGACAGAGATTTAGCTAGATCTAATTCACATATGTGATCACCTATTGTTGTGAGAGAGTTAGCTATAGCATGAATGTGTGTGACAAATTCACTGATACTACAATCCCCTTTCTTTGTATTATTCAATTCAGCACACAAATGACGCATTTTTGCTTTTAAGTTAGCATAAAAGTGTTTGTGAATTATGTCCCATACCTACTATAGAACGTGAATTGGTCTCTTTTCTATCTTTCGTTTAGCTCATCTATAGTCGATGTAGTACTAAACACTCATACTTGAATTCTCAACAATTACAACTAGGGTTTTTATTTTTGTACCCCCACCCTCTCCCCTTAAACCCCCACCCACACTGAAATCCCCAAAATGCCCTTTGTTTTCTATTTTTTTTTTAAAAAGGCTCATCGTATATATGTCATTTGGGACATATATACGATGTGTAATTTTAAGACATCGTATATATGCCCTGAAGAAGTATATACGATTGGCCGTTTTACCTTAAATTTGTTTTTTTTTTATTTGTAAAAAAAATTTTAACGGTCATGATTTCACTTTCGAAGTTGATCAACTGGTAGATTGATTGCACAAAAATCAACGGTTGATAATCTTTTATCTCATCTATAAATACTCACTCCCACCATCACTATTTTCACACCAAAATTTCAACTTCCTCCTTCTCTCACACATCACAAATGAAGATGATGCAAGCTTCGCTAATGTCATACTACGAGCCTTCTTCCCTCACTCTCGTTCATTCTAATATGGGGTTTGTTGATCATCAGGGCATCATCTTGAAAGATGATGGTATAAGTTTCGATGGGAGAGATGTTGTTTCGTGTAGGTTAAGACACGATATATCATTTTCTCGCTCTTGGCGAAAACTATCATGCGATGGTTCAACCCGCAGAGAACGACGAGCATGAGATATAATTCGTATCGCTTTATCTAAACCTGAATGGACCGACGGAGGTCTTCACTTTTCTCATTGTGGATGTCAACACCGAGGATGACCTCCGGCGCATGATGTCAAATCATATTATGTTTAAATGGAAGAGTTACATTCATGTGTATGTCGAAACCGTATGACCGTCACGAGATCCTTCGTCGATTAACTCCACCACCATTTCGTAGTTTCTATTGTATTTTCATTTTATCTGCCTATTTTTATTCAAGTTGTTTATGTTTTATCGCTTGTGTAACTTTGTTTTATCGAATCAATGAAATCAAAAATTCATGGAAACTCGTAAAATAAATAAAACATCCAAAAAAGTTAATAATAAAGTGCCAATATAATATCAAATACATCAAAAACAAATAAAAATCCCTAACGGCGTCCCCTCGCCCTCGTCCCTGTCGCTGCCTAAGCTCCCCACCCACGCCATCCGGTCTTTGCCATCCCCACCACCTATGGAGTGTCCGATCGCCGGACCGCCATGCGCGATGTCGCCGCCACGAATCCTCTCTCTACAAGCCCTCACAACCTCCCTAATCCAAATATGATCGTCGTAGCGTATCTCGTGGGTGTGTCCAGTAGTGAGCTTCTAGTGATGGTGGAGCCAGAATAGTCCGGGGATAAGCCCTGACGTACTCACTCTAAGTAGTTCCAGTATAGTTTGATCGGGCCGAGCAACCCGAGTAGTGCGCGCATGATGTCCTCCACAGATGCCATGAAGTGGACGATCCGAACACGCAGCGATCGATGATGACTCGGACGGCCATCGAAAGTGGTCACGCGGGATGATCTGCGTGTACCCAAACCGCCGCAGCACCTATCGTGCATGTAAGGAACTCGAAGTCACCACGGTGATGAAGCCTCTGTAGGGAGATCTCGCCAAAGGGTCTACCAACCCCGTCCTCTCAAATGGTCGCCAAGCAGACATCCTCCGCCTCACCATCAAGCATCCTCCCTAGTGGGTGAGCTTCAGTGGTGGTCGACTTCTTCTTCCTGTGGCGCCAAAGCAGTGGCTCCGCACCGGGATATGACCGGCAACCTCTCCGCCATCCGAGGAAATACCACATAATCCAAGCCCGAAATGCAGAAATAAACAACATATTTAATTCACAAGAATTTACCAAAAGTCAATCGCGATTTAACAAAAATACAAGAAGTTAAAATGTGTACCGAAATAGGTCGGCATACCTCCACATCACTGCGTAGTCCTCAAAGACGCAGTTGTTCAAGGACTCATACATGGCGGTAGTGCACTGCACCCCATGCATAGCCTCCAAGAACATCTCGCACTAAGATCATCTAGGTAGATCGACCACTTAGCCTCACTGCCTCTCTCCCTTCGTAGTGAAGATATCAGAGTCGGGCGCGAAGCAAATAAGCCTCACAAAGAACATTGATGTCACCCCCTCCTCCAAGTTACGCTCATACACCGCTCCACCATTTGAAGTCAGACACGGACCCACTTCGGTGTTGTTAGCGGCCTTCAACCCGTGACACACCCAGATATGTCTCGTGGTAAGTGTGGTGGCATACTCGAGCTCACACGTTGATGGCGGGAGGTGTGGCATAGTTCCCCGGATGGGGAAGGTGCGACAAGCAAGAGACGCCATCAGAGTGATCGCCATTTCACCAAATGGCAAGTGAAATGACGGCATCTGAGTGCCATCTCGATAAAAGCCGACAAAGAACTCATGGTCTCATCGGCGTGGCGACCGGGAGAAGTGGGGCCAATCTGAGTCCCCGACCACGGTGGTGCGTTGAAGTAGGTCAAGGTAATGAAGATGGAGTCTAGTATGGACTTTGTTGCCATGAGCCCATACTTTGACAACACGATACTCCCGAAATAAAAATAAATAAATAATGTAAGCAAAAAGTCTTGACTATGTGACTTAAATAAATTATTTAAGCAAAAATGCAAAACTTACCGGTCAATGAGTATAGAATCTGCAGATATGATCCGCCAAGTCGCTGAAAAGAGAGGTCGAGGCTCCTCCCGATCATCGCTGAGGTTCTCGCGATACTCGGACATGAGGTCGTGCGAGTAATAAGTATCGACCGAAATTTGCTGCTTCTTGATACTCGGGAGGTGGGGATGGTAATGAAGAGGTTGAGAATCGTCATCGAGGATACCGTGGATGATACCGAGGAGTAGCCGGGAATGATACCGAGAAACCGCCTCCTCTATGCCAATCCTCCCCGCTGCGTCTCGCCGCAGTAATCCCCAAGATAGAAAGCTCCACGTGGTGACATCGAAATGGCTCAGTGATACTCACCGCTCAGCCGATACTCACCGCTCAGTACGCGCGCTCTGTCTCGCTCCTCAAGCATGAAGTCGATTATGCCTCGAGTCCTCGTGACGGGCGCGATGAGATGACTCCTCTCTCTCTCGACGGAGAGACCTCACGCCTCCTCTATGCCTACCTGGACACCGCAAGCGAAGGAAAAAAAAATTAGTAAAAAAAACAAAAAATTTCTCATCGTATTTACATCAAAAAGGTGTATATACGATGCTTACTTTTTCTTCGTCGTATATAGGGTCTGTTTGCGTATTTACGAGTGGATGAATTTAATTTCGCTAATCGTATATACGCTCGGAAAGGGGTATATACGATGTGAAGAAAATTGCTCGTCGATATAGAGTTTGTGGTGGGGTATATACAATTGGTGGATTTACGGTGATCGTATATACGCCTCTCTGGCGTATATGCAGTGTGAAGGTGCATTGAAACGTATGTATGACCAATTATGTGAAGAAATGGTGATTTTGTAAACAAACAAGGTATTTTGGTCTTTTCATATGGTGGGTGGGGTTTTAGAGGAATGGGTGGGGGTCAAAAAAAAAACCCTTACAACTATTGGTTAATAGATTGAGTCCCTAACATTCTAGAAGTACATCTGCCATGGTGCAAGTAGTAATCCTCTATTATCAGTCCTGCTCCACTTACATCACAAGCCACAAGCATGTTTGTCATATGAGTTGTTATTTGTTAATAAAACACACTTTAAAGTATATATATATATATATATATATATATATATATATATATATATATATATATAGGCAAAATTATAATTAACTGTAATAAGTTGGTCCTTTTAAGTTTTTTTTCAGAACACTTAAATCCTTTAAGTTACATAATGTAGATACCTGAGTTAATCCTTTTTTCATTTTTTTATTACAAAAAGCTCAATTTACACTTAAAGAGTTGATGTGGTCGTGATTGATGGAAATACCAATCATCTATCTTGTAAAGTTATTTGGTCCTTTAAGACTATCACATGTAATAATTTGGAACTTTCAAATTAATTTTTTTTAAAAAAAGATGATTCATCATCTTTTTCATTTAAGTTGAATGGACTAAATTGCTACATGACGTTAGTCTTAAATGACAAAATTGTTGCAAGACAGTGTGATATGTGTAGCTCCCGCACACATTTTACGTCTGTTAGTGCGAATTGAGTTTTTTTTAACAAAAAATGAAAAAAAAGACTAATGGTGTACACATTATGTAAGTTAAAGGACCAACTTGTTACAATTAAATAACTTAAAAAAGATCTAATGATACGAAAAAAAATTTAAAAGACCAATTTATTACAATTAAATAACTTAAAGACTCGTGATGTATATATATATATATATATATATATGTATATTACTTTTCCTGCCCAGATTTGTTGAAAAGTTACGCGTGATATCTTTGATGTATTATTGAATTGAGATTGTGAAATCATTTGGCATATCTTGAAAAAACAAATCGAAATCGAAATAGGTATTGTCCACTTAAACTGCCATGTAGACTAGTGGTATTTTGAGACGGGTCTCACTTCAACACTTAATTCAAAGTGAGGGTCTTATTCATCTATCTCATTTATTTATATATAAATAGTGCAGTGCATTGTAGAAATAACACACACAAATTCGATTCCTCTGAATATTGTTATTAGGAAATTGGGGAAATTAGGAGAAAGAAATGGCAGAGCTTTTTGTGAATCAAGCAAAACAATATGCAGGTGCAAGACCAAGTTATCCACCGCAACTCTTCCAATTCATCGCTTCAAAAACTCCATCTCACAACCTCGCTTGGGATGTTGCCACTGGAAGCGGTCAAGCTGCAAAATCTGTACAATCTCTTTCCTCTATCTCTCTTTTTTATCTCTTCCTCATATCTTATCCTCACATCCACATATTACAACTAACTAACATATTAATGAATTACTAAGTCTATTTTTGTGTTTATAGTTGGCTGCAATATTCAAGAATGTGATAGCAACAGATGCAAGTGAAAAACAACTTGAATTTGCAACAAAGGTCTCTAATGTGAAATACCAACACACCCCTTCAACAATGTCCATGACAGAGCTTGAAAAATTGGTGGCACCACAAGGAACCATTGACCTAGTAACAATTGCACAAGGCCTTCACTGGTTTGACCACCCAACATTCTACGAACAAGTCAAATGGGTTCTCAAAAAACCTCACGGAGTAATTGCTGCTTGGTGTTACAATTTACCAAGAATTAACAATGCAGTAGATGCTCTACTAGATCAATTATATTTATTTGATTTAAGACCTTATTGGGACCCAGCACGTAAACATGTTGAGAATAATTATAGAAGCATTGGTTTTCCATTTGAGGTTGTAGATGGAACTGATCATACAGGGCCCTTTGAGTTTGTGACAGAAACTGTGATGGGTTTTGATGATTTGTTAAATTATATAAGATCAGCTTCAGCTTATCAGACAGCACAGGAGAAAGGAGTTGAGTTTCTTGATGAGGATGGGGTTGAAAAATTTAAGGTTGCTTGGGGGGAAGATGGTGAAAAGATTGCTAAGTTTCCAATTTATTTGAGAATTGGAAGAGTTGGAGATGCATAGAAATATTCAAATGGTTTATGTCTTGTTCTTAAGTTTTCTCTAATGATTATTTGAATAAAGCTATTGGAAGGGGTATAAAGCATATAAATTCTAGAGTGGGAAAGTTTGTCCAAAATCCCTTGTGTGTCTGAAATTTTTGTAATGATAAATTTCTTGTTTTGTACTTTTTTTTAACTATGTTGTTTTGTACTTCAACATTTGATGTTTCAACAAATTGTGCACTAAAATGAAAATTCCTAGCAGCAGGATTTTTTGATCTTCTCTGTTACAGGTGGATTATTAAATCTAAAAGACAAGGAGCGTTAAAAGACAAAAATTGTATCGCTTTTGCAACAGGGAGCATCAACGGGGGTCGGGGTGGCAACGGGGAGTGGCAAGGGGAGCGACAAATAGAGTGACTAAATACAAAAATATTATTTTTATGCATCTCAATACAAAAATTTCTATCTCACAATACAACTTTATGTCTGCCCCAATAATTACAAAAATATTATTTTTATTTCATACTCAATAAGTTTTATCTCTCTCTCTCTCTCTCTCTCTCTCTCTCTCTCCTATCCTCTTTCTCATATTATTTTCACTATAATTTTCTAATTATATTATATTATATAAAATTGTTATAAATTGTCTTATCAAAAGAATCATTATAAACTGCATAAAGAGAATAATAGTAAATTTTACATTTTTTTTTGCTTGTGTTGTCTAGTGTTCACCAAACAATATACTAGAGAACATATTGTCTAATACTGTACTGTCTAGTATTGTACTATTCAGTCACCTACTTACCTATTTGTGAATCAAACAGACACTTTGTATCATTCTTTAATCTCTACCCACAACATAATTTCATTAACTACGAAAATATGATTAATCATGATTTTTAAATATTCAACTATATATTTATTTAAAACATGACAATTTTGATTAATTATAAATTTAAATATATTTAATCAAAAATTTCATAATTAAAGGAATACTTAACGGAATGAAATTTTTAGTTAATTATAAAAAGATAACATTCGTAAAAGAATATTTTAAAAAATAAATAACGAAAACGAAAAAATATTAAAAAAATAAATGACAAAAAGTGTACTTTAATCTAATTAATAAGTTTTTATAATTTACTGATTTTGTGGGTTAAAAAATCATTTATTCAAAAAAAGAAGATTGTATAGAAAGCCTGCGAGTGCTGTTCAGACAAAAAATTTGATACAGGTAACTTTGTGTTGAGTTGTTACAGTCTGATACTATAATTTTCAATGGACGCAAAGTTCGGCAGCTTCTTTGAATCCATCGGCAACTTCTTCACCGGCGGTGATCAGATCCCTTGGTGCGATCGTGACGTCATCGCTGTAACTTCCTTCATTCCCCTTTTCTTCCATCCATCACTAATTCATCTTCTTTTTCTATAACCTTTTTTGTAATTCAAATCCCTAGTTTTACTTAAATCATGATCGGAAACCCAAACATTTTTCCTATTTTTTACTTTTCGATGAAGTAATCGATTTATTTTGTTTTACATCAACTTTTCATGATTGATTTTTGATCTTGAACATTTCCTTAAATCGATTATTGATCGATTTGGGTTCAGGAAACCTTTTCTTGTGCCCAACCTTTCATAGCTAGAATAATTGCAAATTGAGTGGAAGAAGTAGACAAAATGTTATTTGGTAATTATTTGGCTAATTGGTTATTACATTAATGGTAGCTCTAGGGATTGCAAATACATTGTTTGAGCTGTGAGCATAGGTTGGCTATTGTGTTTTGCTGTAATATAGTGGCTTGTATTGGGCATAGTCTCTACTGCTATTTGGTTTTTTCTCTAGTTCTTATCTATTTTGCATTGCTTTGTTTTGAAGGGCTGTGAAAGAGAAGTTGCAGAGGCTTCAAATGGTGACTCCGAGGAGAGGAAGAATGAGAGCATAATGAGGTTGTCGTGGGCACTTGTTCATTCAAGGCAAAAGGAAGATATTCAGCGTGGGATTGCCATGCTTGAAAGTACAATCATTTACAGAATAATTTTCAGTTTTTTGGATTGCCTTTTCATTTTATATATATGTTTTTGTTTGAAATGTGGTATTGTGGTATAAATTTGATAAATAGTTAGGTTATCTGTTTTTCTGATGATTCAAAAAATCAGTATGTTTTCAGATTCTATTCTGTAGTTCAGTGGTTTGAAAGACATTTTTTTCTTGCTTTCTATGCTATTCATTGATTGAGCTGAATCATCTTCATCTTCTTTGTCATTGTGATTTTATGACATCTCAACATTATGATGTATAATCAATGTAGTAGTCTTAATCATTTTCATCCTCTCACATATGGCTAACTCAGATATCTCTACCTACTTTGCTAAAATTTATGTGATTAAACATGGAAATTGAAATATCTAATGTGTTTATTGTGAATTGTTTGATTATTCTTCCTGCCTGAATGAAGAATTGGAACTTTGCCAGAATCACATATGCAAGAATTGGAACGTTGACGTGGGCTCATTGTGTTTTTTTTTTTTGTGATTGCCATACAAACTTTTAATGTGAGATAGTGAATTTACTGATCTAGCATTTGCAGGACACCTTTATAACTGAGCCTTAAAAATCTCTCAAATATCCTTAAGCTATTTCTGATCCCTGCATATAAATATCAGTGAGAATGTTGTTCCATGGTTCAAACTGTCTTGAACAATGCAAATCAGATTTCTACTAAAGATCTACATATCTTAGCGTTTCATTTTTTTTTTAAAGAAAGTATAGCCTGAGCTTCCTGCGGCATGAATTTAGGCCATTGCCTAGTCACTAGGGCCACATCCCCTTCCTTCCTTTCTTGCTATCCATTTTGTTATATTGCCCTAAACAGATATGTTCAACATTGAAGAATTCTGATCTTTATATGCATGGCTAATCTTGTTCATCCTTAATTATGATTCGCAGCTTCTTTGGGCAATGATAGAAGTCCTTTGCATCAAAGAGAGAAGCTTTATCTTCTGGCTGTTGGATACTACAGAAGTAATGATTATGGTCGAAGTCGGGAGCTGTTGGAGCAATGTTTGGAGGTCTGTCTTTCTCACTTATAGATAGATAGTAGCTAGAAAAGATATTTTTCTTGCTTTTTTATGGTACAGCATCATCATTTCATATGATGCCTACCTCACGTATGTTGAGTTGTTGATGCTATTACTCAAAAGCTCTATCTGTATTTTAGTTTGTATTGCTCTCTGGGAGTGTAGAAATATTAAGATCAATTGTTATCATGATGAACTAACCAGTGTCCACTGTTCTGATGCCAGGCTGGGAGATTCTTTCTCTGTTTTATTCTCTCACGATTAATTAATTTGTTTTCGTGGAATTGCTACGTAGTCTATCGCTAGACTGTAGATTTCATTTTCTGTCCTATTATAAGGAAATTCTCTCCATATTAGAGGGCTATTTTGATCGTATTAATATTTTTTGCAAATCAGTGGAGTTATATGAGTCTTGTATTCATGGCTGGGTTTTATTTTGATCCATTGCGATGATGTGACACTTTCTTGGATATGGATGTCTTGAAGAGTTTTTACATCAACATTTGGTGAAATTTAAACAATATCATACGTACTTCGTCTAACATGAATGATTCAGTCTCAGCATTTTGTCTCTCTAAATCTTGTGTGGACCTTTTATTCTTGCAGATTGCACCTGATTGGAGGCAGGCACAGTTCCTCAAGAAAACTGTGGAGGACCGAATTGCCAAAGGTAACTTAATTGTTTCATAAACTTTCATGGCATCATCATCATCAAAATATTAACTAGAGGAATTGCAAATGTTATGTGTACCAATGCAGATGGTGTTATAGGAATCGGCATCACTGCAACAGCCGTGGGGCTTATAGTTGGTGGCATTGCTGCAGCATTGGCTAGGAAGAATTGAGATTGAGAATATATACATGCTTGAATATTTGGCCTTTTGTTTGTTTTACTTTCTCTGGAAACATTTTAATTTAAAGCAACAAGAAATAATCTTCTATTTACGAGTGTAGCTTTTAACATTTTGACTTTTTTGAATGGTCATTTTTACCGAAGAGCTGATTTCAAATTTCCCTGTTTATATATATATTGTTTTCAGGCAGTTATCGTATTCTTCTACGACAATGAAATTTCAAATTAATATAAAGATCTTTATTTTATTTTATTTTTGTTGTTTCCCCAACATTAAACAAAAAAGTTTCAGATTTGTAGAACTTTCTACACGTCGAAGAGACCACCATAAAACAAGTGATTGCGTTAAAAAAAAAAGGTTTATATGAATAACATATGCATATCTTATTTTCATGAGTAAAGGCGCAAATCTTTATTACTTCAATATCGATTAGAAAAAACAAGGAAAATCTGTGGTGTTTTTAGCATTAGTTCAATAGTGTCAAGTCATACGTTTGCTGCTTGGGTTTGTGAACCTTAAACATGCTACTAATGTGTAGTCTGAACTCTGAACTTGTAAACATGCTACTAAGAGAGAACTCCTTGCGCGCACTAGCTTGGATCAATTAGGGGGTATTTTCAAAATGAAAAAGGTTGGGTAATGTAGGAAAAAAAATGTAGTGTTAGACACCTTTTCTAACATACTATATAAATAAAAGATAAAAATCAAACAGAAAGAACGGTTGATTTGCAAGCTATGTTAGACTTATCTAACCTTAGATTGATCTAGGACACAACTCATCAAAGAACTAGACGAGAGCCAATCTACCCACAAAGCCAAGTCAAGTACTCAAGTATAACGAACTAAGCCAAGGGAGAGGACACAACAAACTTAGCCCGACGCTACAACATAGCGCACGTCAAATCAGTACAAAAGATGTTAAGCAAATCGGCTTAGAAGTACACTCTCTAGAGGCAAATAGGCAAGTTGAGAGCTAATAGTTCTTGGGCATTTGGAGTACATGACAAGGGCACATCGAACGAGTCAAATCCTCATCCCTATGCGGGGAACATAAGGGATGACCGTGAGTATTGACAACGACCGAAGGTCAATTATGCCACATAGGGGACAAAAGCCCACCAAATTCAGTGTCCTCCCTGATCCACAACACCAATATTGATATAAATACTATGAGAAACCTAAAAAAGAATGTAAGCTTTCTAATCCCAGTCCACATAGATTAATACGACTTGCACATAAGAGTGTCTTCACAGGTACTCACTCATCTCCATCGGCCGAGTCTCAGCCACCAAAGACTCCCTAATCCAACGAAGGAATACCAATTCGTGCAATTGTTCAGTGCATCAATCGAGTTATTCCACTTAGACCGTGCAATATATAAACATGGGGTTTTTCAAAAAGTCCAAGTTGCAGGCACCTTAATATGCCTATGTTTGTGTAATAATATAGAGTTTTGTATAAATATAATCAAATTGTATAAACTGTAGCTTCTCAAAAAAAAAAATCTATAAACTGTAGACTTGAATTTGAGAGAAAAAGACTTAAATCACCAAAATAAGAGACCTTTTTTGGTCCTTGGTACAAACGATCAGAGTGGGGGATGGAGAAGGGAAAGATATGCGTTGTGGTTTTGAATCTGTGCTTCTGCTATCCACACAACATTTACTTGTGTTTTACCACTAGATTGTGTTCTTAGAACCCAAATGAAAGGCTAGAACTACTACTTCTCATAAAAATGAGTTTTTACATTGTTACACATTGCATTACAAGAGGTGAGAAACCATATTATTCTATAAGAACATGTCCTTATAGGTTACATTTTTTTTGTATTTCAAGTTGAAACTCACTTAAATAAGTTAAGAACCCAAATCAAATTCAACTTTTCAAGTAGAAATTAATGAGTAGTCTTAAATCTTTTTGTATCATTATAAGATCCATCAAAAGTTTAAAACATAAATTAGGTTATAGCATCAGAGATGCCAACTTTATTCTACAGTTCACACAGCCACTCTCTCTCCATCATCTCATCATCATTCTTCTATTTTCTCTCTCCTCACATGCTTTACTTTGCTGATGCACCGGTGTGCAACAGCCGTAGAGTCTAGAGAACCCAATTGCAATACAATTTGGAGCATTTCTAGGAACAAATTGAATCCTTTAATGCAGATGTGTTTCTATGGGAGAAAAAGGAAAGATGAAAGGTGAGCAAAATTCGGGAAAATGAGAAAATAAAACACAGATTCATTGCGGCTGCTACATGGTGTAGCGTACTACAGAACCATTAGATCTAGCGAGAGAAACTTTCTCACTAGATTTAAGGTTTCTCTATCTCTCTAGTTTTTAAAAGTTCAAAAGAGAGGAATCCACAAGACCAAACTGAGTTCAAAAGGTTAAGATTGATCACCTAGTAAGTTATAACCAATAATTATACAGTCATAAACAGCATAATAATAATAATAATACAACAGCTGATGAGTTCTGTGAGTTCCACCAGCAAACAAAGAGAGTATCACCAAACACATCGATATGTGACATGCATCTGGGTGATTTCACCACTGTAGGTAACTTTAACTACCTGCCCCCTCTCGAGTCCATAATATCGTGCAATCGCATCTGTCTGTAGCATACGGGGAAGCTGAGAATAACAAAACTTGATGTAAGAATACTAGTGTTGGAATAGGAACAATGATGCAGTATATGTGCAACGCATCACATAGTATAAACAATTAAAACAAATCAAAATGAAGATTAATGCCTGAGATAGGTTTTTCCAAAGTTAAATAAACTGACCTGCTTTTCTTCTATATTGTACTTCTTCAGGAGATTTTTTTTCTGCTTAGCAGTCAGCACCTGATGCTTTGGCTTCAATACATGCTTTGTTATATTCACAAGCAAGTCTGTGATCTGAACAAAAGGGAGTATTTCCATGAGTTTTTCGGCATGAAACTGATAGTTTTTGTCAGCGCATTTAAGAAAACAGTCAATAAGCTTTATGTTGGAGAAAACAAAAATTACAGGGTTTATCAAGTTACAAAGTAAATAGGAAAGTTGTATTTATCAGATCGTCATCAAAGCATCGCTGCATACAAAGTCAGGCCATTCAGAATCAGATGCCATAGTTACTCACTATTTCCAAGCATCTCAGAATTTGATCATGTCTTTAATTTATCAACATTTATTTATATGTCAAAATTTTCTTCCTTAACAAGTTCTTTCACAGTTTCAACACGACAGAATGTCAAATATGCTCTAGCAAACGTGAAAAGTGAAAATGCCATCATAGAGTAAGATTCCCACGCCGCACAGAGCAAGGTTCCTCCAAACCTCATGGACATGCTTTTATTTTTTACATTCCTTGCCAGTATTATGTTTTTCGACTTCGTCAGTCTTCTTGAGTCCTCCCCTTCATCAATTTTATGTTGCTTCCCCTTCCCAAGTTGGGGCCTGTGTTTGTTCCTTTGTTATGCTGTCACATAATATCAGAGGCTAATATTGTGATATGCAACTTTGCTTTAATGTGAAGTTGGAATATATTGAACTATTATAGTGTTAGTGGTATTAAATTGATGTACATTTGTCGTTTATAGGTTTATTAATATGATTTCTCATATTAGGTAGAATCTTAAGAATCGGGTTTTAAAAAAAGTTGGACAACCACAAGATGGGTCTTTTTAAGGTCTTCACTACTACGATTGAGGTTGCATCAACTGCATTTGACTGCAATTCTCCATAATGTCAACGATCGCAATGTGACCGCGTTTTAAAAACATATTTATGAGTGTAACGGCCGAGTCTTCGTATTGGAAGCTCTACCAGTTTGGTTTTAAAAAAGGACAATTTAGGTAAAACTCCCTAGGTGATTCTGGTGTTGTTCTTGACACAAAATGTGATAAAATTGTTTTGATACTGACGGTTACAAGAAGTTAGAGATAGCGGGAGTGGTTGGTGAGGAGAACAAGACAAAAAGAACTTAGGGAATGTTATCTAAGTTCTCTCCTTTAAAAAAAACTGATCAGGAACCAAATTATAGGTCTTGATGTTAAGGTTTTCTATATCTTCACGGCTGCGATTAAGGCCACATCAACCGTATTTGACTGTGATTCTCTATAGTATCAATGATCACAATGTGATCATAAGTTTACATCGACTCTTTAAAGCTTTCTTACTTGCAGGAGCAATTCCCAACTAAACACAACTTCATTATTTTTTGCCAATTAAATTGTTGTATACAAATTGTGTTTGAAGTTGTATATTTTCATGCAACTTAAGGCTCAGATAAGATTCTAGTTAGAAAACACAGCATGCAAGAGACACAATAACAAGCAAAATCATAGTGAATCACAAAAGAACATCCTCAGAGCTGAGAAAATCAAAAGACACAAACCTGGAATATTTCAACTTTGAAATTGAGTAGATTAACAGCTTTCAAAGCCTGGCTAGTAATTTGATTCTGCACAATCAAAATGAGACCAGTCAAAGTGTCTTTATTCACAATCTGCCCTGCAATGTTTCTGATGCTATTAACTTTCACAACACCTTGCCCACAGAAAAGCACTAATATCTGCAATCCAATCCAAGAAAGAAATCATTCATTATTCATAATTAATTAAAACACAAAAAAGAAAATAGAGAGAGAGAGAGAGAGAGAGAGAGAGACCCTTTTGGAGGGGTTAGTGGAGTGAGTAGCGGAGAAACGGAGGCGGTCAACGTCAGGGGATTGACCATGAATTTGACGGAATTCAGAGAGAGAAAGTTGAATTTCTGAAGAGGGGATAGTATAGCCTCTGTCTTTGAGCATCTCAAGTGTGGTTTTGCGAGATAAGAAGTATCTGTGACTCTCAATGCTTCCATCATCCATCTTCATCATCAAACACTTACCCACTTCTTCTTGTTGATCTTCAACATCTCCTGCTCTCACTATCTCACTTCCACTCACAGTTCCGTTCCCATTCGCTTCCATCTCAAACTCTCTCTCTCTCTCTCTCTCTCTCTCCTCTTTTTCCTGGCTTAACTGTACCAACACTGCGTAGATTTTTTTTGGTGTATTTATAGATAGATTGAAAAGTACCAAGGGTTCAGTTTTTTTGGGGTTCAATTTTTTTTTGATGTAAAGTGATTTTTTATTTATTTATAAAATATAAATTATGATTGATTGACGTTGTAAAATAGTTTGTGCAACGACGGTATACATAAATTAAATCTTTAAATAGTATGTTTTTAAGAATATTATAAACATTTTCTCACAAAAATTTTAGAATTATCTAACAATGGAAATTAAATATGATTTTTTTAAAATACTAAAAACTCAAGAAATAAAATAAAAGAAATGTGGACATAAAAAATGGATTTTGAATTTATGAAAAAGTAAATACAAAAAGTTTCATATATAAAATAGATTGATGAAACTAGGTTTTGAGAATTGATATTTTTTTAATGTGTTATTGGTGCGCAATATCTATCGCTTTTTCCGGTGACTAATCTGCACTAAGGAAATCTGATAGACCACATGTACTCAGCTTTATCGGTTCGTACCGTTCTCCCCTCCCAATAGTATTTTTTGTCACGCCCAAGACTCAAACTTCAGACCTTGGGGTGAGACCCAAACTCAATTACTATAGTTGTACCAACCCTTGTTGGTTGGGGAGGCCTGGACAACGGGCGGGTTTGGGCGGGTTCAGCCCAAAACCACCCAACCGCCCAAATCCGTGGTCTGAAAGCTTAGGCCCATTTCCGCCCAAAAGTTGTGTCGGTTTCTTCGGTTTCGGTTATGCGGGTTCGCGGGTTACTCGGTTAGGTAGTGGCGGGTTGAATCAACAACAGAAAAATCAAAAGCTTGCAATAGAAAGTTCAAAACGACATAGAAGTGTTGTCTGTAATTTTATTGCAAGTCCAAGCTTGAGCTAAGGAGGAAGAAGAACGTTACACAAAGTAAAATAGTATTTTATTATATATCACTTTATCAAATATCAATAAAAAACTAAGTAAATTTGTGTAAAAAGTAGAATAGGAAAAGACATGAAGTAATCATCTTGCAGGGAAAAAGTAGAAATGCTCAGAAAAAGGTGAGGTTGAAGTAACCATTGAATAATGTGTGACAGTATGAAAAGTAAAGCGTGACTGCTGATTGAAGTAATGCACTGCAGTGTATTAATGTGTAATCGGTCGGTTTCGGATATTGCTGGGCTAATAATCATGGACCGAAACCGCCCATGTTCACCCAATTTAACCCGTTTTTTTGAGTTGCAGACTCGACAACCGAACCGACACACCCGTGTCTGCCATTTTTGTCTCGGATGTTCGGTTTTCCGGGCGGGTCTGAAGTTTTGTCCAGCCCTAGGGATTGGTATCTAACAAAACGTTGTTTTTTTATAAGAGTTAGTTGTTGAGATGGTTAGTAAATATAGTTATGTTTATTTACGTTTGGCTTACATATGTGGTTTCAATTTGGTTTGGTGCACGGACTTGTTTCCCTATATGCACATGATTTACGAATACAATTTAGTCGTGTTTCTGGTTTAGTTTATGACAACAACTTAGTCATTGGTTTCGTTTGACACAAAAATGCTAGTTGTTTTTCATTTGTCATGTTGTGACATGGAATGGTAAGCAAACATCATCGGAACAATTCAGAGATTGCCATAGGGAATGTTGCCTTGGCCTAGAAGGTAGAAATAGTAGGGTTCGTACGTAAATGCAAGACACTACTAGGGTATCCCACAATTATATTGGATCAACCTAATTAGTCTCTATTTGTATTTTTGATGTTGAGGGAACTCACATCTGTTTTAGCCTAAATTACATTTGGATCAATTATGTTGTTGGAGTAGAGTTAGAATGAGTTCAGTACCTATGTAGTCCACCAATAATAGTTCGATTTGTGATCAAGTTGTTGGATTTAGGACTTCCGCATCATATTTCTCGATTCCCTTACCTTGCTTATTTTCTATGTGAATGTGTTTCCTCACCTCCTCTTGTTTACTTTTATGGTTATTCATACACCATGATGTATGTATAAATAAGGAGCCTACATGCTACAGATGGTGACGATAGAGTTGATGTGGACGCCGAGGAATAACAATGTGATGCTTTCTTAGTTTCTGAGATTTTGATTTTGATTATTATTTTAGTTTGATGTAATTAATACATTGAAGAGATCTGAGACTTGTGACATTAGGGATCTCAATTTACATTTCAACTTTGTTGATACCATATTGGTCGGAAGCTGATGTGATCCACACATGAATCACTAAATTTTGGATCTAGAATATTACAAATCTATAAGAATCTCTAAGTCATGATGATGAACAAGAACAAAATTTCAAGAATAGATGATGACACTTACTTGAAGAACACAAAAGTGAAGAAAGAATCAAATGTGGAAGATTAGAGATGAAGTGGAGAATGGTGTCCGCCACTTCTTCCTTGGGAAGAAGATGAAGACCACACGCCGCTTTGAGCTTCTCCAAGCCTCAAAGGTAGGTGCTCAAGGTTCCATTCCAAGAACCAAGGAGAACATGTGATGAACTCACTTCAAGCTCTCATGCCTCTCTTTGGCTCTAGCTTTTGCAAAATGTAGCAAATGATTTCACATTCATCAAAGTCTAGCAAATTACAAGGAGTGAAGTGGTATTTATAGGTTGGTTCTAATGGATTCTAAGTCCAACATACAATCCACTTAGAGATAGGAAAACAAGGCCCATGGCCACATTAAAGTAACTAAAGACCTTAGTCTATTCTATTGCCAAGGCTCAAATCAAAAACACATTACACTAGAAATGAAATCATATATCTATTAGAAACAATTACAAGGAAATAGAAAACTCTAGAGTTTAGGATGTCTAGGAATTTCCAAAGTAACATTGGTCACCTTTAGTGTGTTCTTGTCAATTATCAAGGTGGACACACTAAAGTATATTCCCTTTGAGTGTCAAATCTCTTTTTGGCTTTTTGAGTCTTGATACTTGTGACTTCCATCCAAGCTCTTAATCGTAGTCTAGTCATGCATGTGGGCTCACATCAGAACCCTCACATATGATGATATTAGTCGTGAATGATAAGCCAAGTGAGACAAATACTAGCGATATATAGACATGGAAAAGTCTCAACACAGACTAACAATTAAAACTACCATCTCATGATTATCTAAAAAAAACTATCTTACATCTCTATAGAGGAATAAATGATATGAAAAGAGTTTTCCTAAAGAAAAAAGAAAGTTTAAAGACACATATTTTATAAAACACACTGGAATTTTGTTTCTAATTGCTTTTGTAGATATCTTACAAATTACCTCCTTATATAGACAATGAGATGCACTAAAAACAAACAATAATTCATATCTGGCTTTTATTTTTGGTACCCCCCTCAACATCAACCACACCCCCATATTTCAAAAAATGCCAATAATACCCTCGCGTTTTAAAAAAAAAAAAAAAAATTAAAATTTTGAATTACCTCAAAATAAGGTAATTCGGTTCAAAAAATTAAAATTTGAATTACCTCTAAAAAAGGTAATTCGGTTCATAATCATGAAAAATTTGAATTACCTCTAAAAAAGGTAATTCCGAAATTTTTAATTTTTAATTTTTTAAAAAGTTTATATTTTGGTCTTAAGATTTAAACGCGTTTTATTGGAAATATGATACGAACGATTTACGATTTAATAACAATACGTCAAAATATTTAAAATGACCAACATAAAATAGGAGTACAAATACAATTATGGGTCCAAAATGTCTAAAAATGACTGAAAATAAGCACGTGAAGTGGTGAACGGCGACATCTAGAAGCATCCCGCCAATCCAGGGACCAGGCGGTGCGTATATATACGATTTGTTTTAATTTTTATTACTAAAAGGCTACTAAAAATAGTCAAAACTACTCTAAAAAAAAATATAAAAACACCACTAAAAATCTAACAAAACCAAAATAAGGTTATACAAAAATTTTTAGATTTTTTGGAGACTATGAAAAATTTTAAAAAATCGTAAAAAATAGTAAACGATGGAATTTGGGATTTTGAGGCCGTAGTCCCGTAAGAAGTCCCTTCTAGGGGAGTCTTGATTCTTGATTTTTTTCGCTTCTAATGGCTGTGGTTTCATTACGATCAGAGTATGTTGTCCGAAAACCGATTTTTTAGCCTAAATTATTCGTTCAAATAAAAAAATTGTAATTTTGAATTACCTCGAAAATAGGTAATTACGGTTCACAAATGTGAACCGAATTACCTCATTTCTGAGTAATTCAAAAATCTTTCGAATTAGAGGTAATTCCGAAATTCCAAAATTATATTTTTTTTTAACAAACTATGTAATTTTTGGGAAAAAATAGGGGTATTTTTGTCCATTTGAGATATTATAGGGGTGTGGTTGATGTTGAGGGGGGTACCAAAAATAAAATCCTTCATATCTTCGTAGGCTATCATGTTTTGGCTGATGCTAGTGGCCTAACTTTCACTAAGCATAAGTTCAGTTATTGGCTTAATTAAATTTTTGGTCTCTTATTATATCTCATTCACAATTTTAGTCTTTAAACTTTTTTTCCACGAAATTAATCCCCTCATTTTTTCAATTTCTAAAATAATTGCCCCTTTCTAATTTGGTCAAATATTTTACTGACTTATCACTCGTTAATCCTACCTAGATTGAATGACAAGTGATTTAGGAGTTACAACGTGTCATTTTAGGTAGGATTAATAAGTGGCAAGTCAGCAACATATTTTACAAAATTAAGGAAGGGCAATAACTTTAAAAATTGGAAAAATCAAAGGACTAAAATCGTGGAAAAAATTATAGATTAAAATCATGATCATGATAGAGAGACCAAAAGTGTAATTAAGTCAAAATTAAGCTTCGTCTCAGTACCAAAAGGCAAATAACCCAAAAAGGAAGAGACAGTGCTTGAGTTACCGGCTGTCACTGCTTGGTAGCTGACTAACTACTGGTGAAGGTTTAAACCTTAGCGAAAGATGAGTATAGTAAAATGAACATGAAGTAGGAGTAACCAGTTCCTGACAATACGCGACAGTAAATAGATAGCATCCAGATTTTGAGTTCCTAAAAAGCCGCTCACTTTATAGCATTTCCAACTGTGGGGGCTGCTTGTAAAGAAGTGTGTAAGTGTGTAACAGTGTTGATACAAGTGTTTTCTCTCTTTTACTTTATGCATGTCTCATTTTAAAAATAATATAACTTATTTATTGATTAAGTGATAAATATATAGTTATTTGTGGGGTAGATTTAAGAAACTTTTTGAAAGTGTTAGATCGGAGAAATTAAGTGTTTATTTAACATTAGAAAAATATAATAGTGAATTCAGTGACGGATCTTTGTAGGGGCGGAGAGGACCACGACCCGCCCTAAAGATTCATGCAAATTTACTATAATACTCCTTATTTCAAAACAAATAACTAATAAATATATGTTTGCGCATATTTTTTCAAAAGCATGGCGTGGTGCAGTGATTGTCTTGCGGAAGCATGTACTAACTTGTCCTGAGTTCAACTCCCTGCGCCTTCAGCTTCTTAAAAAATGGTCCCCAAGGCATTTGAACCTTGAACCTCAAGAATATGAATGCAAATCTTAACCAATGGTGCTACATAAAGATTTACAATACGTTTTGCACAGAGAAATATATATTTATATATACCAAGGAAAATTAAAATTAAATTATCATTTTACAAACAACTTCAATCAAGGGTGGATTCGGGGGCGTTCCCCGTATTCCCAGGAACACCCAAGAATTCATCTAAAATTACTAAAATACCCTACATTATAAAAGAAGATACTAAATATATAATAGACTTGCGCAATTTTGTATATAATTATCGTCTGGCCGAGCAGATGCGTGCAACTTGGGTGGAGTATTTGCTTCTGTGTTCGATTCACCCTTTAGCCGGTTTTTAAATAATTTTTTGTTTTGTCCTCTTCTCTCTATTACAATAAAAAAAACAATGGCCAAATAATAACAAATAGGCTAATATATTTTCCAAAATCCCAAACACAATCCCTAATATTCTTTTTCGTGAATCATTGTTTCAATTTTGAACATTACTTTATCGTTGATTTTTCTTTTTTGGAACATTACTTTCGAAAATTACTTTATTGTTGATTTTTTTTTGGAACATTTACTTTATCATTGTTTTTTCTTAAATCGTACAATTGTTAAATCATTGAAGGAAAATGAACACCCTACTTTAAAATCTTGGATCCGCCCCTGACTTCAATCGAGTCTTTATGTGAAATTAAAATTAGATTTTTAGTCATTTAATTTTGTTTATAAATAATTATTAATTCACATTTATCTATTTTAATTGTACTTTTATCTAGCTTCAACAGTATTATTACTTTTTATTTATCTACCTCGTCGTTTCTCCCGGTCTCTTTCATTGGCGGCCCAACCGAGGTTTTTGTTGAAGATCCGCCACTGCTAGTGATATGTATATATTGGGTCCACTTAAGCACTTAAAGTGGGAGTGCTCCATTGAAGTTGAAATTGTATCTTTACTGAAAAACTACTTGATCATGTTCCACGCTTGGTCACTGGCCGAAACCCGTTTAATTCTTATTTTAGGGAATATATTTTTTTGACTGAATTTTTAGGGAATAAATAAAAACATCTCTGGATGTCATATAAACAAAAATCTCTTTTTTTTAGTATCTTGTGTTCCCTTTGAGGATTCATTTGATGATGACTAGGATAAGATAGAGACAAAATATGATATGAAGTTGTATAAAAAAAGGATAAACACTATAGTTTTGGTCTTCCCCATGTCTTTGCCATTTTTTGTCCTCTTTGAGGGTGTCGACTGTGAATTTTCCGCCTCGCGCTTGGAGCCAAGGACGACGTTGGAATGATCCCAGACTTCAACGCGGTGGCAGACTCAAAGGCCAATCACAGTCTTCAACGTCGATGGCAAAATGAATTCTCAAAATAATTCTAAGTAACAAATGAATGAGAGGTAGCCCCTATTTATATGGGCCGAAGAGGTGTGAATGGGCCGAAGTGCAAACGTCGCAACCCTAGAGTTGCATTAATGACGGACACAAGAAGCGAGGCGATAATGACACTGTCATAATGACAAGTCACATCGATCTAATCAAACATCACACCAATCGAGGTGATTAGTGATGTTCAAACGTTACTGCGAGTCAACGGTCAGGGTCAATTTTTGAGATAAAATGCCGACTTAAGCCAACTCGATGATAAGGTACCTCATTTCTGAATTCCAAACCCGGACCTCGTGTGAGATCAGTTAAAAAAACTCAAGCTAAGGTCATCCTCCTAAGAGCAACCTCGGCTTGGGGGAAAATGTTCCGGACTGGGTCGTGTCTCAATCCTAATTTTGGCCAAGCACAACACCATTAGCACATTTAGCAAGTCCACGCTGGTGATACGTGCGCCCATGCTTAGCAATAGCTGAGATCGCGCATCTACATCCAATAACCCAGATCTCACCCTTATTCCCACGCGGTGCAATGCACCTGACACACCTAACACCTATAAATAGGGTCGCATTTACTACACCAGGTACGCATTATCTCTCTCTCTCTCTCATCTCACTCTCGAATTCCCCTGACTGACTTGAGTGTCAGAGTGTCCGCAGGTACCACCCCCACATCGGATCATACGTGGAGCACTCAACAATAAGAGCAACCCTACTCATCAATCTGGTATCCACTGTGTTCTACTTTCGAACAAAAATGAAAGCACTTTGAAATTGATCCGCTATCTTAAGTTTCTCTCTTCGTTTATTTGTCTCTCTCTCTCTCTCTTTGTTTCTTTTTCCCTCACTCAGGGCAAATCTCTCCCTCTCCCTCTCTCTCACTCCAAAAATTCGCACCCTCTCTCTCTTCTTGGGTGGCTGCGGCGCATGGGAGCAAATTAGGTTTTTTGTTTTAGGGTTATCTCATATGGGCCCATTTCCATTCCACTTTTTTTAATATATTTTTTTTAACTTCAGATAGCTTTTTACACCCCCTCAATTCTACGTTGCACCCTCTTTTTTAGCCTAATTTTTACATAACAGGCTCTAAGGCCCAACAAAGTCAAACTGAACTCGCTTTTTGCACCTCATGTTTAATGATACAACCTTCTGCAGCTTCTTACACCCTTTACTAGTTTTTATTTATTTTCATTCTTTTTTTTATTATCACTATTGTTGTTGTTGTTGTAATTATTATTATTATTATTATTATTATTACCATTATTATTATTATTATTCTAAAAAATGAAAAATAAGTGTCTTAATTCACATAGAAGGTATATTTTCTCTCTTTTCCCTTTTTTATTTATTCCTAAAAATAATAAAAATGGGTTTGATTTAGATGTGCATCTTATCAATCTCACAATCCCAATTTAAGAGATCTTAGTTGTACAGTTTAGATCTTAAACCCTTTCAAAAAATTATTAAAAATTAATCACTATTAGTCTCATGTCCCCCTCTCCCCTCCAAACTCCCAAACACACCCTTAAAGTTTTAGGTAGATATTTTTTTTGGGTATTAAACGGGGGCAAAAAGCCCCAAGAAGAAGAAGATCAACACATTACACGACGGGGGATAGACACACCCCAGTTGAGAGTACAATTGATCCCACACTAGGGGGCAATGCTCGTAAATAATCAAAGTCTCCACTTGAAGACAGACAATAGCATATAACTCATCTGCACACCGGTTCGCTTCCCTAAAGACATGGGATAATTGAACCTCCCACGGCAGCTTCAACAACTTGCGAATCTCACGAATAATACCTCCACCAAGAATATGGTCATTGTCTAAATCCTGGATCACCTGACAAGCAACTTTAGCATCAACTTGGACAATGACTTTCCTCAAATCTTGGGTGCATTTTCTTTTCCACACCTTGCTTATAAGTCTATCACATACTCTCTCTAGTCTCTATTACAAGAAAATTTGACTCTTTTGGATTCATTGAATAAATGATGTATCTGACCTATATTATAAGTCAGACTCTGTTTGGCAAGCACAATCCGCTAGCTTATAACGTTTTTTGAAACGCGTTTGAGCTTATAGTTTATAGCGTTTCATTTTTTCTTTCACTTTTACCCGCACTGTTTTCATTTATCCTACATTAAATAAGTATTCTCTCTCATCTTCAATGCAGAGCAATATCAACAAGTAACAATTGGTTTAGTGGTAAGAAAGTTGAATATTAAATAATAGGCAGGGGGTTCGAACCCAGCCAAGCTTATTTTGTGAAAACTAGCAAAATTTAATTTGGTCAACAACGAGTTGACCGAGTTATGGCCGGATTTAACCGACCTGATGATGTCATCACTGTTTTAAATTTAATCTGGATAAACTCCGCTCTTTTTTGACAAACACAACTTAAATCTGTTATTCAATAAACCGAGGAGGTAATCCTGCATCCATTTTCCCGAGGAGTACTTTTGATCTTACACAACATATGGAACAATTAATGTCAACTTCACTCGAGAGAGCATAAATCCTGTAAAACATTTATTACGATGGTCTCACTCGAGAACCCCTTATCTATGTCCCTCCCATGTGAAAATGTGAATATCATATTCATGGGTAGTAGTAGTAATACTCTCCCACCTTTACTTAATGTTGTTTAAGATTAATCTTCCCATTATCCCTTCAACCAATAGAAGTAGATACAGGCAATGGCAATGGCAATGGCAATGGTAAAGTTTAATCTTGCCTTGAACACAGTAAACTAATTTTCTCAAAATCATCAAACACACAAGACGAGATTGACAGACACACATAACATAACATAATGTAGTGAACGTGAAGACAAGACAGTACCACTAACACTACTACTACTCATACAGCAAATGTGGGTCAGTCATTCTTTATGACATAACATTGACTCTCTGAATATACAACCCATATTTTACCTCTAACTCACCAAACACAAACGACGAAATCACAAAACAAACTAATAACACACACATTGCTTTGCATCTTGTGTTATGTATCTGCAACTATCATACAGAAACAGAACATAAGTGTGTTTTATGGATTTCAGTTTCGCTATCACAGACATAAACATCGAACACGACACAGACACGTAGATACCAATTAGTGTCAGGGTACACAATACGTGTCTGGACAACGGACACATCTTCCACCGGAAGTGTTGGTGTTTCAGAATAATTAAGCATTCACAAATAAACTTGTCAGTTTTATTTTGAGGTGTTAATTTGGTAATGAACCACAATAAGCAAAAAATATGACAGAAAAAACACCACTAAAAACAAATAAAGAAATTAAAATATGCATTCATATCATATCATATCATATATCATAGTAGCTTCCAAAACCAGAAAAATAATAATAAACCATAACAAACAATCACTAATTATTATCATAGTGATTCATGAGCAACAAGATGAGCATCTAATCAAGCCATTCTCATTACAATCAGGACACCTTCTCAATTCACCTTGTTCCTCTTCAAAAACCTTCCTACTACCATTACAATTAGTACAAGGAACAAACCTTGCATCTCCACAATTATCACAAACAAACCAAGGATCATCTTGAATTGGAAAACCTTTCAAAAGTATAGCCAATTCACCAGATTCATTCAACTGTTTCATCTTCTCTGCATTTCCAACATGCTTCCCTCTTATAAAAACCTGTGGCAAACTCACTGTTTTTCCACAATAACCAAGAGCATTCTGTAACTCCTTTCTATATGATGAATCCATTGAAATATCTCTCTCATCAACTAAAACTCTAAATCCTCTCAATATCATCTTCACTGAACAACAATCTTCATAAGTTTTTCTTATCCCTCTTAAACTTGTGCAATAAACTACTATTTTTTCTTCAGTGCCAGGCAAAAGACATAAACTTTTATCATCAAACAAAGAAAGATAATGAGAAGGAGGAAACCTCATAGGGGTAGATTCCATTGACCTAATCTTTCTGCATAGGTTGTTTTTGTTTTCATTGATGTTGTTGTTGTTGTTACCTAGTTGTCTTGATGATAATGCTCTTCTGTAACTCCAAGCTACACATGGATCCAACTTAGCAAGCAAAGCTTCTTCTGATAAATGTTGCCAAAGTGGTTTCTTTGTGGAAGAAGATTTTTCTGAAGATTTCAATGATTCAAAGGTATCAAAAAGATTCCTTTTTGCTGACCCATCAAATGTTGTGTACCTACATGAACTGGGTTTTTCTGAAATACTAATGGGGTTGTTAAAAATTGAATCTTTTTCATCCAAACCATCCATGAGTTCCCAAGTGTTAATAACAGAATCTGGAGAAAGTAATGATTTTTCTTCCTTTGTTTTGTTTGAATCATTCTGAGAGGTTTTTGTGAGAAAGTTAGGGGCTTTTTGGTCAATTAGGAGAAGAGAACCATAGGTAGTTGAAGTGAGAGAAACAAGGTGATGAGTGTCACCTTTTTTTGTTGGAGGATGATGGATTAATGGCATTGTGAGTGATAGAGCTTTTTTAACTTGTGGTGAAGAATTGGAGTAATGTGAAGCATAAGAAGAAGAAAAAGAAGAAGTTGAAGAAGTTGAAAATGTAAGAGAGATAGAATTATTAGAAGGTGGTGTTTGTGTTTGTGTTTCTTCTTGATTTTTTGTTTCAACTATGGTGATAGATTTTGAAGTTGAACAACCCATGATTGCTCTATTGAAACTACTAATCTAAAGAAAAATGGGGTATCTTTATTTTTGCTCCTTCACTATAAAAATGATACCTTTATTGTTTTTGCTCCTTCACTCTAAGAAAAATGTCAACTTTAGAAGACCCTTTGAAATAAAGATTGTTTTTAAGAGGAAGAGGATTCTAGAGATAGTGTTTTCTTGGGGAGCTTTTGGAGGCTTAGATGGAAAGGATAAAAGAAAGAAGGAAATAGGGAAATAGTAGAAGAAAGGGGGCTTTCAAGTAGGTTGGAGGTGGATGAACATCAATGCTGTGTGTAATTGGGAGAGCAAAAATTGCGGTTTTAACCCCATTTTTAAATTACTACTAAGAATTGGAAAAGGAAGGGACCATTTCTTTTGGAAGAGCAATAAACAAGTGTAAAAGTGACCAAAGAGCATCGGAAGGTTCATTATGTATTTTTGTAGGTTAAACTAGTAGGATATCCGTGTATACGCACGAGGTGTTGTCGTGTTATTTTTATAAATGAACTTAGATAGTATTTAAATAGTCTGAACATTATCCTGTAAAAATAAAGACAAAATTAAAGTAGATAAAAAAGTAGTTTCAAATAAAAAAATAGATAAATATTAAAATCTAAAAATGTAAAAATATCATTTAAAAACAATCTATGCATTTAGTTTTTTTGTTAAAAGTGTTGAGACATTTCGTCGGTAACCAGAAATGGTCAGAACCAAAAAAATATTGCAAATGAGAGTCGGACTTTGCTTATTTCCTGATTGATCTCCAAATTAGTTAGACCCCTTTCGCTTAGACACGCGAGTAAACTCAAATACATCTACACTAAAAAATGTATTGCAAGCTATTTTTAAGTATGTTAAAACACAATGCAGGTAATTTTCTAGAAAAGGGGTAGACAAAATGGTAAAATTAGATCTCCATAGTTATTTGTTACCTACCATGCATTTATATTTGCAAAAAAAGAAGGTGCAAAAATTTTCATTATTTATATATTTCATAAAAAACTTCATTACTTGAATGGGTACAGCTATCTATCCTCAACACCATTGTGAAGTGTTATTTATTTATCTGATTCCAAAAATGAACTGTCAAGTGAAAGACATTTTCCAAGCTGTTTATCACATTTATTAGCATATTTCAATAATTAGGTAGTGACTACTCAAAACAAAGAGAAAAGGTTAAATGATTTATAAAGACGATAGTTGAGGCAGTTAGCAACTTCACCTTTTAAGTCAATAGTAAATAGGCATGGCAACAAAACCCGAACCTGCAGGCACTCATTTGACCTCGACCCGAGTTTGACGGGGAATACCCGCTTTGACCGGGGGCGGAGACGGGTTTGGGGATGTCGATATCGACCCCGACCCCGCCCGAAACCCGTTCAACAACACATTAACTATTTATTTAATTTAATTTTATATAATATATTGATTGATTTTGTTTCATAATTTTGTTTATTTTAAGTTTTGATCTATTTTGAAAAGAAAAATCTATTTTAATATTTTTAACTTTATTTTATCATTGTATAATAGCTATTATTTTATTAAATTAATTATCGTAAATATAATTTTTTTTTGCATAAGTTAGTGATGAAACAGTGCACTGGGGAACCCGACCGTTTGGGGCGAGGGATGGGGATATAAAACCCGACTTCGCTAAAGGTAGAGGCGGGGGCGGGGATCAAAACCCGACCCGACCCAAATTTCGTTGCCATGCCTAATAGTAAATGTTGGAGTACTAGCCAACACAACACAAGTAGCCCCAAACTGGTAATATTTTTAAAAAATACTCCTAATTTAAAATCAGATTTTCCCCCTATCTATTTCCTCTCACCCCCACACATTCTTATTCTCCCTAAAAACTACCCTACAAGCGAACCCCACACCCCCTCAACTTTAATCCATCATTTTCGTTCGTTTTCCATCAAGAATCAACGCCATTCCGATCCATCGACTTCTGTGTACGCTTCTTCATCTTCTTCTTCGCGTTTTATTTTTTTCCGCTATTTTGGGTGGTTCGGCCTTGCAGCGGTCGATCTAGTGCGACCAAGCGTGCGCCGAACCCACTATTGATGTAACTGTTTAGTCGTGGTTCGATCGAGCGTGGATCGAACCTTTTAAGGGTGGTTCGATCAAGCGTGCTCTGTTAGGGTTCGCATCTCGCAGGGCCGAACTCCCCTGATTGTTGTTGTATGCTGTTTTTAATTGATTTTGTCTGATTTCTAACAATTCAATTGATTCTTTACAGTATGGCTAACACAAGAGGAGGTGACACTGCTGGTGAGGCGCAGCCCGAGGTGCGTGTGCGTGGACGTGGCACTGTCTTATGATTAAAGTATTTTTTTTACTGCCTTATAGGCCATGTTGAGACCCTTGCCCTGTATGATGAGATGGAGCACATGCTGGAAGGTGTTGGGATTCCACGTGGGACCCGTGGCTGGAAGATTGTGGAGAAGTTGAATGCAATTGCAAAACCATTCAAGAGGGGGCTTAGGAGCTTTAGTTGTGTCTCCCATGCTAGGGATGTCTCCCAGCCGAGAGAGAGGCAGCGACAGTAGTTGTATTTTGTAACTGCCTTGGATTGTATTCTATGGATTCTTTACTTTTTCTTTTGCACGGATTATACCTGTACTGATTGCACTTATCTATCTATATTTGGTTTTTGTTATACCTATCATTAGTAGTAAATTTAGTATTCAATTGATTATTACATTCGTTAAAACTTAGTAATTTAGCATTGCGAAATTGTTAATTAATCGTTCGGAGTAGTTTCGGTTAACAAAGATTTAAAAAAACCAACAACAGCACCGTTCAACCATCACATGTTCGAACGGGTTCGACCGCTTAGTCGAACTCATTAAGTTAGGGGTATCTCGAAAAATTAGCGAGTTCGGTCTTTGCGCCGATTCGACTTTGGGTCGATCAAGCGTCTTGTGAACCGTATTAATGTTTAAAAAAATAAAAACTAATTTTCAGTAAGGGCTTTTGGTTTTTTTTGGTCAAGTGAGTTTAGTGGGCCCACAAGTATATGAATGATAGGACCCATCTAGTCTAGAAGATACTATATGATGATTTGGAGTGATTTCATTTCACCTATTATTTTGAGACTTAGCCACTAGTTTGATGAGGAAATTATGAGTGTCTTAGTTATTTATCAATTGTTTTAACTCTCTTTTAACATTTTCCCTCCTAACACTTTTCAATGATAAGATAAAATTCACGAGTTCACAACTTTAAAAATGAGACCCTAACCACTGTCCCATTTGGTTGAAGATTACGAGGAAAAGAGAATATTTTCTCTCTTCTTTTTATTGTTTTGTACACTCTTTTATCTCTTTCTCTCTTCCCTCTTCCACCTCAAACAAACATATTCTTAGTATAAAACAGTTAGCCCTTCTCTTATGCTGATTAAAAGTTTCAATTCATCATGTAAATGACAAAAGGAAATTGACAATTACCTAGCATTTCAGCAGTTAAATATGGAGAAAAAGTACAAAATAACGATTGAGACCTTAGCTTAGTCTCTTTCTTTGAATGACTTGTAATTGGGCTGGAGCAGCCTAATGCTTCTTAGGGTCTGTTTGGATGAGCTTATTTTTGAGTTTATGAAAAACAACTTATGAAGATAAATAAGTTTTTATGTTAATTCATAATTTCTCACTAACAAAAGTTATATCTCCATAAGTTATTCTTCCATAAACTACATTGACAAGCTTATGAATAATACATAAAAACTTATTTATTTACATAAGTTGTTTTCATAAGTTCAAAAATAAACTTTATCCAAACAATAACTTATAATATAATTTTGCTATTGTTCCTAACTATTTCTTAGAGTAGGATATAGCAAGAACACAAAATATAGAGAATAAGATAAGAGAGTATAAGAATGAGTAAGATCTCTGTAATCCAGAGAATGGTTGTCCTTTGATTAGCCTCTGAGGGCGATATATATAGTACAATGGTGATTATTAGTATTCATTACACATTATGGCCGTTGTAGCCGTTACAAGACTTAAGTAGCGATTCTGAAATTCTCATTAATGCTTGCATGGTCATGAGTAGGCGTAAGCCGAACATTGTGGGTGGCCGAACATATAGGCGAGAACCGATGACCGGTTTGTTGTAGTGCCGACCGCCAGAGGAATGTGGGCGATCGCGGAAAGCTCTGCGTGTGTTCTTCTTCCTTTGAGTGCGGTATGTCCGACCGAGTCTCACGGATGCCTCGGTCATCCGTTGTGAAACATAGTCCTTCGAGCGAGCGAGCACGAAGTGTGAAGTCGTTCTAATATTAAGATAGGCTCGATTCGCACTTAAGTCCTTGACCATCAAGTCCTTCGGTTCCTTGAGTGGTAGTTCATCATCTGCTTTGTTGTTACTTTATAGTTTGTGATTGATTACAAGTTTCTAACTGCTTGGCTTTGATCTCATAGTCTCGGTTTCTTAGTTATAGTCCTTCTAGAATTAAGTCTACAAAACAAAAATAGTTAGAAATAAAAACACGAGATGATTTGTTTCACCAGTCCTTCATGTGTTTGTTTTGAATCGTCTTTCGAGTATTTGTTTTGAACCATCCTGGGATTGTTTTGTGTATCCTCACTAGACAGCCAAATTGGTTTGCCTCTTTTGGGTCGGGTGATTCATTTGCAAGCTTTTCCAAGCGCTAAGCACGATCGATTGGCAACTTTCTTTTGATGTTTTTCTTGTTTGAATGTTTTCCCTATAAAACCTTAAATATGTATACAAAATTAGTTTTTCTTCCGCACGATTTTCATCGTCGGGTTTTGCTTCCTCCCTTTGATATTGTAAGGGGAGGGTTACGTGAAAGATCGTCCGGCTTTGTGCCGCACGATGCTTGCACATCTACCGCGGTCTTGTTTTTTATCCTCTTTGTGCGGAATTCATTGATTTCGCGAGCAAGCGCGATCCCATAAGTCACTTTTCAAATAATCATGGTGGTGCATTACTATGCAAAGAGGGTTCTTCCCATGACTCCATGGCTCACTTTTCAAATCATCACTTCATGGTCACGTGAAGTGCCTCCGAGGTACAATGAACTCGTCGATTCGGACCAAGCTGGCGAGTCCTTTTGTCTTCTGGTGCGGGGTCAACATCGAGCCAACTACTCGGTCCTTGCCGTTTCGGACTTGTTTTTCCTAGCGCATTCACGCATTATTTGTAATCATCGATTCTCTTTATTCAATAAACAACGAGACATTTGGGAAGCTATAATGCCCCTACAAAGATACATTTATTGAGATTTAAAGAATCGGTTATTCTTCTTCGGCATTGTTGGGAATGCCAGAAGGTTTTGTCTTCTTCACCGTAGTAAACCGAAGGTTGGTGGCATTCACACGTTTGATCATTTGTTGATCGGTTTTCTTTGTTTTTCCTCAACCTATGTGGTCGGTTTCCTCATTTTTTCTTGACCTATGTGGTCGGCTTCTTCATTTTTGCTCGGTCATTATGACCAAACTTCTTTATTTTTAACTCCAACCTATGTATTCATAGTCCTCATTTTTGCTTGGCCGATCGTTAACTTTATTTTTGTTCACTTTATTGGCGCCTTCATCTTTTCTTGGCCTGTGTCTATATTTTGTTCGTCGTGGTCGGCGAGATCATGCTCATCTGTGCACTTATGTAAAGTGACATGTTTAACCTTGAATCTTTGGTTTCAAAACGTTAGCAGCACATATCAATCAATTTGTGATGTTCATGTATCATCACAATATTTAAACTATGGCTTTGATGCCACAACTGATCGTTACTTCCTGCTTTCTAACATACTCATGCATTTGTTTTGTTCCAAGTTGAATGAAATTATTCTATCACATAATTGGGTAATTGCGTACAAGTGGTCATTATAAAATGGGAATGTGATAACTTTAGAGCGATGAGGATGGCACGAGAATTAAACATAAATGACCAAGCATTATAGTGATCCAAAAAGATGGGGTGACACTTTTCATTTTTGGCGATTGTGTAATAAATCTCAAGTTAGTCGATCATAGCTTATCAAACAAAAATGCTTGTCCCAATATGTGGATTATGTGGTTCTTACCAATGCATGCATGCACCTATTTTATACCGTTCACATATTAAGAATATGATGTTAAGAAATACTTTTTAACCTTATTGGGATTCATTGAAGTTGGGAGGACTAATTGGTCCACCGCATTCTGGATTTGTCCAATTTTGCTATGTGATTGTTGGCGTCTTTTCCTTTGATTCTTCCGGTTATCCTTCGATGTTTGATTTTGCTGCCTTACTTTTATCCGAAGATAGATGTTGTTTGCGGCCATTTGTAGCCTGCAGTGTCAGCTTGGTGAGCAAGGTCGACAGCAGTGTCCGACCGGTTTTTCTCTTTCTCTGAGTCGATCAGTTGATTTCTTCATTTTCAATTGATTTTCTCATTTTGGTTCTGCCAATGGCTAACCGATCTTCCTTTGAGTAGTACCTGAAAATTTAGCAGTGCTCACAGGATTCCAAAAGTAAGTTTGTTCAAAGGAGTTGATAAATCGGTGAAGTTAGATGCCATAAAAATTGTTCTGACACGTACAGTTTCTAGTTTACAACAACTTTCCTTCATAAGTGTATACCAACATTGGGGGGCGAATATTCACATATATCACAAGTAGATCATGTAATTGATTTTCAGGCCAAGAACCCGATTTACCGATTACTCACAATGCATTTATAACTTTTCCATTAGTAGCATAATGTTCCAAAACTTCCTTTCTAAATGATGATAATCACAATTTTATGTTATCCTTAAAGCATGCAGTGATTTCCAATTAACACCAATTTGCAAATCATAAGTCACACAATTGACAATCACATATATAACCTTAGCATTTATATTAAAAAGGCACCTAGGTATGTATGTACACATTTCCAATCACTCCAACATTCAAATAAATTGGCAGAGTTTAGATCTATTAGGTACTACAACACTTCTACATTTGGTTCATCATGCTATCATCAATCCAACATGAGTAGTAAAAAACTTAGTCTCATGTGATCGGTTCACCAATGTTTTTATGTCCGACATATATGTAAAGCCTAAACTTGCTATTATACACAGCTTTTGCGTATTCATCAGTTAAAACATCAATCCTCTCCTAGTGATCTATGACTCAAACATATATGCAAGAATTATAGCAAAGAAACCAATATAGATGCTAGTTCAACATATATCTAGAACCTGAGTCCATTTTTTGTATTGACATTTTGACTATCTCTTGAAAATTAAAGATCAGACTAACACAGCTAGGCATGTAAGAGTAATTTATATGCATCGGTTTTATGTGAAGGACCTTAAAAGCCTTTGATTGGATCAATAGGTTTATTTAGGACTAAATGATAGGCTTTGATAATGCAAAATTGAGATGCAATGGTGATAAGCAACTAAACGATGCAAGAGATACTTTACTGATTCCGAAGATGGAGCTTTGGTTGGAGTAGGAGGCTGGCGACGGCAAGCTGATTCGAGTGGGATGCACAAGTCGGCAGAGCAACATCATTGTAGGAGCCATGTCAGTTGTGGTGAAGCCAGTTCTAGTGTTCCTCCATCTTAGACTACTTGTCCGGCGGATCAACACAATCTTCCTTTGATTTTTGCTCGTACGATGAATTTTTTTTTCATTTTCGCCGGCAATTGTCTTCTTGATTTTGCTCGGTCCCTATGGCCAAACTTCTACGATTTTGTTCGGCCACGGTTTGTGGACTTCTTCGTTTTGGTCGGCCATTTGGTTTTTTTTTTGTTGGGCTTGTTGTGGACTTCACTTCCATTCGGCTAATTGGCAGCTTCATTTTGATTTTGCTCAACCGATCGACAGTTTTATTTTCCTTCACCTGGTATGGTTGGTTTCTTTCTTTTTGTTTGGATGCCTTCATTTTTGAAACTGTTTCTGAAACCTTAGTGAGCAACAATAATAAATATTGAACAACACTAAGTAAATTGGCAAGGTTGGGTGCAGTAAAGTTGTTTAGGCGGCTAGACACTACATATTTAATCGGCTGGCTGGTACTATGCATGGACTTTCTTTTTATCATACTGTTCCCTGCTTCCATCTACAAAAGCATCGCCACTCAAGGAAAGGGAGTTTCCATGAAAAACTTTGTTATGGAAGGTCTTAACAAAAAACAAAAAACATATAGCATATCTCCACAGATAGTGTTCAAACTAGATTATTCTTCATACATGGTTATGGATTTAAATAAAAGCAAGCTAGCCAGAATCAAAAGTAATCTTCTCATATCAACCTAAATGATTTGTCCATAAAACTATTTAGTTAAGATTTTCAATGGAATTGTGAATGTATACTTTCTTCCATTATTTGTCCAAACACATATAAAAGCATTTGTAAACAGCACCTGGACATTCACACACATACATAGTGCAGTAGCTACGTTAGGTTGTGTGCTCTTTTTAACAAAATCAAAGATAGAACTGCTAACTGCCAAGAAGCATCAGAGGCTACTATTCTCAATGGGTTTTCAGTTTGCAGGAACTGTTTTATGATTAAAGAAGGCTTGTCACTTGTTTTTTAACAACCAAGGCTAAACAATCATGATGCAACTATGTATGTGAAGGCAATTCAAGGATGAGAAATAAGCAATATATGTAAGAGCAAACCAGTAGCAGCATTGGCATGGAAAATAGTCATGTTTAGATTGGGGAATGATGCGGTGGACTTGAATTCGCAACTCGATTTGGCAAATCTTCAACTTAAATCTTCAATCTAAAGTATGTTTGAAGGATGCATTCCTTCGTGAAGCACTTCCTTAAGCAGTTCCGCACCCTCTTCATTGGACCAACCTGGGTTTGTTTTTACTTCGCTATAACTGTCCCTGTTGTTGTACCGTTGCTTGTTCGTTGGAGGAATTTTTCTTTGAGCTTGCCTATTTTGAACCTGCCACAATATCTCTTCCCATGCAAGGATTAGTAGTCAAAACTTAATTCATAGTCTGTTGCACAAAAGCTAAACACCAGAATAATGTAACCAATATTCAGGCATTCAGCAAAGTATATTACGCACATCCAGTAGCTATTTAATTCATGCATGTACTAATAGTCCTAAGCATGAGACATGTAATAGATCAGACTCAGCAGCTACATGTCTCCTTTTTACAATTGATATGAGTGTTATATTATTGAGCAGAAATGTACAATATTTATGCAGTTTAGGATATATAACTAGCTTTGGTTAGCTGCGTGGAGAGTTAAGGGTGTGACATGCAAGATCAAGGCATAACAAGTGCTTATAACACAGCTAACATTTTTGTTCACTCGTATCAAGGACAACACAACAGAAACTTTCACAATCATATGATCAAAATCACTTGTTTTCGTTTATGATTTCATAGTAAGCCAAGTGAAGAGGAAGGGATACTTTTAAACCTTAATACCCATGAACTTGATGATTTAATTACTTCGACAAAAACTCAGCAACGACGTTTTGGCGGTGCCGTTGGCGATGCCGGCCTGGCGCTAATGAACGCGGTTTGGCCATCGGTGACTAGGCTGCCTCGGGGATGGATGTTGGTTTCTGTTCAGCAGAGGGCAACAATCCGCCGTACTCGATCCCTATGACCGGCTTCTTCAATTTTCTTTTGGTCGGCGATTGTCTTCTTCAATTTTTGCTCGGTTCCTATGACCGGCTTCTTCATTTTCGCCATGCCTATTGTTCAGCAGGTTGTTTTTATCTACAGCGTTCGGCGAGTGCCCATGGTGAGTTTGGTGATGCCACTTTGGCAGGCAAGTTCGGTAGATGTGCTCGGCAATTTATCTTCTTTATTTTTACTTGGTCCGTCGGTCAGTCTACTTCTTTTCATGTCCTGCAAATTGCTTTTATTCTACAACAAGTCCGCATATAAGTCATGAATTAATTATTATAGCACCTACCACCATCAATTTAGCAATATGTTTAGCATTTTTGACCGGGACGAATCATATCATGAATTGGTATGGTCATGGAAATCAATAAATAATATATCTCTCCATGTACTTATAAATATTTCATTTGTGCAACGTTCAGAAACTTCCTTTATAAATGGCATAGAGTAAAAATTATTGTAATTCATGATATGCAATAGGTATGCGATAGTCATGGACATGTATAGTAACCGCTAATTTAAATATAATAAATACATTACGGGTCCACGACCTTTATATTTCATAACTTCATTGCAAATCCAAAATTAATTTTAAATCCATACGTTATTATTGGCATTGGAGAGAAGGTTAGAACGATAAAACCTGATCGGTAATCCGAAATTACTCGCTTTGCTGACTGTGCAGAGAAGCAGAGATGAATTGGTTTCTGACTTAAGATATTTATGGAGTGTAGATCGATTAGACCTGCTGCTAGTCTGCTACAGTGCTACCCATTTTAGCTTGTTAACAGAGATGTCGTGTATAACGCCGATTGACCGAGCACCGCCATCGTTGATAAGATGATTGAGTTTCGCAGTTGTTGTTGACCTATTCATTTGTTTAGAATGATCGCTGGATGCAGTTGTTGTAGAGATCCAGGATTGCATGATGAAGATATATAGACTGTGTTGGTTGTTCGACTAAACCACTTTGTTGAATTGTAGTGGTCCAGAAAATGATGAATAGATGTAGTAACCAATAGAAATGATATTATCCATTGGAATCTACTTTTGAAGAAAAGGAATTCTTGTGGAGCGCAGGAAGAGTTTCTACTTTGCCATGTGGTAAGCGCCAATGTTCTAACTATTTCTTAGAGTAGGATATATAGCGAAAACACAAAATATAGAGAATAAGATAAGAGAGATAAGAATGAGTAAGATCTCTGTAAATCCGGAGAATGGTTGTCTTCGACAATTAGCCCTGAGAGGCGATATATATAGTCTGATGGTGATTATTAGTATTCATTACACATTATGGCCGTTGTGAAATTCTAAAGACTTAAGAAAGAGCGATTCTGAGAATTCTCATTAATCTTTGCCATGCGGTCATGAGTAGGCTGCCAGAACATTGTGGGTGGCCGAACATATAAAGCCGAACAGATGACCGCTTTGTTGTTGTGCAGTGCGACCGCCAGAGGAATGTGGGCGATCGCGGGAAAAGCTCATAACGTATTCTTCTTCCTTTGAGTGCAGTATGTCCGACCGAGTCTCCTGGATGCCGGTCAGTCCGGTTGTGAACAGCTATGAAAAAACGATTGAGACACAAATAAGAGATGTTGTTGTTAAGAGAACTATTGATATTTCTTGTTGATCAGATGAGATCAAGGGAATCCAAATAAGATTATGATGTGAATTGTTTGTCTTAAATAATTGTCGCTGTCCTTACAGTTACACTTCCTATCATATTAAATTGTGAACAATGTTCATTCTCATGTCGTTTTATTTCATTCAAGCCAGATTAGACCAGATAATATCAATCAACATCAAGAATAACTACTAATGGTGAAACACATGCCACATTATGGGAATTTTAGCAAGTTAAGCTTCTGATTAACAACTAATTTTAATCTAGTGACACCTCAAAGCTTTGCATATAATTAAAGATGTCACAAAAAAAATGGGAAAAAAGTCATTTTAGTCTTTGAAATTATAATGCGCCGTCATTCGTTCTAGCTTCTGAAAGTTCCAAAATTATAAATATAAAAAACAAATCTTGAATGTATTTTAATTAGTCATTTTGATGCAAGTCTATCGGTTTTGTAACCAAAGCCGACGTCAACGACTAAAGTAACAAGCTGAAGACATATTTAGAGATTATTATGTAATTTCGATACATTTTTCAAAACTATATAAAATTAATTCACAAGCATATTGGGATTAAAAGTGACAGTTTTCGAATCCATAACATGATAAAGTGGAGGCACTTATTTTTCGTACCCCTAATCATCTATGACACACCCCATAATATACGTTTTGGACAAAAATGCCTGGAATATATAAAATTTCTGAATTACTGAGTGAATTGGTAATTCCTAAGAATAAAAAGGATTTTGAATTACCAAAAATTGAGGTAATTCCGGTTCAAATAGTGACCGGAATTACCTCAATTTTTGTAATTCAAATCTTTTAACTCTACCTAATTACCTAGTTTTGAAGGTATTTCAGAAAAAAAATATTTAATTAAAAACAAATTAAAATTAATTAAAGGCGTTTTCGATCACGAAACGATACAATACATGAAATTGATGAAAAAAATAACATAACGCAACAACAAACGAAATAAAAACACGGTACAAACTAGTGAGATGGTGGTTGGAGGCGTCGAAGGATCTCAAAGAACGGTCCTTACGGTTTCGACATCTGGTGAATAGGACTCATCTCGAAATATGTCAAAAGTGTCCATCATCACTCGAACGTCATCGTTGTTCTTCACATCCATGGTGGACCATCGAACACGATTATTATCGCCCGTAGTCGGAGGCGATAAATGATCCGGTGACTTCTCGCTCGTCACCCTCCACCGCACCTTCGTTGTTATTTTTCTTTCGAGCTTCAAAGGTGATGTCGTCCTTAAGCGCGCATAAAATGGGGTTTGGACTCTCGAAATAGACACCATTTTCTCTGTTTGTGATTGTGCCACGATGGTGAAGAGGCGGTGAGTGCGAGAATCACGAGTATTGTGTATTCGTAGTATCCATGAGAGTGTGTTGTGTGTGTGAAATAAGTGAAATGGAAGGGTGTATTTATAGGGAAAAATGAAACCCTTGAATGAATTTCCACCGATTGATGAAAAGTGGTCGGAAAAATCGGACCCTTTAAAGTGTTGGGAAAATCTAGATCGTTAAAAGTTGTCGGCAAGATCTAGGCCGTTAATTAGTAATGAAATAAAAAAATGTTTTATTACTTTAAAAAAATGACTTTTTAACTATGTTGTGGTCAATTTTTACCACGCGTAATTTTTTTTAAAATTTTTTAAAAAATTACAAACTTGTAGAAAAAGTATAATACTACGATATTGAGGTTAAAAAAACGAGATACAAAATTATTTACTGACTGTAATTGTACCACAAAGTGGCCTAAAAACATGTTTTTAGTGTTAAAAATGACTTTTTTGACACTTGTTTATTATTTCTATCCGTTACTCGATTTTTTTTGACACGTGGACATATTTTTTATCGTCGATTAAAATTCTTTGACACTTGTTTATTATTTCTATCCGTTACTCGATTTTTTTTGACACGTGGACATATTTAAATATTCTACGACTGTTAACGTGTACAAAAAAACCAACAAATAATAATGTGAAATTATATAAACAATCAAGATGTGATATCTACATAATCATATGGTGTCATTGGAACATAATCTGGAACAAAAGAAGACCATAACTGCATGCGTCCAACGTATGGATATTGCCACGATCTAGCTTCATCTGAGACGTATCGACCCCAAGAAGGATGTGCGGGAGGATATAGGCTAGTGTGGTTCAACTTGACAAGAATCCAATGATTCCTATGAATGAACCCAACACAAACCAACCGACTCATTGAAACACAATCTCCCCTCAAAGGGAAGAATGTCCAGTTCTCATGAGGCGACAACATAACCACGGGTCTCTGATATCTAGTAGCTATGACATGTCCTGTGTCTGGCATGGTCATCCACTTCTCAATAGGTTGTTCCTGTCTGTTTGGGATAGAAACTAATGAATCTCTAATGTTCGAACATTGTCACCCATCAACCGTGTGTGTCAATTGAAACCGCTTGTCATCCATCTCACTAATTAAATCATTCCGAACCATCTCGCCAACCGTGCTCAGACCGGGTCTAGTGAAGTAGAGATGCATCTAAAGCCACGCTTTCCATCCCCGCGACATTGATAATGTCGTCAATATACCTATGTAAGAACTCGGAAAGTGACTTACCAAGTGGATGTCATGTTGTGCCCGCTCCTTTCTTGACCTCTGACGGTGAGCTCGATGGTACTTGTGATGCTAGTTGTAAGGACCGTCGGGAGGTATCTTTGAAGGTCTGCATGCGATGGTACTTGTAAGGACCGTCGGGAGGTATCTCGTGTGGTTTTTCTAAAGATGCATCAACGTGCTCCCACGCAGATGGATCTCTCTTCACGTCATACTCTTTCTTCTTCTTCCCTTCTTGGTGCACCCCTAGTTTTGACTTTGTGGCTAGGTGGAACCATGGATGTAGTGCCTCTGAATACATAATCATCAAGACCTCTCTTCCAAACACATCTCTCCTCGAGGTGCATGTCATTCCACTTTGCCTCCAAATCTCCTCTCTCAGTATAGCTTAAGTCACCTCCTTCCGACGCTTCTTTGATCCGCTCCTCATCCATTGCCTCCAAACTCGGTCTTCCAATGAGAGTCAATAATGTCCAATGGTATTGGTAGTCCCATTAGGTGTAACCTACCAAGTTCACAAGAACAAGGTAACCCATGAGTAACTTTAATGACACAACCAAAGACACTTTTTCTTATCCGCTCCCACACCATCCATCATGTTATCAAACTCCCTGGCAATATGATTCAACGCCTCAATAGACACCAAACCGTGTAGATTCTTGTAGAATGGAATGTTGTGTTGGGCATCTATACTGGTTGATGCTCTTTTGAAAAGAATCCACAATTTTATTAATTTGTGCATTGATCATCCCATTAATTGACTCCCGGCTTTTGCATAAATCACCACCACTAGAACCCAATGATCTCTTCAATGCCCAATGGGCGACTTTCAACCCTATGGCACGTAAGGCAAAATTAAAACAAAGAAACCACAATCATATACTTAAGGCACATAAGAAAAAAAAATTGCGTACTCTATTAGTCGTGGTATTTCCATAGTGTCTTACTTTATCCGTCCACGAGCCACAAAATCTTTCCTTGTGAGGATACAACCATTGTCTGCTCACATATGCAATAAGTAGGGGTATGTCGAGAGATCGATTGCTCAAAATCATGCAAAGCCTCACTAAACTCATCATCAAATGTAGCATCAACTACATGATGCCAAAGTGTCATCGGTGAATCCACTCTATCTCCCTTCACCAACTTCTTAATTTGAGCATGAACATTTTTGTTGATATGATATCGACAAAGCAAATTCACGACCTCGGAAACACAACCTTGATAGCATCATCAAAGCCTCCTCACAATCGAGAGAGATAACTCGAGAAACACAATTCACACGTTCTATTAGAAATGGAAAAAATAAAAAAAAAGTTATGTAATGGCAAAACTAAAGTCGATTAGCATTGACTTACTTGAGGAAGTGCAATATCACACAAAGATCAAATCTCGTAGGCTCTGCGGCACCCACGTGTAGTCATCATAACGCTCATGAGAGCGGATATGCAAACGCAACGAAATGTCAACTCGATGGAAGTGACACCAACAATCTCCAGCAGAGGCAATGCATACTTGTTGGTGCTTAAAGTGCGATCCATAATCAAAACGATGGGGAAACATCCTCAATAACTTAATACTATCATGATGTGATCACATGATCTCCTCAACAATATCGGTACCTTTAAGTCATCTCGTCCCAACACAAGTAGTAATGGTTCGCTCAATCGGTGTCATAAGCTGTTGCATCTCGGTCATATTACCTCTCTTTCCTTTAGAATATTGGCGCGGGTTCTATACAACCGAGTAATGTTGCTCAAGTTGTTCTTAAATTTGTTCTTTAATGCTTGAAGACTTTTGGATGCTTTCACTCCCGAGGACATATGCTCCACAACAATTGATCGCTTCGTCCTTGCTAAACTTACCAAATATAGTTTGCTCCAAACAAAGTCTTATGAGGCTCATGATTGTGAATCCCATCCACCACTCTCACCATCCAATCGAATTAGGAGGTAACATTGGTTTAGCTTTTCAATCGAAACCTACAACCACATCTTTTCGAACTCTTGTGTCTACCACCGAACACCCAACATCTACTCGATCAGTATGTGCCCCGCCTCTCACGACCATAAAACAACCTTGTTCTTTTCCCTTTCCCATTCTCCGTCGCTCTCGATCGAACAATAACCACAATGACTCGTTCGCTTTCCCAAAGATTCTAACCCAACGTGTCATTGCATCACGAGTGGGAAATATCTCGGATGTAGTAAAGGCACCTAGCTTAAATCCGTAATAACCATCTATTTAAAAAAATTAAAATGTTAAAAAAAAAAATTCGAAATACCTTTTAAAAGTATTTCCGTTCACATTTAATGAACCTAATTACCTCTGAAAAGGTATTTCAAAATAATTTAATTTAAAAATACAAAATTTCTGATTACCTTTTCGGAGATAATTAGGTTCAAAAATCGCGAACCTGAAATACCAATTTTCTGCGCTTAATTAGGAAATATCACCTCCAAAATTTCAAAATACCTCTTTTTTTTTTGCTAATTCCGGAAATTTTTTTTTATGTAGGCCCGGTTCGTTTTTATTTTAAATGCCAGGGGCATTTTAGGCATTTTGGTACTTATGGGGGTGTCGTAGATGATTAGGGGGGTACGAAAAATAACAGCCTAAAGTGGATAGTGCTAAAAGCAAAAAAGAGTTGAGTTGCCCATGTAGTTTGTAAGCCAATGATAAAATTACAATGTGGCTTGTGATAAGAAATGATGGAAACAAACTGAAATTGGTATCATTTGTACCCTTAAAATAGATTGAAACAGACATTTCACAGAAAATGTGAAGGACCACCATAAGGGTATCCAACTCAGAGGACCATAGGCCACAACTCCATTGTTGCTATGTGTGTATGAGCTGCTAAAGTAGCTGTCTCATCTTTTCTACTTTGTTGCTTTACTCCTAACCCTTTTCAAATTTCAAAAGAAAGGGAAGGAAAATGTTACAATCTTTATATATGTGCTATGATAAAAATAAAGTGTCCTCTCTATTTACCTAGCTTTGTTATCTCTAGTGAAAGGGTGCAATTGCAATTGTGATTCTTGATCATAGCCAATGTTTTAAATTGTGGTCGTGGTAGTGGTAGCAATCGCGTCAAGATTCTTGCAGAGAATCACAGCCAAATAATAAAGCGTAGACCATAAAAAATATGTTGAAAAGAGTAAAATTGTCAAATTGGGTCGCTAGGCATGCCCTAATGAGTCAAAGTGCAAAAGTGGACTGGATAACCCATTTATATATTGGTTTTTTTTGTAGTCCAACCCAACCCAAAACACTAGGCCGCCCCGACCAAATTTGTAACAAAGGAAAGCAAAAAAATGTTAAAAAACATAAAAAGATAGGCTTAATTTTGCCAATGGGCCAATTGAAATTTGACAAAATGTTTCGGTTCTTTCTAAGCCTCTGTATTTTGAGTCAAGTCCAAAGATCAACATAGAGTCATCTAATGAGCCAAAATTGACACCTCTAAGAAAGAGTACAGGGGATTAAAGCATGATTCTGACTTCCTAAACTAGAAGATTAATCTTCTACTACCTCCGTCCCATTTTATATGTAGTTTAAAGTTTTGACACATCCATTAAGAAAAATGATTAGTAGTCTAGATTTTGTAAAAAGTGTTATCTAATTTACCATTCGACTCTTTATCTCTCTACATAGATAAATGTGAATCAATTACTAAATGTAAAAACTGTCATGATTAAGAGGGGCATTAGTGAAAAAAAATATTAAATGCTTTCTTTAAAACGTAAAACAAGAATCAATTGATTTTGTTAAAATAACTTATAAAATGGGACGGAGGTAGTACTTAACTACCAAACTCTATGAAACATTGGTTCACAAATCACATCGCATATATTAAATCACCCTATGATTGTTGGCTTTTGTGTTGGTGCTAGTCATGCTTCTTTCTTCAAGGAGGGAGGGAGTTAGCAAAAGGACATAGAAATTCAAAATATTTAAACTAGAAATGATTACCAACTTATTTAGAGTCTCAAGCTTGTCTTGAACTTATATAAAGACAATAGAATTCAAAAACTCTTTTGTCCAAAATCAAAAGATTACAAAACATTTATTAACCAAGAGTTTTGACAATACTGCATTGGAAGATAATATGTCAACAGAAATGATGACAATATATCAGTATTCTGTATTATATAAAAATAAAAACAAAATAAAGTATGTAGATTATTGAATTGGAAAGAGCTAATTAACTAGTTGTACTCTCCAGATACCAAGTTGAAAAGTTGTGAAATAGATATGATAGCTAAAACATGTTTGGTTCAGTATTTTTTATGAAGAAACTGTGATGTGAGCCCCATATAATATATATGATATAACATGCAGAAAAGCTTTTGATCAGCCTTATACACTTTAGACAGAAAGGCGTGCTATGCAGATATCTTTTGTGAATCTGTAATTATGCCAACAGCATATATAGCACACGCATCAAAATTGTATACACAAAATATTCTAAAAACATTGCTTGTTTCTTTCGACTAGATACATCAACCGGTTTTTATTTATATTCGGTAACATATACAGTACTCCCTCCGTCTTATATTAAGTGTCGTTTAAAATTATGCACGGGTATTAAAAAAATGATTGGATATGCTAAATTTTATGGTAGAAAAATATGGTAGGACTAAAATACTCACATTTTTCTCGATTGGAGCAAAGACACAGTTATTGATATCCTAAAGTAAGTGTATTGTTGGAAAGTAATAATAAATGTTGTATTAAGATTTAATGTGACAGTTAATTTGAGACAAAAAAATTCTAAAAATGACACTTAATATGAGACGAGGACTGATTAACACAAAATCCAAGTCTTCTTTCCTACTATATTTACAAGAGAAGAAACGCAGCCTCTTTTTGTCAGAGACTGTCTGCAGAACAATTTACTGTAACTTTGTTGACAAAATTAATCATGTGCATCTTTCTATCCATAACACCAAGACAAAAACTAGTTACTAGTAAAATTTTGAAATACTAAAAACAAAATTGGAGAAACTATTCTATTTTTCAATATAAATTAAGTGGATGCAAGACATTAGGCTGTTAATGAATTTAGATAGGTGAGGAAAATAGAAAGAACTTATTTAATCTTCATTACTTAGAGACTAGTATTTTATATGTGAATCTGCACGGGTGAGACTGTATTTGTTATAATTTGTTATGAATCTATAAATGCTTTGAAAATTGAAAAATATAATTAAAGAATGTTGATAGTCGTTAAACTTTTTTTTGTCAATTGTTAGTGGTTAATTGATTGGTTTTAGTAGATTATAGTAAGTAGTAATTTCTAGGTCATTTAACTAATGATTCATAAAATTTAAAATATCATTTATGAGGATAAATATAAAGAATGTTGTGTAATGTCAAGTAAATTTTTTAAGAAAAAAATTATGAGGTTCAAAATATCACTTTGCCACTCCTTGTAGTCACTTCCGTAGTGGCTTCTCGTTGCCGCTCTTCATTTCAACTTCCCGTTGGCATTCTTGTTGCCACTCCTCATTGAAAATACGTTATTATTATCTAGTCTAATATCTAATATAAAAATGTTACAACAATAAAAATGTATAAAATAAAAAAACTAAAGTATGTTCATTTCTTGAATTGAAGAGAGAGACGTGACTTTTGCAACTCAAAACGACAGAAAAAATGTTGGAAGTATTGCAAGTTGAGAAAGGAAGAAAACTTGAAGTTGAACTTTATTGTCTTAATTTGAAAAAGTTAAAGAATTGACTTAATTCTCTTTTTTCTAAAAATCTTCCATAAACAAAAACTGAAAAAAAAAACTGATAGGAATTTGTCTTTTAGTGTATATTTTACCTCTTTACCCTTTAATTTTGACAAATGACAAGCTTAGAAGATGTCTAAGTTTGAGATTTTCCTAACACTTTCTTTGATTATAGAGATATTAGATTAGATAGATTAGATTAGATAAAATCTCGAATCGAGAGTTGCAATAGAAGTAACAAAATAACTAAACAAAACAAAACGAAAGCGTTTTATTATAAGGAAACGAAGGAGTTATGGCCACGACCTTACTTGAATAGGATATGTTCTATAGGCCCGTAAAACTGTATCCTTGATTACTAAGAGGACAAGAACTCAAGCCTGGTGGATGAATTGTGACCATGTGAGCAAAGCGTGATTGATGGCTTGTTGACCCCTACTGTTTGGTGCTTCATCTTGGGCTGTAGAGGATCGTATAAGCAGATAGCAAATAAGCTAGCGGATAAGCGGATAGCAAATAGAGGATACACTGAGTGATAGCAATGATAATTTGGTAAAACTAGCGGTTAAACTAACCGATAAATTGAAAATGACAAAAAATTAAAAATTTATTTAATTCATGATTAAATTGTTTGGTTTATTTTAACAAGGATAAAGAAAGAATTTAAGAAAAAGGCTTAAATAGTTGTTACCCCCTGCAAATATAGTCATTATCTATTTACTCCCTGCAAAAAAAAAGGTTTAAAAAACACATTGCAAAATACAATATTATCCCCTGAAAAGAGGGGGATAACTGGATAATTTTATATTTTGCATGGTGTTTTTTTTTCTAAGGGGGTAAATGGATAATGACTATATTTACAGGGGGTAACAAGTATTTAAGCCTAAGAAAAATGATAAGGGTAAATATGGAAAAAAGTGAGACGCTATACGATATCTGCTCAAATGCTACTTGAAGTAGAGTTTGAAAAAAAATGCTAAACGCTACCTAAAAAACGCTAAACGCTACTGCTTATCAAAGACGTGTACTCGTCACCCGCTAGTCAAATCCGCTATCCGCTAGCGGATGGACTTCCAAAACATAGCCTTAGCCATCTAAAGAGTAAGGGATTGGGGATACTGGAGGCACTTTGACTAAGGATACTCGTAGGCACCTGCAAAAATTACCTACACAAATGGGCAAGGGCTCGGATACAAGCACTATGGAGCCCACCTCACCCCCCCCCCCACACACACATATAGAGAGAGAGAAAGAGAGAGTAGAGATACCAAAAGCAAATTAATTCATATTATTCAATTTTTTTTTTGTCATGGTACAACTTATAACATAATTGAAAACCATGGAGGTAGCATAAGATGTAACAGCCCTTGCTAGAGAATGGACTACTTGATTGGATTGTCTCCGCATAAAGTTTATCCTAAATCTCGTCGCAATGTCTAGGACTTCCCTACATTTATATATTATTCCCCCAAAATCTAAATAATCTCTAAATTCAATTGAGAGAGCGTCTACAACCATTTTACAATCAACTTCAATGTCGACGTTGCTGTAACCTTCATCGCGGAGCCGGTGAAGTCCCTACTGCAGACTGAATGCTTCGGCCTCTTTCGGTGAAGGGGTGCCTTTACTGATTTTGGACATGGCTTTGATGAAAGATCCCGTTGCATCACGTATGAAGCACCCACAACCTTCTTGATTGAACAAGGATGCATCTATGTTGCACTATAAGTCGTCCTTGTGGTGGTGGCCACTACAGTGGATTTTCATGGTTGTTGTGCCCATTTTGACCGCTCTCCTCTTTTCTATCTTGCTCCCATTCCCTCAGATATTCCAAAGTGCGCCTAATAGCAATTCTAGGAAATACGCAACTTCCCTCCCAACGCTTGTTGTTGCGGCGACGCCAAATGGCCCAAAAAGTCATGAGGAATTCCTGCCTCTTATCATTCGGCAAGCTATCCAAGATAGAAAACATTTGTTTTGTAAAATCAGTTGTGGAAAGCATAAGTGGCATTATGGTGTGAAATAAGTCACATTCCATCCAGCAGCCTCGGGCTTGGATGCACCCAAAAAAAATGTGTTGATTGTATGATGCCTTGATCACAATGTGAGCACAATTTAGTGCACTCCACCCCTTTCGATTGTAAGCTGAATCTACTAGGTAAGTAGTTTTGTATGGCTCTCAAAACAAACATCTTTACTCGACTAGGGACATTTGTGCTCCACACATAGAGTACCAGTTATCAGGAACTCTAAGGTGATCATTATCGATGATATCTTCCATTAACAATCGATATGCGCCGTGGACAGATTAGTTACTATCAAAAGTAAAGCTTCACATAACAACCGATATATATATATATATATATATATATATATATATATATATATATATATATATATATATATATATATATATATATATATATATATATATATATATATATATATTATAATTTTGAAAAAGATAAAATGATTTATCAATTAAAACATTAAACCTTTTTTTTTGATTTAATTAGGTTTAATGTTTTTTTTAATTAAAACATTAAACCTAAGTACTACAATATGGGATTATATATAATCATTTAATATTAGTTACTATTATTACAATTTTAAGTATATCTAACTTTTAAAAAAATAAATCCAATAAACATATATCTAATTACTAATATTTGTATGTTTTTACTTTGTAAATACTATCATTTGTAGTATTTTAATCAGTAGATTTGAAAATATAAACTGCTTTTTAAATTGAATTAAAATGATTGTTTATGTCATTGATTATTTTTCGTAGTTAAAGTGCGGGTAAACGAGTGTAGATAGATGGACTTATAGGTGTTCAACGGGTATGAGGATGGGTACTAAAATTGTTGTCCACGCGTGTGCGGGCTCGAGTACAAAGACTATAGTGCCTTGCTCAGAGGGTGCCTAGCTATTGTCATCCCAAACCTTGACAACATCTCTAAAACTAGAGCTTATAGGAGTTGAGGCTCTACGAGTTTACTGACAGACTTATGAAAGAGTAAGAGACTCTTGATAAGATTCTAATTTTGTTCATCAAATAACCTAGAGAAACACTTCTTATTCTCACACAAATATGTTCTCTATTTTTTCAAAGTTTTCAAAATAAGGATACAAAAGTTGTTTAAATACTCAGGATTGTGCCTAAGCTACGTATCATGCACACCATGCATACACACAAACATACTCTAATGCCAATATAAACTTAAACATGATCTAAATACATTATAATTATTACATCTTATAATATAAGGTTCATTCTAATCTGAATAAAATGAGTTCTCTGGCGACTCCTTTGATCTTTTCAAACAAGCTTCATACGTAGCATTTGTCGATATATCCACAGTACCATAAATGTAGTCATACATGGGCATGAAGAGTGAGTAATTTGACCTGAATTTGGTGTGATGAAGCGAGTGAAACCTGTGGAAACCAAATCTTGAATGAAAACGCTTTTGAACTTCAATTAGAAAGTGTTATTGTTTCGATCATAACATGTTGTGTTAAGGTTATTTACAAATATCAATGAGACTAATACATTTTGTTGCTTTTGACATAAGTATTAATCTTTTTCATAGAATACCTTTAACTATTATTTCATTATCCATATTTTTTTCTCTGCAATAAATAGTTAAGGGTATTATTGACAAACTTAATAGTTAATATTGCATTGGACTTTAAAAATGACAAGTAAAATAAAACAAAATTTTGTTTAAAAAAAGACATGTATTGTGAAGCGGAGGTAAAAAATGACATGTATTGTGAAACGGAGGTAAAATGACATGTATTGTGAAACCACAATTAGAAATGTATGTATTTGATACAATTGTTGTATTTTTGTCCAACTAATATTATGTCATTGTTAATTTAAATATTTATTTATCAACAATTGTTGATTCAAACGGTAATTGGGCTTGGATCCCACCCCCTAAAGTCTCGATTTCGAGTCTTAGGTGTGACAAAAACTTTATTTGGAGTGAAAAATCACACAGACCATAGATATGCACATCAATGACACGATAACCGGAAAAAAAATTAAGCATTTTTTAGAATGGATATAGCAGGTGCCAATGCACGGAGATGCACCAAAATGGTTACTTGTTTTGTAAATCTTATACCAATTTGCCCCTATTTTTTTTTAAATTCTCCCTTATTTTGCAATGGTTCCATTTTTTGTTCCAAAATAGTTACTTCTTTTACATTGGTACAGTTTTACCAAATAAATGACCATTTTAAAACAAAAACTAAAAGAGGAAGATTAAACTAAAACCTAAAATTTATTAAAAAAAAACTAAAACCTAAAATAAATATATGGGATCAACAATATAATTTAGCGTAATTTTTTAAAATATTATACCTATGAACAGTGGCGGATGTAGGTGCAACCCAGGGGTGAACTTGCACACCCAGAAAAAAATATTAGCACTTAATATTCTGTATAATTTTTATTTTGACCTCCTTGAGTTTAATATTTTATACCTATATTCTTCAGTTCTTTTAACATTGATGGCTAAAAAAAGATTTAACACTGAATTTTATTCTGAAATTACACATTTACACTTCTACTTGATATCTTTAACATATATAAAAGAATAAGTGGTCTCTAAAATTTGTGAAATATATCAAATTGGTCTCTATAATTATAAGAAATTTGTCTCACCGGTCTCCGTAATGAATTACTTATAAAATTTTAAGAATTAATTTGAATGACAGTTACAAATTAATTTTAGGGACTACTTGAGCTTCGAAACTAAATTGAGAATTAATTCAATATATGATATTGAAAAGAAAATTTCAAACAATCTTATGAACTAACAATTTTGATAATTGATTTTTTTTGCACCTCTTGACCTATATAGGGTTTTGGATTTGCCATTGCTTATGACGCCTAAGAATGTCTTTCTCCTTTATATATATATTTGAGATTTACTATATATATTATTTTGACTATATTAATTTACTGAAAATTAAGTTCTAGATCAAGTACTAGTAAAATGGTAAACTTACGATGGCGTGTATGAGAGATACTTCAATAGGGGAAAGAAGAAGAAGAGTTTCTTAGGAAAGAACTCAAAGTTGCAATGACCCATGCAGTTCATGAAATCAATGTAAAAGAGATAGCCATAAAGTGCAGCCACAGAAGATTTTCCAGTGAACAATGTCGTCAAAAGTGGTATTGCAAACAACGTGAAATATGCTACCAGCTCAGCAAATGGGTGATTTACAGCTGTCAATAGAACAAAAAAAGTCACAAGCTAATGAAATTGTCAAAATTGTTTGCCTGTAACACCATAATATTAGCAAAATACTATCACTATCATCAAAAGAATAACATAAAATAACGATGGAAATTGAGAGATACAAAATGGCAATATTTGTGTTTAATTTCGTGTTTAAATGTTAGCAACGCTAAATTTAACAAGTAATTTATTTTTTACGTCTTTAATTTTCGTCGTTATTTCAATTTTTCCTATAGTAGTGTATAGTGTATACTAATAGCATAATACTAATTTTACTAATTTAAAGGTTGGTATCAAAAATAGTTAGGTATAATTATTTGGTGGTAACACCATATACTAAGATGAATGTATGAGCGGGGCTCCCTTAGGAGCCCATTGGTGAACCAATACTGACCTCTACCAACGGTAGGACAGGGATCGAGCTCTTATGGGAAGATCAGTCTCAAAGAAATGGAAGAAACGCCAGTTATAAACTTGAGTCTCTGGGACGGTTTTCGAGGTCGACCCCGAGTAGCACCTTCTCAAAACTGGATCCACACCTGAATTGGCGGTCAGAACTAAACCCTAATTCCTCCCAACATGCTGAACAAGCAACAACTCCATTATGGCTGAAGATCTCGCCACGATCTTAGTAACTCCTCTCGCAGTAACTTTTGCCTAAAGACGCGGAGGCGCCCAACGGCTAGGGTTTGCCTCTTGGGCCCCCAACGCTCTTGGACGGTCCATCTATAAATAGGGGTACTCACCCCACAGGTTTGACAAGTTTTTCAACTGCTCTACTCTATTATTGTTCTCCTAGAATCTTAAGCCCTAATACTAAATTAGACATCAGAGTGTCTTTGCAGGGACATCTCTCGACGTGGAGACGTGAAGCCGTCAACCACCGTACGTGAAGGAGAGCCACCATTGTGCAGATTTTCAGCATCAACAATGACCATAGACTAAGATGAATGTATATGACCAAGTTATGTATGCAAATTAAAGCATGCAAAAAATAATTGGATGAAGAAAGTGTGATGCATACATGTGATAGGTTGGGTGACTATTGAAGAATGATGATGAGAATGGTAACGAGAATAGAGAAATTGGTGATGAAGCAGTCTGTGTAACCAATAGTATAAGAACTCAACTGGTCCAGCATGCAAGATAGCTGTTAAAACCACACCATCTGTTCTCCACCAAGGCAAGTAAGAAGCAATAGGAAATATTGTGTACCCTATGTAATATAAGATTGCAGTGAACAAAAGTTGGTCATCCCTGCAAATATTACAATCATAACATCAATCTCAAATTTAAAATAAACTAACGACAAAAGAGGTTTTAGTGAGACTCTTTAAAAAAAACGACAAAGGAAATTTAACAAGAGAGATAATATATATAAATATTTGAACCAATTGCTTTCTCTGTCAACTTGTTGGAATTCGATTCCCTTATCAAGAATCTTGCCATTTCCTTTAGCAGTTAGGTAGCGGGAGATGGAGGTCCAAATCTGGAAGTGTAACATTCTGAGGAATATAATTGGGAATATGAGAAAGTAAAATGGGTCTGGTTGATTCCATGTGAGAGAGTATGCGCTATGGGCTACCCATGGGGCTATAATCACGTACTTCATATCCATAACCATGTACAAAAAACAGAAACATAAGTAAACATCAAAACATGAGAAATTAATTTCTATATAATTTCCATTAATTAATACTAATCTAATTATTTTAGCATTATGTAGATGCAAAAACTCTAACTCACAAACAGCACACGCATATATATATATATATATATATATATATATATATATATATATAGAGAGAGAGAGAGAGAGAGAGAGAGAGAGAGAGAGAGAGAGAGAGAGAGAGAGAGAGAGAGAGAGAGAGAGAGAGAGAGAGAGAGAGAGAGAGAGAGAGAGAGAGAGAGAGAGAGAGAGAGAGAGAGAGAGACGCAGACATATAAATGTTTAAAAATCGAACAAGATTTTTAACCGGCGAGACCTTCGAGTCATGATTACTCAACCGCTTTAAATCACTCGAACTTAAATGAAATTGGGATTGAACTGCTAAAATAGCCGAATTGTAGAAGGTGTTGATTCATGATTTGAATGGCTAATTCAATTTTTTAAACACGACAACTATTACAAAATTGGGGGTACACCTACATACCCTGCTATTCTTTTGTCATTAATCATTATCCAGATATTTAAAATTTTAAACCCCCCCCCTCCCCGCGGTGTTTTTTTCTTAGTATACATGATACTCAGATTAATGGTATTATGTAGTGGGAGTTCATTCATAGTTTATTAGTGAAAGCTTTTTCCGCAATAGAGTTGGTCTTCCTAATTTTAGATTTGGTGGATTCTATGGCCTGGGTTATTGTTCTTGTCCCCATGATCATTTTGCATATAGTCTTTTTGTTTTTGGAAAAGCTCGTTGGGGTGCTACAAATGATTGTTGGGTTGGGGGCTCCAACATAGTTGGGATACGGGATACCCTTCCTTAAAGTGATGTTTTTGAACCTCTACATTTGCTTAAAAAAATACACATTTGTACGTAAAATAAATTTTTGAATAATTGTCTAGTTATACTTAGAGAGATTTTTTTTTATAGTGTTAAAAACAAATGTGAATAATCACTTATCTTAATAAGCGTGTAAATAATTTATTTTGCTTATATATTATTACGAATAGAGTATATAAATATTTTCCCAACGACTTAATTTTCTAAATCAGTCGTCACCCACACACACACAAACGCGCGCGCGCTCACACATATATATTCATCGTATAAATAATGATAATATCATTCAATGTTTTTAGAGTATGTAGATCAATGTGCTTCCCTAGTAACACAATATAAGTAAAATTTGTTCATTTAAGTTGTGACAAAATATAAGCAAGAATCGTGAAAAAGTATACAAAACATGGGCTTTGAGGGGTATTGGCTTTAATTTATGAGAGAGAAGGAATAATAAATATATAGTACCTTGAAGCAGCCCAGAGGTTTCCAAGGCGAGTCTGTAAGAATACCTGGTTTGGAAGCCATGTTGTACGTCTAAGGATAGTGGCCATTTATATATATGATGCTTCATTGAATGAGTTTGGTTTTCAGTTTCAGGTATAAGCTGCAGATGTTTGTTTTGTCTTGTGACTGGTCGTGTAGCAATAGCAGGCAGCTGTTGTCACTCATTATGGTTTGGCAGTTTTGGATTCTTACTGTCATGAATTCTATGGTGGCTGGTGGATTGGGTGGTGCAAATTGTTTGGCCGCAGAGAAGTTAGTGAAAGGTTTCTTTTAGTTCGGATCATTCATAGCTATAGCTATATATTCACAAAGTGTTCCGACGCTTTCAATGAAACACTAATATCCGTTTGTGTTTAGAAGCAAATTTCGTAGGAATCAACACCGAGTTTGTCTTCAGCATAAATCACGGGGTCAACTCTCGTGTGCCAGGATAGTTTATGGCTTTATGCAACTGGACCAATGATGTTGTTTTAGTTAGTGAAAGAAATTAATAAGAAGAAAAATTAAAGGCTTTTGAAAATAATCCGTTGTTGTCATGGGATGTGGTGAAAATTGATTCTTTAGCTAATTCGTATCGAGTTATTAGTCAATTTGGCGATGAAATTTCGAAAAAGTTTAATTTAATTCTTGACATTTATAACATATCAATTTAATTTTTAACTTTTACAAAAGTGTTTCAATTTAGTCTCTCTATTTCGCAAAAAGAGACTATATTGAAACAGTTTAACAAAAATCAAGGACTAATAACAATTCTGGAGAGAGAAAGAGGAAACCGTGGAAGGAAAAAAAGAAAGAAAGAAAAAGAAAGAAGAACAATGGAAGGAGAGATGTTGCATGCATCATGTTCTTTGGATTTTGCAAGAGAAAAGAGAAAGAAACTGATTATCATGTGTAGATTACTTTTTAATTAATCAATTAGTATGAATTAGTGAAGTCAATTATTTAAGAATTATTATTAATATATGTTATGACCAATTATTATTAAGTACTAACTAATTGATGAATATGTGTTGGGTATTTAGTTCTGAATGAACTGTGATGGGCTGAGTCATTTAGTTAAGTCCAATGAGAGGTCTCTGTCCTCAGTCGCTTAGTTATTTAATCAAGATCTCATAAGACGATTAATCCTAATGCTGAAACATAGACTGCAATGAGAGTAGTATGCTCTCATTCTCTTTTCTTCAATCAACTAGGACGATTACCCGTGCGATGCACGGAGAGGTGATTAACAGACCTACAGATGTAGTTTCGAAAAAACATCAACATTTTATAAAGGGGGTATAAAAATACGCAACACATATATATAAGACGAAGAGGCAACAATAACCCTTGGTGGGATGAGACAACAATGTCAGTTCAAAAATATAGAGTGGGGGTATATTGGTAAACAGTGGGGTACAAAATGAGGGGTACATTTTGATAATAAAAAAGTGTTGGACAAAAAAAAATTGTCAGGGGTATGTCGGTCCAAAAATATAGAGTGGGGGTATATTGGTAAATAGTGAGGTACAAAATGAGGGGTATATTGGTAAATGGTGGGGTACAAAATATAGAATGGGGTATGTCGGTCCAAAATATATAGTGGAGGTATATTGGTAAGCTTGTGGAGTACAAATGAGGGGTATATTGGTAAATGGTGGGAATAAAATTTTCCCACCAAAAGTGGACAAAAAAAAAAGAGTGTTGGACAAAAAAAAATTTGTCAGGGGTATGTCGGTCCAAAAATATAGAGTGGGGGTATATTGGAGTGGGGTACAAAATGAGGGGTATATTGGTAAATGGTGGGAATAAAATTTTCCCACCAAAAGTGGATAAAAAAAAGAGTGTTGGACAAATAAAAAATTTGTCAGGGGTATGTCGGTCCAAAAATATAGAGTGGGGGTATATTGGTAAACAGTGAGGTACAAAATGAGGGGTATATTGGTAAATGCTGGGGTACAAAATATTGAGTGAGTGGGGGTATGTCGGTCCAAAAATATAGAGTGGAGGTATATTGGTAAACAGTGTGGTACAAAATCAGGGGTATATTGGTAAATGCTGAAAATAAAGTTTTCCCACCAAAAGTGGGGAAGGGGTATATTGGTAAATGGTGAGAATAAAATTTTCCCACCAAAAGTGGATAAAAAAAAGTGTTGGACAAAAAAAAATTTGTCAGGGGTATGTCGGTCCAAAAATATAGAGTCGGGGTATATTGGAGTGAGGTACAAAATGAGGGGTATATTGGTAAATGGTGGGAATAAAATTTTCCCACCAAAAGTGGATAAAAAAAAGAGTGTTAGACAAATAAAAAATTTGTCAGGGGTATGTCGGTCCAAAAATATAGAGTGCGGGTATATTGGTAAACAGTGAGGTACAAAATGAGAGGTATATTGATAAATGGTAGGGTACAAAATATAGAGTGGGGGTATGTCGATCCAAAAATATAGAGTTGGGGTATATTGGTAAAAAGTGGGGTAAAAAGTGGGGTACAAAATGAGGGATATATTGGTAAATGGTGGGAATAAAATTTTTCTACCAAAAGTGGGGAAGTCAACGATTGTATATTAATATTTTTCGGATCCTTCAACGAGTCAGGTACCTAATCACTGAAGAATCTATAATTGTCATTGTTATATTTAGATTCTTCAATTAGTAAATACATATTATGGTTATTATTCCTTTCATGATTTTCTTTTTCAAAAAACTTTCTATAACATCCCTCGTCTTTTAGTCGACATAAAAATTAGAAGTAACTTTCAATTTGAATATCAGATCCCACGCAGGCGTTTTGGACCGAACGAATTAATTTTGACTCACACAATGACTCGTTAAATAATATTGTGTGAGTCATAAGTAAAGTTGGACTTAATATCCCCTTTACTTGGAAAAATACATAATGTAAAATTATACATCTCCTTTTTGAATACACATAAACATTCTCATATATCAAAATACTCTCGATTTACTTTACAAGTAATGTACATGCTATAACACATTCATATTTTCTTCAAATGTATAATGCATATTCCTTCCTTTCTTTTAATGGAAAGCAAAACTTCTTTGCTTCAGATAATTTAATCTTCCCTACTCATCTGAAAACCACAAACATACTAATCTTCCCTATATACTCACAATGTCTTGTACATAAGGGTGTTTTTTTATTTGGACCCCCACTCAACTATTTTTTTCTTTCAATTTTATTCTTCAAATATATCCAAAACAGATTTATCTAACAAATAGATAAATTTGTTGTCTAAAACTAACACAACAATTTATCTATTTGTTAGATAAACCCGTTTTGGATAAAAAAAATTAAAAGCGGAACTAGGATAAATCTGTTGTTTTGTGCATAAATCCGTTAGTTGTGTGTTAGCTCAACTAGGATAAATTCATTGATGAGATTTTGATGTAACCCATAAATCCGTTAGCTCATGTGATAATTCTGTTTTGGTTTTTTTTTTACACCCACCCCATCCCTCATACCCCCACTCACCCTGTGAATAGACCAAAATACCTCTGTCTTTTTACAAAATCACAATTTATTCACACTTTTGGTCATACCTACGATTGACCACCTTCACACGCATATACATATCTAAAACGTATATACGAGTGAGTCAATTTCACACCACTCGCATATACATCTTGAACCACCTATATACGACGCTTTCTTATTTACCCATCGTATATACCTTATTAAGGTGTATATACGATTACACCTCATATCAGCCACTCGCATTTACGTCTAGCACAACATATATACGACGCTTTGACAAGTAAGCATCATATATACCCCACTTCTCATGTATATACGATGCGCTTTTTTTTTCTGATTGTTTTTTTTATTTGCTTGCAGTGTCCGGTAGGCATCGCAGAGGGAGATGGGAGGTATCTCCTTTCGGAGAGAGAGGAGACTCATCTACTGCTCCGAGTACAAGGACTCGGAGGCATAATCATCTCCATGCTTCGCGAGCGAGAGACAGATGACCAAAGAAAGTATCGCTGAAATTTCCAACCACCCCAGATGATGTGCGGCCAACGAGAGCACCATCATCACCCACTTCGAGATGAGGATGTCAAGAAGATTTCTATCACGGGGATTTCTTACAAAGAGAGTCAAGACGAGGATTGGTATCGAGGAGGCCGCCTCCGAGTACCATCACCAGACTCCTCAGTACCATCACCAGGCTCCTCAGTACCAGCCACAACCTCTTCATTACCATCCCCGTGCTGCCGAGTATCGCGGGAGCAACCTCGTGGGCATGAGGGGTAGCAGATCGATTCGTCGCTTCTCGGATGAGTCTATGTCCGAGCATCGTAAGGAGGAGCCTCAAAGCGATCGGGGGCATCGGGAGGAGCCTCCGGCCTCGACCTCGATCCTCTCTCTCTTCACAGACAGGAAGATCATGTCTCAGCTTCTATACTCACGACCTTAAGTTTTGCTTTTTGCTTAAATAATTTATTTAACTGACATAGTCCGCACTTTTTTTGCTTACGCATTTATTTATTTTTAATTCAGATTATCGTGTGTTGTCAAAGTATGGGCTCATGGCAACAAAGTCCATACCGCATCGCAGCCTACAATACCGATCCCCTACGTCTGCTTCCACATTGGTCGTGGACTCTAGACTAGAGCCACTTCTCTTCATCACACCACGCCACAAGAGACCATGAGTTCTTTGCCGGCTTTTATCGAGAGATGACACACATATACTTCGTCATTTCACTTACCATTTGGTGAAATGACGATCACTCGATGACGCTCTCGCTTGCTGCATATTCCCATCCGGGGAACTATGCCACACCTCCCACCATCATCATCACCTCGAGCATGCCACATACCTTGCAGAGACTATATCTTGGTGTTTCACTGACCGAGATCGCTAACAACACCAAAGGAGGTCTCAGACATGCCTTTAGTTGGCTGCTCCGGATTTATGAGCGTAATTTGGAGGAGGGTGGTGACATGACAGTTGCTGTGAGAGCTTGTCTCCATCTGCTTCTGACCTACAGTATCTTCACTACGAAGACTGGAGACAAGGCGGAGGGTAAGTGGTCGCTCTACCGGCCGAGATATGAGTCTAGAGGTTCTTGGAGGCTATGCATGGGGTGCAGGTGCACTAGCTGCCATGTATGTCTCCTTGAACACTGCGTCTTTGAGGGAGACCCAGTAGTGTGGAGGGTATGCCAGCATATTCCAAGTATGAATGTAAACTTAACTTTTTTATTAATTCATACTGTGTTTGGGTAAATAGTTTTTAATTAAATCTGTTGTTTATTTTTTGCATTTCAGTCTTGGATCATGTGGTACTTCCCTCAGATGGCAGTGAGGTTGGCTGGTCATATACCCGATGCAGAGCCACTTGCTGGGCGGTTTAGGAAGAAGAAGTCAGATTACCTAAAGCTCAGCCACTACAGGAGAATGATTGATGAGATGAGGCCAGAGGATGTCTGCTGGCGGCCATTTGAGGAGCACAGGGACGTTAGACCCTTTGAGCAGATCTCCCTATATAGGGGCTTCATCAGCTGGGCGGATTTCAGAGTTCCTTACATGCCTGATAGGTGCTTGCGACAGTTTGGGTACCGTCAGTACATCCCGCGTGACCCACTCAGAGGTCGTCCGAGTCATACTGACTGCGTCTTTCAGATCACCGACTTCATGGCATCTGTGGATGACATCATGCGCCTACTCGGTTTGCTCGTGAAGCGGATGAGACACGATACTCAGGTACTTAGAGTGGGTACGTCCGCGCATCTTTCCCCGCACTATTACCACCCCACCATCACTAGTAGCACAAGACTGGACACCCTCCCCAGAGCTACGATACGACGATCTTGAGTGGATGAGGGAGGTTGTGACCGCTTATAGGGAGGGGATTCGTGATGGCGAGATCACGCGTGGCAGTCGGGCGTATCGAACACTCCATAGGCTGGTGGGGATGGCACATCCAGATGACATTGCACAGGCACTTAGACGACGGGGACGAGGGCCACGGCGTTAGGGATTTTGTATTTGTGCTTTATTGTATTTGTACTCATATTACTTTGATGTTGGCACTTTATTATTAATTTTTTTCGGTTGTTATATTTTACGAGTTTCCATAAATTTTCGATTTCATTGATTCGATAAAATAAAGTTACACAAGCGATAAAACATAAACTTAGACAGATAAAAAAAATACAATAGAAACTACTGAGTTGGTGGAGTTAATCGACAAATGATCTCAGCGACGGTCCTTCTGGTTTCGACGTACAGATGAATATAACTCTTCCATTTAAACATAGGCTTAAATACGTTTTTACCCCTGCAAATAGAGGGTGTTTTGCTTTTACCCCCTGCAAAATTTTTTTTTTTAAAAAACCCCTTGCAAAATCATCTTTTTTGGTTTTAGTCCTTCTGTTAGATGGACGTTACAAAAAACGTTTATGTAGCATTTTTAAATACGTTTTTACCCCCTGCAAATAGGGGTATTTTGCTTTTACTCCCTGCAAAAAAAATCTAAATCCCCTTCTTCTTCCTCAGCACCCACCCAACCTCATATCAACTTGTCCATCTCCAACACAAACCAACGCTTCCATATCAAACCAGAACCCATCTTCTCATCTTCTTCGTCTCTCTCTCTCTCTCTCACGTAACCAAAGAAACCATGAGCACAACATGTAATTAACTTTTATTGTGATTCTGATTTTAGGGTTTGTTTCAAGTTTTATGGATTGTTGTTTATGGATTGTTTTTCATCTCAAAATCAAGGTTTTATGGATTTAATAAATGTGTGTGGTTTAAAAAATGAGTCAATAAACAAATCAAGCTAGTACTTGATTTACAATGCAAAAGATCTCTCGACTTTTTAAAATTCTTTGATTATGTGTTTTGCATGTTTTCCATTTTTTTCTTCATGTTTAAATGTGTGATATGTGTGTTTATATGTTAAAATTAAAGTTTATTCTTTATCAAGGGTCAATGACCGCAGGAGAATAACAATCAAGACCCTAACTCTTATGATCCATAAAACCTTGATTTTGAGATGAAGAACAATCCATAAATAACAATCCATAAAACTTGAAACAAACCCTAAAATCAGAATCATAATAAAAGTTAATTACATGTTGTGCTCATGGTTTGTTGGTTCTGTGAGAGAGAGAGAGAGAGAGACGAAGAAGATGAGAAGATGAGTTCTGGTTTTATATGGAAGCGTTGGTTTGTGTTGGAGATGGAAAAGTTGATATGAGGTTGAGTGGGTGCTGAGGAAGAAGAAGGGGATTTAGATTTTTTTTGCAGGGGGTAAAAGCAAAACTCCCCCTATTTGCAGGGGGTAAAACGTATTTAAAAATGCTACATAAACGTTTTTTGTAACGTCCATTTAACAGATGGACTAAAACCAAAAAAGTTGATTTTGCAAGGGGTTTTTTAAAAAAAATAAAATTTGCAGGGGGTAAAAGCAAAACACCCCCTATTTGCAGGGGGTAAAAACATATTTAAGCCTTAAACATAATATGATTGGACATCATCTGTCGGAGGTCATCCTCGGTGTTGACATCCACGGCAGACTAGTAAAGACCTCCATCAGTCCATTCCGGTGGGGGTACCAAAAAAACAACCCTTCTGTTTTTTAACTTCTTTTTTTTTTTTGTCAAAAACTTTTTTATAACAAGGTTTAAAAAGAATGAGTTGGGCCTAGAACCTAGTTTGGGCCTGGTTTTACTTACTAGTCTACTATTCACACCTAGCCTTTTTTACATATCTATATGATTCCTACTAATAAGGTAATCCCTTAATTGTGCAATTAAATCAATAATCAAACCCAACTAAAGGAGACATGCAAGTAATAAGGAAAAAGCATTAACATAATGGTCAAAGTAATTTTTATTTACTTTGGGGTATTACATTACACTCCAACTTGAAAAAATTGTCCTCAACCTTCGTGCGCAAAATCGAGAACTCGTGGCGCACAACCTTGCTACCTTTCCTCAATGTATAATTCGTCGATGCATCCTCGCACACAAAAAAACTCGCCACGTGTACTCTCCTTTTAAAAATATTAAAATGAAGCACCAACTTTAACTATGTAGAAGTTCCTCTTCCTCCATTCACCATGCTACTCACGCCGCCCCACCGCGTTGACATCCTCCAATCTGCGACGCGCCAAACCACTCCGACCATCGCACCATCTCTCGCCTCTACCATAGAGGTACAACTTCCGTTGGTGATGTTAGAAACGGAAACACCCATTGTTATCCACTACTGAAATTACTTTCTTTACCAAAATCCTCAAATTCACAAATCCACAATAAATTAGTGACATATTTGGGATCACAGGATTTATCCAATGGTTGTGATTAAAGGAAAGGTAGCAAAGGCATGCACCCTCACGTAGCTGAATCTTTTCCCTAAGCTAATGTACTTCTAATATAACCAAATGGACCATACTGCCGCCTTCCAATTATAACCAAATGCACAATTTGTAATTAGCAGGACCATCTATAATTAGTTAACACACTATTATGGTAGGAAGATTCAATAAATGAAATTGCAAGAACTTGTAGAGCGACTCATATATTGTGATTAATGTTGGTAATACTAATGTGTGGTTGTTTAAACGCCACATGTAAGGTACAAGGCCAACTCTTGTCAAAGGCTTACCATAAATATTGGGGTTTTTTTTCGCACCCCCTCCTTCTCTCCTACACCCCCATAACCCAATAAAACCCAAAAATACCCCTGTTTTTAAAAAAAAAATTAAAAATTTCGGAATTACCTCTAAAAAAGGTAATTCCGGTTCAAAAAATGGGGTAGTTGTAAATCCGAACCGAAATACCCCTTATTTTGAACTGGAATTACCTTTTTTAGAGGTAATTCCGAAATTTTTAATTTTTAATTTTTTTTATTAAAAAGTTTGTATATTAAATTAAGATTTAAATGCGTTTTATTTTTAAAATACGATACTGAACGATTTACGATTTAAATAACAATACGTCAAAATATATAAAATGCCCAACATAAAATAGAGTACAAATACAACTATGGGTTCAAAATGTCTAAAATGACCAAAATAACGACGCGTGAAGTAGGTGAACGAGCGACATCTAGGGCATCCTGCCAATGCAAATGCTCTCTCTGCACCTCTCCTCTAAAGTCTCTCGGGAAAATGGGCTCTTGATGATCTGCTCCCGATCGCTCTCGCGAGCAACTCGCACCGAGTAAGAGACGGACCGTTACTCGATCGTATTTAGAGGAAAGGTAATCGGTCCGCATTTGCCGTGGTAGGCCGCCATCTACTAGCTCGCCAAAAAGTCTCGCCCGAACTCGATACATCAAGAACTCCCGTATGATCTCGTCCCGAGATGGAGCATTACCCGAAATGGGTGGAGAAGGATCCTTCAGACTGCCTTCTAATCGCCAACGCACTCGCTGCGGCATGTAGGGAACCGGTCATCGCCCCAAATCAACTCAACCTGAAAAACGTGATATGTTCGACAAAGGAACAATCGCTCGTGGTCTCGCATAAGGTGAGGATGACATCCTCCAACCGCAACGCATCTATCCGCCTCCCTAAAGTCCACCAACTTTATTTTATCCAACTTTCTTGTTCCCCACCGGTGGCACGTGGTCGATGCGTCTAGCAAACACTTTCCGACCAACGACGGTGGGAAAATGCTCGTAGATCCAAAGATCAAATAATTAAATTAACAAATAAGCGATTATTAATATATGAGTAATTTAATTAAAAGTTTTAAAATAAAAATAAATAAATGATTACTCGAGCAAGAGTCGCGTATCCGCCGAATCGCTGGTCGTATAAAAGACCGCTTTCGTCAATCGAGTGTAAAGGTAATCGAGAGCAAATTTATACCCCAAGACCACCGCCACACCGCCAAGATCTCGAATCGATACATCCACCTCACCGGGCGAAGAAATGGTGACTCTTATAGGCCGAATGGTGGTGCCTAACAAGAAGAGAGCATGTAGCACCGCGGCCTCGTCATAAGCACCACGTGCCATGTTCTCCTCGTAAGAGTCCTTACAAAGGCGATCCTCAAATCGCCCCTCGCTTTCTTTAAGCTCCTCGATGACACTAGTCCGATGCATGCCCAAAGAGTCGGCGGCCAAGTGAATAGCCTCAACCGAGATCAAAATCGGTTCGTGGTCCAACGGGGTGCCCTCTAATGGCAAGTGGAGCAAAGACGACCACATCGTCCCAGTGGTGATGATCCATCTCCCCGAAAGGGCATGCGAATTAGCAGGTCTCTCGGGATGCCACCTTTCCACAAAAGCAGATATCAACTCATGGTTGACTACCCCGCAGGTGTGATGTCCAACTCAAAAGCTTAGCCCGACGCAAACCCAAAGGCTACCCGTGGGTGGTGCTCGGCGAGTCTAACTCTAGGAAACTTCCGCCGTAAGATACAACCTTTAGTTTCCGAGGTCAAAAAATTAAAATAAAACCATACGTTATTAAAAATAAGTAATTAATTGTTGTTAAGTAAAATTAAAATAAATAATTAAAATATTACCTCGCCTCTATCTATCCGTATGCGCAGCATGTATCCCAAAGGTAACAATAATGGTGGGTGATCCACACCGTGGAGCAGGTGAACCTCCTCCTCCCGAACCTCCTCCTCCTCCTCCCCGAACCTCCTCCTCCTCCTCCTCGATCGCCGACCTCATCCTCCCGCTCCTCCCAAGCCCGCCAACCGTCCGCAAGAATGTCATGATACAACTCGGGTGCTCTTGTTGGTGCCGCATATGGTACTCATAACTGGTAGTCACGGTAGAGAGCCGCTTTCATACGGGGCCGACGCTCGTGCTCAACCATCTCTATCACTCTGCGCGCGGCTCTCGGGCGCTCGTAAGCATGTCCAGCAGCCTCCGAGCCTCTGTAGAGTGTCCGGAGAAGAGTCTCGCTCTCGCCGCCTCCCCAAAGATGTTGTGCTCGTCGTCATTTGCGGGTGTCGCTTCCCAAGACTATGCTCGCGCTTACACCGCATCCGTCGTCTACTACTCGCCATCGTTAAAAAAATGTAAATAAAAATATTAATAATTGAAAAAAATATTTGTGATTTTCGAATTTCCTCGTAGTCGTAATTAGGTTCACAAGTTTTCAAGGAATTATGAAATCGATTTGTGAAATGTGATTTTTGTAAGTTTTCGAGACATTTCCGTCCGTTTACAGTAATTATGGGGTGGGATAAACAACGAGGGGGTGCGAATAAAAAGCCAAAATATTGTGTCCCATGCCTTTGAGCCCTGAGAGACATTTAAAAGATTCTTAAAATTATAATGTGATGTAATAAACTTTTGTCGCTAATCAAACTATGAGATGATTTAGTACATGATTGGATGCCAGCACTTCGTTTAATTATTTGGATAATGACTATAAAATCAAGTAATTAATATAATTAAAATAAGATTTTATTTCTTATATTTAGAAGTAAGAAAATAACTCGTTTTTTTTCTATAAATAGTATTATCTTGTATATATATTCCATCCAAAGTGGTCAAAAGTCGAATCCAACGAAAAGAAAGGACTTTTGGACTTGTTTAAGGTAAGTATCAATTATATCATTTACCTATATTGTAAACTTAATTTATTGTTTAATGTTTAATGTTTAATATGATTACTAATACATATTTTGATTTTGCTTAATATAGACGAAAGTGACGTGGCTGTCAGAGAATGCTGAGAAGGAGTAGAGGAAAATTTTCTATAGAATGGACTGCCAATTGTCGGATTTACACTATAAATTGCAGTGTAAAGATAAAAGACCGAAGTATATAGGTGAGCTTGTTTCGGCTCGATTCAAGGCACATTAGGCTACAAAAAGTAATACTGAAAAAGCCAAGAAGAATCGAGCTTCAGAAAAGGGTGGCTTGCTTCACAGTTGTGGCTTCATCAACCAGGCTCCGCATGCTGTTAGATTGCCACATTATTTTAAAAGTCTGTGTGTTATTTTAATTTAGTTAGGACGATTAGTTAGCAATCATTGAAAACATGTGTTTCATTTTTACAGACTAAGAAGACCGAACACTCTCCTACTATTCTTGAGATGCACAAGGCCACACATTTGAGGAAGGATGCCAAGAATTGTGTTTTGTGGTTGTGCAAAACAGGATGAACATACTGAGATGATGACCCAGGCGACTCAGGGGACCTGGAACCCTGACTCACTTGATCCACTTCCCCCCTGAGATTATAGTTCTTTCGAACTGAAACTGGGAGAAGGTAGTAGGCGGGAAGAATGAGGGTCCCATATATGGTTCGGGGCCCTTGGCTCCAATTATGGAGTTTGGGGTCAAACACTTCGACACCAACAGAGTTTCTAACAGTCGACCTCCTCCTTCAGCTGAGGTGACAAAGCAGCTCAGGCAGTTGCTGCTGACTCAGGCGCAACAACTACAGACTCAAGAGCAGCAGTTGCAGACTTGGGGGCAGACTATTAGGAGTTACGATCAAGCTATAAGAAGTATGTAGGAAGAATTCTTGAGGGTAACCCGTCTGCAGGAGAAGCTGTTAAGGTTTCATAAAAGCATGCAACTAGTTGGGTCTAGGTCATCTGAGTCTGAGACACACCTTGATGATGTCGATGCCCCCTGTTAGGACTTTTTTATTCGTTTGACATTTCAATATTATGTTATAACATTTTAGACTAGTTTATGTTGATTTGGATTTTATTCAAATATTTTTGAGATATTTATCTTAAAACGTTTTATTTATTAATATAATAATAAATATAAAAAAGTAGGTTTTTGAAAAAAAAACAATTTAAATCGTTACCTATTAGCAACGGATTAGCGACAGAAATGTCTCTCGCTAATTAGGACACATATCATTCATTTTTAGCGACAAATCCATTCCCTCGCTAGTTAGCGATCGAATTAGCGACAAATTTGACCATCGCTAATTCCATCGCAAAAAGCTAATAGCGATGGAATATTTGTTGTTAGCGACGAAATTTGTCGTCGCTAATAGCCTTTTTTTGTCGTGTAATAAAGCTAAAGTGTTACACTCTTGAGAGTAATTTTTTCTTCAAATATATTTGCAGATGACGCAAAGAATTACTTAGAGACAAACTTTCAAATACAATAACTACACCAGGTTGCACTTAATGCTAGCAAAAAATATGGTGTTAATAGTGTTAATAGTTATTATTATTATTTTGGTCAAATGTGTAACATTTAATTAAAATTGGGCAATGCCACAACATTACACACATAGTGTGAGCATCAAGTCGACAGATCAAAAGCAACGATCAAGTCAGAATCAAGACTACAACCACATCAGGTATATGCTGAAACTCCTAAAAATAAACATTAAGCCTAAGAGCAACACCTGAACAAATTAGATTCCTAATGAAACTACTTAAAACAAAAGGTAAACGCACCCTAAAATAACCTCAAGTAGCCAACAACCAAATCCAACCATGACCGTCTTCACCTCTCCGCAGGGCCAAAGGTAACACCATAATCAGCATCCACATAACTAGTTCTGCCACAGAGGACACACAAAGCACCGCTGAGAAACAATGACAACTCGCGCTCAGTTGGTGTAGGGGAGAAGCGGAAAGTCCAGAAACTCCCCGTAAATGAATGCCAAAAGGCCCCGGTGTCAAAGCACTGAACCAGTAGGACCAAAAACATAAGGCAGAACAGGTTGAAAGAGATTGATACCGAGAGCAGAAGCACAAAACTCTGACCACCAGCAAAACCATCAATCTGCAGCCACCACAAAGGCACCACCTGAAGGATAAAACACAGGCTATACAGAAGCAACACAAAATCCCACAAAGTTGGTGTAGGAGGAGAAGCGGAAAGTCCAGAATCTCCTCGTATTTGAAGGCCAACTGGCCTCAAGGACATCGTAACAAACCTGTATAGCAAAGGATGACGGCAACATAAAGGAATGATAGCAGATCGAGAGAGGGCCAGAAGGTAACAGAGGGTGAGGACAGAGGGGTGGAATCAGAGCTAGTGATGAGGGTAACACCGGAAAGGGAGCTACGGTGGGTCTGGCGATTTTGGTGAGGGGCAAGGTGAAGACAGAGCAGTGGTTGGTGAAGTGGATCGATCTGGTGGTTACATCAGGGGTCGTAGAGTCGGCAAACGGAGGAGAGGAGGGAGGATGAGGAGGCGAGCACTGCAAAGCTCAAAGCTTGGGAAGGAATGGTGATCTGATGAAGGGGTTAGCGAGGAGGATCTGGGGCTGGGTTGTAGTGGGAAGGTCGTTTCAGGCGATTTCAGGCTAGATCGGGTTGAACAAGGTTTGGAGGAGGAAGAGAAATAGTCTAGAGGGTAAGGAGGAAGTTGAGAAGGCGGGATCCGAAATGGAAAATGAACCATAGCTTAGTCTGCAAACTGAGAGCGCTTGGGAGGGAGAAAGAGAACATGCACGGAGGAGAGATGCAGGAGAGAGGCTCCCCAACAAGAAAGACGGCGGCCTAGCATAGCTAGGAACTTGAAGCGCCGATGCGCTTAACCAAACCCTATCATAGGGAACAAAGGAGGCACCCAAGTGAAGGGTTGTTAATAGTTATTTTAAAAACATTAAAATGCGGTAGTAGGTTAAAACTTAGCAGGCCTTTTGGGAATTGGGACCTCCATGAAAAATAATAATTTAATTATGTTTCTCAAACTTTTTTAATTATTTAAATAATTGAAAAGGATAGTTCCTTTTGTAAGGTTGTGTGTTGTAAGTCTATTTGATTTGCAAACAGCCAAGTACTACAGTATTGGACAATATGTTGTCCTATTGTTCAGTACACTGGATAGGACAATAAAAAAAATGTAAAACTTATTATAATTTTTTTATGAGGTTTATAACAATTTTATATAACACATATTATAATATAATTAAAATTTATAAAGAAAAATATGAGATAGAACATATAGAGAGAGTAGTCGTGATATGAGAGGATACAGAAGAGTCGTGAGAGGTAGAGAGAGGGAGAGAGAAAGAAGAGAGAATAATTAGATAAGGGAGACATGATAGAGGGGAGAGAGAAAAGGAAAGGATATGAGAAAGAAAGAGGGAGGATAGAGGAGAGAACGAAAGAAAAGAGGAGGAGGGAAAAATATTGAATAGGAAATAAAATAGTATCTTAGTTATGTTTTTTGGCTCGACTGAAAGCTGTATTTTAGTTTTGTGAACGACAAAATTTGAGCTTTTGTTCGGTTTCTTGCTCCCACTTGCTTCATTACCATAAAGTGTTGGGACTGTAGTTGTAGTTGTCCCTTACTTTTTATTAACAAATCAAGAAAAATACTAACAACACTCTCTTTGACACTGTCTCACCAACACTCGTTTCATGGTTTGATGAAATTCATGTGGACTCCACTAAATTAACGGATCATATTTCTTAAGTGGTGGGACCTATATGAATTTTAGGCAATAATAAAGTGATTGTTAGTGAGAGAGTGTGAAAGAGAGGATTGATAGCAATATTCAACAAATCAAACAAGGTGCTTTAAATAGTTTATTTTGTAAGGTTTTCTAATCTATTGTTGAGTGAAAAGCAATGAAAAAGAAATTCACAATAAATAAAACCTTCTAAGAGAGTCGTCGGTAAGTGTTCTTGAATGGGGGTACCCTTCAACTTCAAATTCATTGAAAGAAAAGCATTCGATTTCCCATGGCAATGGCACTAAACGCAGCATTCTACATCGCAAAGATGGCATGGATAGCTCTTAGTGGTTGGATTACTTCATGTTTGATTGTTGCTGATGAATTTGCCTCTTCTCTTCGCTCTGGTGATATTGGTCCCTTTCATGTCGGTTGATCCAATTTCTCTTAACCTTATGCCTCCTTGCTTGATTTTTGCCAAGATGGGTAATGGGTAGGCTTCAAGTTTTCTAATTTACAACTACCCTTTAAGCTAGCCTTGTTTTTATGTACTGGGTCTGTGTGAATTGAAGTGTTTCATCGTTGACTTTGTGGTTATGGGTTTCCTTAAATTGAGGATGTTATTATTATTATTTTTTTTATCTGGGGTTTCCTTAAATTAAGGAATTATTAGGGTAGCTTGTTTTTGTTTAAGGTCATATGTTATAGCTTTTTTGATTGCTTGATAGCATATTATCTTTGTCTGATTAATTCAAATATAAACAAATCAATCGGTTCTCAGCTCTTAATTTTTGTGGCAGGGGTTTGCTTTTAAGCAGTTTGTTAAATATGATAACCATTGAATATCTGGTTATTGGGTGATTCTTTAGCCCAAAGAACCACTAGGGGAGGGATTTACCAATATTGTGTAGTGTTAAATCTCTACCATTCATTCCATTGGAGATGTTACACTTCCTAGTTCATCTTGAGTAATTAGATTATAAGATGATAGGTAGCAGGAGCTATCATAATACTGTTTTTATTTTGTATATTATGTTGAGTTGTGAGGTATGTTCTGCTGGTTAAATAACTGTGTAAAAGAAAGAAGAAGAAAAAATACAAAGTGATGAACTGAAATTTGAAGGTAGGTGCTTAGAAAATTCAAGGCATATGATTATCCCTTTACATAATTTATTGCTCCAGCTAGCTGCACATTTTGTAATCACCATGTGGCTACAATAGTTGTTTACTGGCTGTCGGTTTGTTAGTGGGTGCTACTTAGTTGTCATCAAGATGGAATTTTTTTTAGTCCCCTTGAGGTGAGGTGACTATAATTCCCTTCGTAAGTGTATAATTCCCTACGTAAGTGTCGAAAGAGTTCGAAGGTTTTACTTACTTTGAAATGCGTGTCATATCTTCGGTCTAAAATTTAAATCACCATTAGTTTGTTAGTTGGTTACACAAGTTAGTTATTCTTATTATTGACTATATAAGCCTTATGTACCATTGATGTAAATCATTCTTTATCAACATAATTTCCTATTTTCACTTTTCTTTCTCCATCATGGCCTACATCAATAAATTGAAGTGTACCCGAATGGAGTTTACCAAATACTAATATTAATTAAGGTAATTGAAGACTTGGAATCAAATTCACAAAGCCAAGTCTGTAAATCCCACATTCCTCCATATACGTATCTGACTGGTTTGTTAAAAACAAAAGACACAACTAAAGGCATAGCAAAACCATGAGACAATTAAGAGATCTTTTGTAACGTCAGTCAATTACGAAATGACATATCATAATTAATTTTTGACATTATCTCAATTCCTTTAAAAGTTATCCATACCATGATTTTTGATTAAACTACTGGTGCCAATAAATTAAACTCTTTTATCACACATTTTAACCTTTGCGTTTCCAATACAGGCTTTGAATGTTTGCAACGTAACACTCACCTAAGTTCAACTATTACTAAAAAAATATTTAATACAGCCTGGTGTCAAGAAAATTAACTAAAATGTGTATAGAATTAAAGTATCAAAACAATGCAGAATAAAATAAAATTACTCTACAAAGCAAAATACCAAAATGACAATTGAACAAGAGAAAAAATATTTACTATTTATTTGCACCGTGGTTTTCCCTCCCACGGAAGCATTCCAAATTTCACTTCACATCACTGCAGGAGGTGGGCAAACTTTCTACATACCAATACATAGAATAATTCAGGACTTATAATTTGAAAGCCTCTAAATTGTTATGTACAACACCACCATTCAAAGCATTTTGTTCCACCTGCAGGCAAGATAAACAACAATTAAATGGTTTTTACTATTCAAAAAGCTTTGGAAAATTACCTTTATTTGTTATTTTATTGTATAATTTAAATTTTACTATCTAAATAATTAAGAAAAATGAGAACAAAAAATATATTCTAATTCATTAATTACATTTGAATAATATTTGTTTATTACTTTTTATTTTTATTTATAGACATAACACTTTGTTTTGATTGTATTTTTGTTAAAGATTTTCAAGAAAAGTATTTTATTTATTTATTTATTTATTTATTATTTTAGCATGTACACAATAAAATAATACATCAAATTGTTGCGAGTAATATTTTGACTTCGTATTGGCTTGAATATATCACTTAGTTTTTTACTATTTTTTCTAGACAACTTTTTATATGTTTAAGTTAGTTTAGTGACCTATTTACAAATTTTTAATTAGTTCAGGGATTAGTTTACAAGTCGATGTCACATTAATATTGACTAATTATTTGGGCCAACGTCTTTCAGATCATCTTATACTATGCAGAGATTGATGCTAAGTTGAGCTTAAGTTACTCAATTAGATCTTTGTTATGGAATTCTATTGAGCCTAAGCTAATGGCACATATTCATCTGTACATGACATGATTTAGTGTTTGGATTAAGGCTAAAAACCTTTATGCTAAATAATTTCAGAGATTATACGAGTCTATGATAGGTATAAGAAGGGGTTAGTGTACACAAGAAAGAAAAAAAAGGTGCACGGTAAGTAGTGTGATCAGATGCAGGGGATCAACACCCTAGTAACTAACTCACTAGTGAGGTAGTAGTGGAGTGGCGCCAGTTGCTGAGCTGGCAGGTGCGGTTTGGTGTGAGTGGAGAGAGAAATCGTATCAAATAGGAGATTCGGGTGTGTGTGTAGGTAGCTTGGAAATCAAGTGGAGTTTTCCTCCCTAGGAGAGATATGGCCTCTACAAGTGCCATTTTACTGTTCCATTGAAGCTCTGTTTCTCTTGTATATTGTTCTGCAGTAATTTACACTGATTTACTGCAATTTTCACTCATATAATCAATATACTACTTGAGCTTCCATTCTGTTCTCTGTTACGTTCTGTTTTTCTACTATATGCTAAGTTGATTCTATCAGTCTATTTGCAGTTTTGCTACCCTTTATATAAGTATATAACTGATAAAGTTTATCCTCTTATTTGGGTCGAGCTCAATCCATTTTTGATGGGCTCAAACTGATGTTAGTTGGTGATAACCTTACCCAGGTGTTGGCAAAGCTTGATAATATGTTCATGGTGTTTATCCTTCACAACTTTCCCTAACAATATGGATCCGTCCTTGCTCACTTTGACAAATAACACCATCTCTACGGTGGAGGAGCTTATTACTCGTCTTGTCCGAGTTTCATTACCAAATCATGATGGCCACACAACTCATGAGTCCTCTGCTTTTGTTTCTAATTCCAATGACCATGGAGGTGAGGGTCGAGAACGTGGTTGTGGTCGAAGCCGCAATCGTGGTAAAGGGGGTAGAGAAAACTGACATTGTACTTATTGTAAGAATGAACACATTCGGGATTATTGTTACAACTTGCATGGCCACTGTTAAACTCTGTATTTCAGAGTCTCTTTCTTTTCTGTTTGTGTAAATGTTGTTTCATTGATTCTTGCTTGCTTCAATTTACAATGGGTGAGTAGTACATAGGTAGAGAGTGGGTTAGATTCTGTTACAACAATATTTCAGAATCTAAATGCACTCAACTAACTTCCAACTGATTTCAGGAAAAGCTAACTGCTGATAGCAGTTAGTTACAAGGGACTGGAGTTTTGCTAACTGCTCTAATTGGGACTGTTATGACAATACCTCTAATAGCCACCAATAAAAGAATGCTAATGTTGCACAATGCTTACCAAGTTTCTGAGTCACAGTGGAGACTGTGACCGGTTCTCAAAGCTTATTTTCTACTAGCGAGTATAAGGAGTACCTACAAGTGAAGGCATCTCAAGAGGCCACTACCTCAGCCGTTATCGTTGACGCTGGTAACTCTACGGCTTGTCTCTCTCACTCTACACCTATTGGATGGGTTTTGGATTCCAGTGTTTCAGATCACGTGATTGGTAATTCCTGATTAGAGTTATAAAACAACCCGAATTTAGACATTATATCATTGTTGTAGATGGTATCAGAACATATTCTAGATCAGTTATTGGTCTAAAATCTATATTATTTCACCCATTTGACCACACTTCAAATGTTCCATCCTTGGTGTGAGAGAGTGTGTTGACAACTCTATTATTCCACCAGTATCAGTACATGTTTCAGATGTCCAATCCTGAACATGATTGGATTGTTGAAGACTTGAAGTTGACATCAACTAGAGATATGACCTAAGCAGATCTTATAAGGCTTAGGCAATCTTAACAAGGTGGTTTTGTAGGGATGAGCTAAGCCATAGGTTCATTTTGAAGACAACACACGTATGCCTCACGAAATGATTACCCTTGCTTCAGAGTTTTGCAATTCATGCAAGTCTATGCATAATTTGATCCTACAAAAGAAGTAAAGAACATACCTCAAATCTGGTGATGACTAAACAGGTATCAACTATTTATTCTCAAAGTCTTCATAACTCAAGCCTTCTGATATGGAGTCCAGCCTATTATTATTATCTGCTATAACACCAAGAAAACGTACTGTCAGAATTGCGGCACCGAGCAAAAGTGTATGGGGGAGTCAGATTGTTTCTGACCTTGTTCTCGTCTTTCAAGGCTGTTCTCATTATCAGTAGCTAGTAGGAAGGGTGACCTACAATAGCTCTCCAATATGTCTGTCAAATACGAAACTGAACTATTAGTACTAAACTACTAATGAGTAATTCAAATTAAGCTTTGTTACTTAAGGATACACTTGTATTTAATAATGAAAAAATGGGTAGGAAAACAATCAACAGGAAGGCATTTTACTCATCATCATTAGAAAAGATGCAGTGTAATCAATAATAATAGCAAGCATGTGGATGGACACACATGGACCCACACAGGCAAGAGAGAAGACATACCAGAACTAAGGGAAAAATGAGCAGTTAGATCTGAAAGGCTAAAATTTCTAGGAATCTGCCCCAAAAATCCAAATGAAGAAGTGTCTGGGCCCACGGCTTCTTCATTCACAGAATTTGCGTTGGACTCGACATTTGTGAATAACGAAGCTGAAGCATCACCGACAGTTGGGCGTGCCTCCAGGACATTTCTATCATTTCTATCAGCACCAAACATGTAAGGAGAGCAATTTGAATATCCAGGTGCTGGTTTGGTCCCCCCATTGATTCCTTGTATCATACCAAAGTTAGAGTTTTGAGCAGAAAGCATGCTCGGAAGGCCATTAATCCTATTGCCATGAGCAGACATATCAACCGCGGCGTGCATACTTGCATCCAGTGATGATCCACCAGTATTAAACACATTAGATAAACTGGATTCCACACGATGTTGCATATTTTCTGGCCTCAAAGGTGCTGGAGTTTGCTCAGCAGGATAGAATGCTGGATGCTCTGGTACTGTAAAATAAGTGAAATTTAAACCAAAATCCAAAAACAACTGGAATTGAACATTCAATATCGAGATTAGAACTATAAAGCAGGTAATTACTCCTTTCAGATGCTTATACTGTTAGCCACCACACTTTTTGCTATATCTCTGGAACAGTAAATATGTATTTCGAATTTTCAAAATGATAGTTACAAAGAATTTAGGCTGAAACTGTCATTAAATTATTCTATGGTAGTCTGTTTCATCATCCAGGAAACTCGTTTTCTTCTTTAAAAGTCAGACAAATATGTTTTACAACCAAAGCCCCCCCCCCCCCTTATTTTGCTTTATAAAATATTTCAGCCAAATATCAAACAGCTAAAACAAAATAATCTCAGAGTTTCAATGACTTGAATCTACCTATCCACATTTTCAAGGTAAGCAATCACACCAGTTCTGTTCTTTTTGGGTAGTCAGAAATCGTATATACTATATGCTTCACTTTCACAATCGTATATGCCTTGTGGAATTTTATCAGAACTAGCATCATTTACAAACTTACTATTGTCTTTAGCAAAAAATCTAGGTCTTTCATAAGATGATAAGAAAAGTAGCAGAAAGATTAAAAAGCCACCAAACCTAATTACTTATGTCAAAAGGGATGTATGGAAGTATCAGAGTCAACAACAGAATTTTAGTAAAATTCAATTCAGAGATTGTTCAACATGCTAAGCTATTTTAACATAAAAAATATTTGGAAAGATTGTAATTTATTGATAGGAACCCAAATCAAAATGATATAGAAATATTGTATTTTTTTTTGACACATAGAAATATTGTATTATTGACTGAGAATAAGGAAAATGTCATGTATTTTATCAAGATGATAAGGAAATATAGTAATACAATAATGTATTGATAGGAACCTAAATTGATCTTTTATCTTTCATTTTTATAAGTTTGAGACAAATTGTAAATAATGAAATACAGTCAATTTTCTCCAAGGATATTGTGCATTGGAAAAATAATGGAAGTTGCATTCTAAGTGTGAGAAAATAACAAGAACACTTCAATAGACTTGATACTGCTGGAAAAAGATCTAGCCCAAAAGGATGGTAACAATATTCATGGAGCTAGAAAGTTACTTGCGCGGATATATGACCCATTAGAGTTGGGTAGTGATGAAACTGCAGAAATTTGTGTTCCATTAGAGGTAGGTAGCGATGCAACTGTTCTTTGGTCTAAGTGCATTAATTGCACTTGTTGATCCAGCAATCTATTGAATTCCATTATTTGCTGCTTCAACACCAATCTTGTATGATAAGCACGGAAGAACTCTACATTTTCTTCTTCAAGCTTTTGCCAAACTGAAAAAATGAGGAGAACAAAAAATATTAGTAGCAATTTTAGTAGCAACTTTAATTACAAACCTTACTCTGATCCCTATCTCCAGCACTTCATAAGTATTAAAACTACTATGGTTCTTGTAAGAACAGAAATGGAAAGAGCACTGGATAAACAGCAGAAGGCATGAAATGAAACTAGAAAGCATTGGAAAGAGAGTCAAAAAACCACAAAATCCATTACTAAGTCTTAGCAATGTGGAAGGAAACACCTGAGATATCTAGAAAACTTAGACAGAGGTACTAAATATCTTCATATTTTTACAGATAAGTTACGGATTGCTATAAAGAGGAGACACAAAATACAAATTGAAGGCAGATATGATTTCGAGCACAAGATACAACAAATGTGTGGAAATAAGAGAGATAATAAACACAATTACATCACATCCCTAAACATACGTCAGGGTAAAGAGACTTCCTTGAAAGTGATGCTAGCAATTCCTAACATTGAAAAAACTACTAATATAATTTCTCATTTTTTTCAAAATGTTTTCTCATGTATCGGGAGGACTCAAGTTAAACAAATTTTCCAGTGCTGCATTGCAATTGTACAGTTGAAAATTTCCTAAGAAAAAGGATAGCTATATTATAACTAGGCCTTGATCAGATTTCAGGAAGCCGTGTTTTGTTCAGAACAATGAGTTTGACAATCACGACTATAAAAAAAATGTCAAGAATAATATGAAAAATATTACAAAAGCATGTCAACTAAAACTTTAATCGTGTTAGATATGGTAGAATACATCACAAGCGTATAGTCAAGTAGGTGCAGTAAAATAAATTTGAAAAAACAGAGAACAGATATTTCCACTACCTAGTTCAGTGAAATCGGGCTCTATTTTTGCTTGAACTTCTAGTGTGTTCACAATTTCTTTCTGACTCATGTATAGTTGTAGACATCGTTCTATGAGATTTTGCACCTGTAATTAAGCAAGTAAACCAAAACAAAAAGGTTATGGTTAGCAATCCATTGTGGAAGATTGGTTTTTGTAAGAAAGGAAATGGAAAGAGCACTGGATAAACAGCAACAGGGATGAAATGAAATCAAACTGAACGGCAGAGTGGAAGTTATAACTCAAGAATCAACAGAAATGATTTCAGTTTAAAATGATATATAGAGAAATCAATGCACATAGTACTCCTTAGGTAAACATAACAAGACTTCATAATATCCCAACTAAAAAGTCAGGTATTCCTCAGTACCATCTATTAAAATAAAAATAGAAAACCTCACTGACTCATTCAACAAAGTTCCCAAATTACTTAAAACCCCAAATATCCAATCTAATAACTAATAGCCTAATCAGCAGAGCAATTTCCCAGTCCATTCAAATATTACATATTTCCAAAGTCCCATATCAATATACCTGAATGATATCCCATTAAATTTCAAAAAGAATGTAACAAACAGAGCATGTAAAGCTAGTTATTCTGTTTGTTTCATGATTAACAAAAGACTAAAGCCCTGTTTTAACTAAATAAGCGCTTATCATATAAGTGCTTATGTATAAGTTGTTTGGATAAAACAAAGTCAATCTATTTTCACACATGCTAAGCTATTTTAACGGAGAGCTTGTTTGAGCTTATATGAAAATAAGCTGAAAACAGCTTATAGACATGTCATAAGCCGTTTCTTAAGTCTCCCCGGCCCAGACAATCTCGTAAGTACTTATGCGGGGTTGCTAAGCTCAAATAAGTCAATCCAAAGTGGCCTTATATTTTCTAAAGCAACAATGAATAAATGAGCAAATAACTCTTCACATATATTCACATGGAAGCGGAGTGCATCAAACATATAGAATCAGAAGATAAATTTGCTCTGATCAATTAGAAAAAGAGATAGGTTACCTACCAGCTGAATATCTTGACGGGAAACCCGCCTGACGGATCCGCTTGACATATCGTAAGTTTCAAATATATTCGGTTAACAAGTAACTGCAGAAATCATCATATTGGGGAAAACGATTAGTGACGACACTCTCTATTAGTTTCAATTTCAATGCAAAACTACCAACATAACTAAAACAAAAAACTGTATAAGCAAGAAATTCGAAGATTCCTGCTTCTGTAAAACGGATCATGAAAACAATAATAAGAATCGAAAACGAAAACATAAAGAAAACAGATAACTATGATGAAATTATGTGATAAAGAACCCTATGAACAGATAACTGAAACGCAAGAAAACATCACAATCATGCAAAATTGGAGGAAAAGTAGTTGCGTACGAGCGAAGAGAGGAGACGGGAGAGAGAGAGAGAGAAAGATAGGGATATGATATGAGGTTGACCTGAATTTTGAAGAAAAACAACAAAAACGTGACGAGGAGGGAGAAAAGGACGAAGGTGAAGTGGCTGTTGAAGCTGTGCCGTGGCGCTTTTTTGCGGTGGGGTTATTTAATTTATTTTTACTTCAAGTATATATTACTTGATGTACTTCCGCGTCCTTCTCCAATTCTTCATCAGAATTTGATTCCAAGTTTCCAACGAATATAAACGGGTCCGGATCCTCTCTATTTAGAGAGGAAATGGACATCTCCATTCTTTTATCTACCAATGCGACATGTGGCTTAATGAAATTTAACGGCTTGGATTAAAAATGTAAAATATCAATTTTAATTGAGGAAACGCAAAAGGGGTCACGCGGATAAGGAGTCAAAAAAATGATTGGAAGATATCCGGGCCTTGCGGTGTTTTTTGGCCAAATAAAAATAAATAGTCTATAAAATTCTAACCATCAATTTTAGTGACGGTATAAATGGAGGAGTATTTTGACTGGAGAGAAACCAGGTCCCGAGGTCACGCGGAGATTCATTGTCTCCTAACCTCTCCCAGCCCCACCTCCACTCACCGTCGTGCCTCTTGGTCACCGGTGTTGTACTGTATCTTCATGAAAACCCAACCTAAACCACCAACAACCACCCACCCATTGTGAAGTTTTGTGTGTAGCAGAGAAAATCGAATCATTGTGTCGTCCAATCCATATGCTGCCCCTACGCCCATCACTTGCCTTCCGTACGTGTTTTTACTCAGCTTGTGTTTTCACTCATTACAATAACAAAATGTGAACAAAGTGTCTCAATGCATGAGAATGGGAGCATTGTAAGCATCATCTCGATGGCTGGCGATTGCAAATAATTACTTTATTATTTTTCTAATAAAATTTTATTTCGAGTGCCTAAGTCTGCAGTTTAAATTTGTATACATCTTTAGTTTTAATTTGTAAAATTTTACAATTTCACATGTTGGCTTACCTTTTGATTTTACAATGGTGATTTTTTCAGAGTACTTTGATATTGGTAAAATACTTCTTTACCACCATATTTTCTAATTCATCATTTAATATTTTTCAGCAAAAACTCAAAGATTGATCTTCACATAGTCCAACAATTGAAAGACATGCTTGACCAGCACAATACTCATGCAAAGTCTTTTAGAATGGCAAGAGACCGAATGCAGGGACTCAATGTTCCAAACCTTAAATTAAGACTTATATTAGAGAGGTCTACGGATGGAAGAATTTACAATCTCCCATATGTTAGTGAAGTTGCTGCACTTATAGTTGGCAATGTTGACACTCCTTTTCCAAGGGATATCATTATGGAAAAGTGTAGTGGAAATTTGAAAAGGATTAATGAGCTCCATACCAGTTATCTAGCCTACCAATATCCCCTTCTCTTTCCTTATGGTGAAGACGATTATAGGCAAGATGTCCTTCATAGAGACATGGGTCCCTACATTCAAAATAAAAGAAATCGTCTGACAATTAGAGAGTGGCTTACTTTTAGGATAATGTCAAGAGAAGTTGAAGCACCTACTATTTTAAGATCAAGAAGATTATTTCAACAATTTTTGGTGGATGGATACAACATGTTGGAGTCAGACAGATTAAACTTCATCAGGTTTAACCGACCAAAATTGAGGGTGGATAAATATAGCAACTTGGCTAAACCTACAACACATCCAGACACACAAGGCTCAACCTAAGGGAAAAGAATTGTTTTACCCTCAAGCTTTGTTGGAGGTAAAGGTTTTATGGATCAATTATATTATGATGGTATGACCATTTGTGGGTCTGTTGGCTTTCCTGACTTATTTATCACCTTCACTTGCCATCCAAATTGGCCAGAGATTCAACGAGTCTTAAAACCTTTGAATCTAACTTCTAATGATCGGCCAGATCTGATATCTAGAGTATTAACCATGTCTTTGACCAAGAACCATGTCTTTGGCAGAGTATTAACATGTTAGTTTTCTTCTTAATATATTAATTTCATTTCTTCCTCTTATATAAATGATTTTTTCACATTTGCTCTATTATTTTCAGATATGTATACAATTGAATTTCAAAAAAGAGGATTGCCACAGGCTCACATCATCATCTTTCTACATCCTACAAGCAAGTATCCTTCTCCTGAGGATATTGACACCATCATTTCTGCAGAGATTCCAAATCAAGCACATCATACTGAATTGTACAGATTAGTTAAAACTCATATGCTACATGGACCATGTGCTCAAGCTAACCATTCTACTACTTGCACTAAATTTGGAAAACGCGCAAAATTCTTTCATAGACCATTCCAACAACAAACAATTGTTGATCGAGATGGTTTTCCAATATATAGAAGGAGAGACAATAGTCGCACGATAGAGAAGCCAAATTTTACTTTTGACAACAGACATGTTGTACCATACAACCCCTTCTTATTGTTGAAGTACCAAGCTCATATCAACGTTGAATGGTGTAATCAGGGATCCTCAATCAAATACTTATTCAAGTACATATCAACAAGGGTTACAATCGTATTACGGCTGGAATAGTGTCACCTGAACCTAATGAGATAAAGCAATACCTTGATTGTAGATATGTGTCTCCAAGTGAGGCATGTTGGCGGATATTCTCATTCTCAATCCATGGAAGAAAGCATGTTGTTGAGAGAATGTTCTTCCACTTACTTGGGGAACATGGAGTGGTTTATAATGACTATGACATCATTGATCAAGTCATTGCAAATCCAAGTGTCACCGAATCTATGTTTACAGCATGGTTTCATGCTAATGCCACTTACATTGACGCAAGAACTTTAACCTATGTAGAATTTGCCTCTAAATTTGTATATGTCAAAAGCAAACGGTTGTGGAAACCTAGAACAAAAGGCTATACAATTGGCCGACTCATTTGGGTGCCACCAAGCACTAGTGAATTGTATTATTTGAGAATGCTTTTGAATTATTCCAAAGGACCACTCAACTTTGAAGACATTAGGACAGTTGGTGATCACACACATGACACATTTAGAGCAACATGTTTTGCTCTTGGTTTACTTCAAGACGATGCAGAGTTTATTAATGTTTTGAAGGAAGCAAGTCATTGGGGTAGTAGTTACTTTTTAAGGAAGTTGTTTGTGGTCATGCTATTTTCAAATAGTATGAATAGACCCGAGCATGTCTGGGATAAAACTTGGTCAATTCTCTCAGATGGAATTCTATATGAAAAAAGAAGGTTCCTCAACAACAAAGGTTAATCTTTCCTCTTTTTCAATTAAACTTCCATTTTTTCTTATGCACTTCCTAATTTTCCTATATTTCTTCAATTTTTAGACCTTCAACTCACTCAAGAAGAACTCAAAAACCTTACTCTAATTGAGATTGAGACACTCTTACAGAAAAATAGAAGAAGCTTGAAGAATTTTGGTTCAATGCCTTTTCCAAATGATTACACTTCTCCTCAATTGGGAAATAGACTCATACACGAAGAACTTGATTTTAATATCCCTTTATTACGTGAGGAATTCAACCAATTGTTTTCATCTCTCACAGGTATCAAGCTGGATTCATATATGCACCACACATGTCTAAAATACCTATTGATACCTCTTATTTATAAGAGTTATTTATGCTTTTTTTAGCTTAAATTATTGAGAGTTCTAAAGTAATATTGTGTTTAATTAATTAAAATAGGTTGTTTAGTGTAAAAGAAGATTTAATTATGGTTTGAAGTCATTTTGGCACTTTGGTGCCCCATTTTGTGCTTTTATGTGTGTATTTTATTGCTTTGCGAGATCGTGTCGCGCAGAATTGTTGCGTTCTCATGAAAGATGCGAGAGAAATTGCTGAGACAAGCTGTCAAAAAAGGACGGACACACCCTATTGTTGGTACCAGACTGTCATATGCTCAGAATATTCCCTTTTGTAGGTACATTGGCACATGAAATGACAAAAGTACCTCCAAAGGATATTTCTTGGATCACTAAACCCTAGTACTATTTAAGGAGGCTCATCTTCCTCATTTGGGAGGCTGGTTCAGAAAGGAGGCTAGGTTTAGAGATAGCCTTTCTCTCCATTTTCGTTCCAAGCTCTATTTTCACAATAAAAGTAGAAATTCTACACAACAGTGCTGAGAGTGATGCTGCAGCAATACAGCAGCTGACTTACTTGAAGAATTTCGTGGATTTGGGAGTTGTTTGTACCTTCATTATCACTGTTCTTGGAGCCAAACTTCAATCTACCTCTTCTTAGTATATTTCTTCCTTGTAATTTCAGTTTGGCTTTAGATTTTGCATCTATGCTCTATTTCTTGTGTTTGTTGTTCATCATGAGCTAAATACTCTTAGTTGGGATGCTAGTAACCATGTAATGAAGTCTTAGTGTGTTTAATGCATGTATTTGATGTTTTAGCATTTTATCCTTTGTGTGATACTATTTCCAAACTTATTTTAGAATTGATCACCTAATATAAGTACCATTTATAGATTCAGAGATGGTTTATAAATTGATCTCAAAGGATAATATGGGTAGTGATCATTAACGAGAGATCTTGATGTTCCTTGCTAAACCCTAGAGATAGGAGGGCATAACCCATAAGGTGAACACTGCTGGTGCTCAAGCAGCCTAGGAGGTACTTCTTTATGGTTTAGAGATAAACTCTTGCAAGGAAACCTAGTGTGAAGTATTCGAGAGAATAACATCTTATTGCTGCAGCACCTAATGATGTAGCATTAGATTCAGCATTAATACATTATGATGACATTGCATAGTGAAAGGCATTCCAACTTACTCTCTTTCTGAATTTCTGCTAATCCTTTATTTTACTTACTGTTTGTTGACAAAATTGTGTTCTACAACTTGTCATTTTACTTTGCTTTTACTCACTAGCTTACTTGCTAATTAAATATAGAAAAGAACTCAACAATCCTCGTGGAAACGATCTCTACTTACTCTTTATTACTTGTTACGATTGTGTATACTTGCACATATTGTTTTCACACAACACCTATGCAAATATACAGCTTTTCCTTCCATGTTTTTCACACAATATATGAATATAAATTGGACTATTCTAAATTTAAATTCCATCCTCATTTTACATTTATCTCTTCCTACTTCATTTTTCTGTTACTAAATGCTTTAAATACCAATACCACATTATAATCTCTCAATTATGAATATACATTTCCTCTTTTACTTTTAACTAACCATACTAGGTACAAACGCTAACACTTTTTCTTCAACAGATTAACAAAGGCGAATATATGACGCTATCATGAAGGCCGTAAAATTTGATAGAGGAGGAGTTTTCTTTCTTAATGGCTTTGGTTGAGCCGGAAAAACTTTCACGTGGAATACTTTTTCTGCATCATTACGTTCAGAAGGGCAAATAGTCTTAAATGTTGCATCCAATGGCATTGCTTCCCTATTGCTACCAGGGGAAAAACTGCACATTCTAAATTTAAGATCCCAGTTCCTGCATTAGAAAGTTCAACTTGCAACATTGATCGAGGAAGTGAGTTGGCTGGCCTATTAAAGGCTACCAAAATGATAATATGGGATGAGGCTCAAATGACACATAAGTTCTGTTTTGAAGCTCTCGATAAAACAATGAGAGATATTGTCGGCTATGGGTATAATAAACAAAAGCTTTTTGGAGGGAAAATAGTCATTTTTTGGTGGGGACTTTCGTCAAATCTTACCAGTTATTCCAGGTGGAAGTCGCTCTGATATTGTCCATGCATCAATAAATTCTTCTTACATTTGGGATCAATGTCAAATGTTCCATCTAACAAAGAACATGTGCCTACAAAGTGGTAACAACGATGTTGAAAAAGCGGAATTGAAAGAGTTTTCAAATTGGATTTTAGATGTTGGAGATGGAAAACTTAACTTACCAAATGATGGATTTGCTGAAATTGACATTCCAAATGACATTCTCATAACAACTTTTGAAGATCCAATTGAAGCTATTGTGAAAAGCACCTACCCAGATTTGTTTGATCACTATCAAAATCAAGATTTCTTGAAGAATAGGGCTATTTTGGCTTCTACAATTGAGACTGTTGACCACATCAATGAGCATGTTCTTCAACTTATTCCAGGTTTTTATACATCTTTTTCATTTGGATTTTACTCATTTCATATTCTTTTTTTAATACTTTTTAATTATACATTTCGTAGGTGAAGCACGTGAGTACCTTAGTGCTGATTCACTTGATAATAGTGAACCAACTCATACACCTGCTTATGATGTACTCACCACTGAATTATTGAACACCCTTAGAACATCAGAACTTCTGAACCATAAGATAACACTTAAAGTTGGATGTCCTATTGTTACTAAGAAACATTGACCAAGCTGAGGGTTTGTGCAACGGAACAAGATTGATTGTCACTAGGCTGGGAAAACATGTGATTGAAGCAAAAATCATTTCAGGAAAAAATATTGGTAACATTATTTACATTCCAAGAATGACCATGTCTCCATCCCAATCACCTTGGCCATTTAAGCTTATTAGGAGGCAACTTCCTATTATAGTATCATTTGCCATGACAATCAATAAATCACAAGGTCAATCTCTCGAATCGGTTGGATTATATTTGCCAAAGGATGTCTTCAGTCATGGCCAATTGTACGTTTGCTATCTCAAGGGTCAAAAGTAGAAAAGGTTTGAAGATTCTAATTCATGACAGGGAGAAGAAGCCTTCTTTGACAACTACAAATGTTGTATTCAAAGAAGTCTTTCACAACCTATAAGTATTAGTAAGTCCCAAATACATCCCCCTTTATCAATTATTTCATCTTTTCAACTTACATTTACTATTTCATACCGAAATGTGTCTCATAGTCCTCTCATAATATTTATCTATACTTATCCCATTACAATTATTCTTTACTGTTTACTAATACCCTCTATACTTACTATATTCATTTATTTCTTTATTCCTATTTCAATTAGTCTAATATATAGTATACTCATACTGTTTCAAACAATTCATTATTTCTCAATTGGTCTCAATGTTAGAATCTTGCATATTTAGTTACTATTTTTTTTAAATTATATTTCAATCTAATTTATATTTCTCTTATTATAATAGTTTCTTATATGATAATGCAGGCTAATACTTTTGTGATGTGTTTTGGTTCCCATATCAAAGACAACATTACCTATCTTCAGGATGAAAATTTGATCTTGCCCTATGCATCAACCTTTTCATTCATAGGGCCATTTTGATGATGACTTTTTCATAGATTAAGTTATTTTGCTTCCCAAATGCACATGTAAATTTTTTGATATTTGGAACATACTTATGTTTGCAACTTTGATGCCTGGAACCATTACACTTCAAATATATGCTTTTTTTTTCAAATTTCCTTTTTCAAGATCAAACAAATTTTTATCACCTTTTTTTTTATCTAATTACCTAAACAAATCTGATAACTTCTTTATTTTACAACTAACAAAACTATAATGTATTTTACTATTTTAAGGTCAATTTGAGTATAGTGATGCCACATAACGCGTTCAGCCCGTGCGGATGCACGGGTATTCTACTAGTTTCCTCTCAAAATGGAGAGATCCGGAGCCTAAACATCATCACCGACTAATTTTTGGGATCTTAAGCGCAACTAATATAGTGTAATCAATCAATGTGTAATACGTAGGTTGGTTTAATTTAGGTTTGACAGATATGAAATATACTCCCTCCATTTTCGAATATGAGCAAATATACCCATAAAGTGAAGTTACTAAATATAAGTAAGTCAAAACTTTTTTCACTCACTATACCAAATTTATTCTTATTTATTACTCCATCTGTCTCATATTAAGTGTAGTTTAAGGTTATGCACAGATATTAAGTTGATTTGTTATGCTAAAGGTGGTAGGACTAAAATACCCTTACATTTTTCTCGATTGAATAAAAATCACAGTTATTGATATTCTAAAGTAAGGGTATTGTTGGAAAAAAATAATAAATGTAGTATTGAGATTCTAAAGTGACAGATAATTTGAGACAGAGAAAAATTCTAAAGAGGACACTTAATATGATACGGAGAGAGTACACAACTTTTACTTTTACTAATGCAAAAAACTTTTTAGTATTCCAACTTTTCTTTTGCTAATATTCGATAACGGATATACTACATTAGATACTACTTTAAAGTTAAAAGAACAACAACAAGTTTATTTGTTTAAGTCCATTAGTCTATTATTATCCTAAATAAATATCGTGTTTTTTGTTCACTTAGTGATTTTGGTCTCTCTATTTTACTTTTGACAATTTTGGTTCTCAGTTTTCTTAATTTCACAATTTTTATCCTCAAAATCATGAATTTTTTTCTTTCTTTTTTTGCATTTTTTGTCCCAAAAAATCTTGAATATTGGAGAAGTGGGGGACTAAGATTGCATAATCCATAATTTTTGGTGGCCATGATTTTTTGTGGCCGAAAGTGTAATCGAATCAAAGAGACTAAAATAACCAAATTAGAAGAGCAAAATTGCCAAAAGTAAAATAAAATGACTGAACTTGTCAATCAAAATTGGGAGACAAAAATTGCAAGTAAACTTTTATAGTTAGTCTCCTCATAAAATTTTATGCTAGCCCTGTCGCTGCTTATGTGGTCATATTTGCTTGGGCTAATTATGGACTAATGAATTTGTCGTTTTTCTTATATCTCATTTTGCCAATAAACTTGTTTGAGGTAGCTAAATAATGTATTATTTGGGTAGTTATATAAAAAAGATACCTATTTATTCAAAAAAGAAATTATTTTTTGGGTAGCAAAAGATACCCGATTGATATGTGAGCATCCGCCATTGTACACACCAATTGCTTTTTTGAGTTTTTATTTCTTTTTCATTAATGTACTCTCTCTCTCCCCCTCCCTACTGATGAAACGACCCCCTTCCTGTCGGCTACCTTCGCACCCACCAGACCCCACCTCTTCTTCCCCTACTGACCACAAAGATGCTCCCCCCTCCCTGAACCTCATGACCCTCGTGATCCCCCAAATCTGTCTTCCTTGTTGGTCTGTTATGTCATCTTCCCTGTAACTCAGATGTGGCCACTCCTCCCAAATCCCCCTACTCTGTCTGTTGTCGTGTTTTTAGCGCCTTTGGAACTGTCTTCCTTCAACTTGCTCTCATCTCATCTTCCCTGACTTTCAGTTTCGTGTTTTAAGGCTTATTTTAGTTAGTTCATTAGGATCTGAGATGTTTGTACTTATTGATATTATTTAGGAATTCTCGACTGTACCTGATTTGCTATTATCCATTTGTGGATATGATGGTGCCCTCTTTGTAAGCTTGAAGTTTACACTTTGTGTAATGTTAGTAGTCTTTCCCCGATCAATGAAATATTACACATCTAAAAAAAACCTTTACAAGTTTCAATTCCATTTTGGTATTTAATGAAATTTGCATAAGACTTCTTTCCATGATTTGTTGACTCTTACGCTCGACCTAGTTTTATGCCTCATGTTGTCTTGGGTTTGCTTATATAGATCGTGTTTGTTAGCTTACTTTTTTTATAATTATATTTTTATCGTCTCCCCCTTGTACACATAGAAAGCAATTATGAATTATATAATTTATTTAATTAAATATAATAAAATTGTATTTTTAATATATTTTTAGTCATGCGTGCTTTTAAAAAAATTTGATCCCATAAACCCGAGTCCAAGATCCACCACTTTATAACATTGAGCTTTGGGATTTGCATTCTACTATAAATATATATCATCAACCCACTATCAAAAATACCAAATTATCTCTTACTTTTATCTCAATTCTAAGAATAAAAATATCATTTCAAATTATTTTTATTCACTTTTTTTTCTCTCACTCACTTTTATCATCGGTGTGTTCCACTCTCACATCATCTTTTAATTTTTTTATTTCACTTCAAAACCCACTTTTCTCTTTCCTCTCTCTCACTCTTTTCACTTCTCTCTATTATCAACATAATCAAACAATCCACTACCAAAAATCTTTTTTTTTAATTAATTTTTTGTAAAAAATCAGTAATTACATAAACTTAATTAAACTAATATTAAATTATGTAGAATTTACTATTTACTATAATCTACTAAACCCAATTAATTTAACCACTACTATTTGTCAAAAAAAGCGATACTGCTGGCAAATATTCCAAAACTAATTTTCCTAAGAAAATCAATAATTAATCTCATCAACTTTTTTCGTGAGCCACACGGGAGCCGTAACGACAATGCCAACGGGAGCGCCAACGAAAGCGCAAATGAAAGCGCCAACAGGAGCGCCAACGAAAGCGCCAACAGGAGCGCCAACGAAAGCGCAAACGAAAGCGCCAACAGGAGCGCAAACGAAAGCGCAACGGGAGCAGTGTGAGTGCCAACAGAAGCGCAAAAAGAAGCAAAAGCTCCCTACTGCCGGCCGCACTGCCGCACGTAGTCATTTTTTAAAAAAACTCCAAAATTATTTTTCCTAAAAGTCAATAATTAAATCCATCCACTTTTTTCGTGAGCCGCACGGGAGCAGCAACGGTAGCGCCAACGGGGCGCCAATGGAAGCGCCAACGGGAGTGTCAACGAGAGCGCCAACGGGAGTGACATTATTATAAGAAGATACCGCCATTATTACATCTCATTTTCTTTTTTCCTCATTTTTACTTTATTATTAATATTATAAGATGATACCGACTTTTTTTAAAAACTTTTTGCAACACAACTATTTTAATAAATTTGAAATATCACCTTCTATATATGGAGTTTTTCCTTTTTCTTTTTTTGACGCAAGTTTTTCCTTTTTCTTTTATTACATTTTACGACATTTAACGTATTAATAATTTCATAGAAAATTATAACAAATACAGTATCACCCGTGCGTATGCACGGGTAAAATACTAGTTAGTATACATTTCCACACTCACCTTTAGGCTCTGTTTGGCAAACCAAATCTGATAGCTTATAGCGGATTTGACTAGCGGATAGCGGATTGGAAAAACTTGAGGTGTTTGGCAAGCAGTAGCAGGTAGCGTTTTTGAGGTAGCTTATAGCGTTTTTTGAAACGCTATTTCAAGTAGCGTTTGAGCTTATAGCTTAAAGCGTCTCATTTTTTTAGTCATTTTTACCCTTAACATATTTATAATATTCCTTCTTTATCCCCACTAAAGTAAAATAAGATTTTTTTTTATCCTTATTTTCCAATTCACGTACTGCTGTCCATCTCCCTAATTTATATCCTTATTATTGTGTTGCAATTCCAGTCAAAAGAAAGTATTGCATTCTGTACCAAAAAAAGAAACGTATTGCACTAAAATTTAAAAATAAGCTAATGTTGTATTACACTTCAATAATAAACTAACGTTGTATTAGCTTAACTATTATAAATTTATATAATACTTAGCTAAAAAATTATATTCAAACAATTTATTTTCTAGATACTTTACTAATTAGTTTAATTATTATAAACATATAACAAAATAGTTTATATATATATATATATATATATATATATATATATATATTAACATATTTTATATTGATTAAATAAATTTCACCATTAATTAAACATGTCCTTTTATGTCATTTTACAAGTACCAACTAGTTCAACCGCTAATTTTGCCAAACACTTTATTCGTCATCAGATAGCTTATCCGCTATCAGCTATCCGCTATCAGTTAGCTCATCAGCTATAAGCTCATCCGCTATCCGCTAGCTCATCCGCTATCCGCTATTTTTTGCCAAACAGAGCCTTAATAGACAGAAAAATCGCATGTCTAACAATCTGCCTTCTAAACTTATTGATTCCCATTTGACCCAAAAGGAAAAAAAAGACCATTTGCTTTTCCCACACCCCTCCTACTCTTTCACACCCCTTAACAAATTTTATTCCAAAAATAACCTCGCGTGAAACGCTGTGAGGACGTGTTTAACGACTGTTCGAACGACCTTGTTCGAACACGTTCGAATGACCTCGTTCAAACAGGTGAAATAACGCACAAGAGGGTGTGAAGTCAATATTTAACACACTCAAACGATGTCGTTCGAACGAGTTCGAACAAGGTCATGCGAACAGGTGAAAAACGCCCAAGAGAGTGTGAAGTCAAAATTTAACACACTCGAACGATGTCATTCGAACCTGTTCGAAGGCCCGTGTTCGAACACGTAAAAATTCTTAAAAAAAAATACGCTTTGACTGGTCTTTTTGTTATTTCACACCCTTATAGGATGTGTTTTGAGTAAGAGGAACGTGGGAAAAGCAAACAACAAAAAAAAGCTTATTCCCATGAAATCATAAACTCCATTAGATATGCCCAAAGGACGTTTACACTTTGCACCGGCCTACCGCCACCATAAACAACTTTTGCACGTAAACAACAAATTGGGCTATTCACGGTCAAATAAAGAAGCACGCAAATTTATAATATGAAAAATAAAATTGAAAATAATATTACTCATCAATTTTATAAATAAGAGACAAAATCAAAGATAGGATTACCAACAAGAGTTCCTCCGACAGATAATTGGATTCGAATCTTTGAATTTTGCAGGATGAGAGAATCATACAGACCGACAAAATCGAATACTCTTAGTCAGGTAAATCACTCGACGTATATCAGTCATTGGTAAAACCAATGAAAAGTACACACTAATGACCTGATAAAAAAAAAAGATAAGATTAAAAAAATAGTACAAAAAAGCCAAAACGACACACCTTTTGTCCATCCTTTGGTAATTTAGCTGTTTGCCTTAGTAGAGTCGTTGCACGCAATTACTTTAATATTTAAGTCTTTTAAATTAATTGATTATAGAGTCGTTTCACCCATTTGCATACATGTTTCTATTAAAATATTATTACAGTTGGTGTTCACAAAACACACGATTAGCAAAACCAACATTGTTAAGCTGGATAGTTTTTGTGGCCATGTAAATGAAATATAATAATTATTTAGGAATGTCAATGTAAAAAAAATATAATAATTATTAACTAGAATTTTTTTAAAAAAGTTATATTCTAAACTATAATTTTTATTTTGTCAATCAATGTGAAAGTACTTTTAACAACTAAAATTTTCATTACTTAATTAGTAATTGTGATGATACTTTTTTTGTCAACGTCGAAAGACTTAAGGGTATATTTGAGAGGGCGTTTTGGGAAGAGAAGACATATTTTTCAATTCTAAATTGAGAAGGCTATAAATATAAATGAAGTGCTATCGAAATTGTTATATTGTTATCTATCAAATTATTCTTTTATTTTTTTCAAATATCAAATATGTATTAAAGCATAGACAATTTTTTTTCAAGCCTTCCCCTCCCCCTCCCAAAATCCTCTCCCAAACACACCCTAAAAGAAATAGTAGTATGCTTCCTTGCCTTGGATTCGACCTAGTCGACCGGCCCTAGGTTAACAAAATACCGCACTGCATCGTAGATTTATAATTTTTTTAAAGGAAAAAATACTTTTTTTTTACCAAAGAAAAAAAAATTGTATATATATAAAATATGTATATTACTTATATTGATAAACTTGGTTCTTATTTTATGTCAAATAAATAATAAGTCATTACTTTTGCTGAGACCTTGTCACTCCGATTATATAATTGGTTTGAAATCTAAATATTAGAGTCAAATTTTGTAATCTCTTAAAAGCCTATTAAATCTATAGGAATTTGTAGTCAACCCTTTTAATCTAACATCATCTTATAATGTATGCGGCTTGTCACTTTGCCGCCAACTTTTTTTTTTCCTCTTCCTTTTTTTTGGTTTTTCTTTTTTGTTTTTTGCTTCACTTTTTTTTTTGTTTTTTTAATTATTTTATATTACTTTAATTTTTTATCTTCTTTCTTCTTTTTCATCTTTTTTGTGTGATACTAACAGTGTATTTTGGGGTAATTTAGCGTCCCGATTTTTTTTAAAAAAAAAATATTTAAATTTGCGAAGTTCACTCCTCAATAACCTGTTTGATGAAAAACAAAATAAATTTTATGACAAAATACATAAAGTGTGATGTTAGGCATTGTGTTTTAGGGTATTTTAGAATCCAGAAAAAAAATTACATGTCCAAATTGTTGTTTTCTTCTTTATTTTGATAATTTCGCACAAACGAGTATTAGAAGTATACTTAAATTGGTGTTTAGTTTTAAATCAAACTCAGCATGATATTGTGTTGTCTTCTTTCCTCTTTAATTATGGGTTAAGTTTTTATATTTATGATGAATATAGGTAACGTTATTAAAAAATTTAGACTTTTTCTTGTTATTATCTATGGATGTTCAATTCCAATGCCTGTGTTAAAGTTTATTTTTAATTTTATAATATTTCTATTTAATTTATATTTATAATTTAACTTTTTAGTGGGAGCTTCGGTCTCATTTACAATAAAACTCCCCATCATTTTCTTTAAACTTTGTATATTTACTTTTATTTTAATGATGAGTTTTATTTAACCCTGTATGATGTATTGATGTACTCCCTCCAAACTTAATTATAAGAAAAAAATAACTATCTTTACACATATTAACAATTGATAATAATTTTGTCACCTGCCTGCCAAAATGGTTTTTTTTGCCTTTCAGCTTATTTATTTTGGTTGAACTGCCTTTTTTTTTTCGTTTCAATTTTTTTTGGCCGAATTGCCATTTTTTTGTTTCTTCTTCTTCTTCTTCAGGTTTTTTTTTCTTCTCTTATATTTTAAAGAGTGATTTACAGTCTCGAAAAATTTTAGATGCTTAAATATGTAAATTTTGTTCTTCAATAATCGATTCGGTAAAAAAAAATTCATTTCATGAAAAACTACGTAAAGTCAGATCCTAAAAAGTGTGGTATGGTGTACTTGATTGTGAAAAAAATATTTTGTAACAAAATGTCTTAAGTGAAATGTTAAGTAGTGCGTTTTGAGGTACTTCTTGGATTTGAAAAAAATTTAACTCTTCAAATACCAGAAGTTTGGTAAAATATAATAATAAGTTTGTGAAAAAATACGTAAAGTGGGATGCTGACAGTGTATTTTGGGGTATTTTAAGACCCCAAAAATTTGTAGATGTTCAAATACACGAAGTTCGTTCCTTAATAACCCTTTCTTTTTTATTTTATAATCTTCTTATTTAATTTTATAGTTTTAATTTAATTTTATCTACGGGAACTTCAGCCACATTTACAATAGATCATCAATCGTACTCTTTCAACTTTCTATATGTGCTTCTAATTTATTGGTAATTTCCATCAAACCCAACACGATACCACATGTTTCACTTTCTTCCTTTTTTTGGTTTTTCTTTTTTGCTTCACTTTTTTTTTTGTTTTTTTAATTATTTTATATTACTTTAATTTTTTATCTTCTTTCTTTTTTTTTCATCTTTTTTGTGTGATACTAATAGTGTATTTTGGGGTACTTTAGCGTCCCGATTTTTTTAAAAATATTTAAATTTGCGAAGTTCACTCCTCAATAACCTGTTTGATGAAAAACAAAATAAATTTTATGACAAAATACATAAAGTGTGATGCTAGGCATTGTGTTTTAGGGTATTTTAGAATCCAGAAAAAAATTTACATGTCCAAATTGATGTTTTCTTCTTTATTTTGATAATTTCGCACAAACGAGTATTAGAAGTATACTTAAACTGATGTTTAGTTTTAAATCAAACTCGGCATGATATTGTGTTGTCTTCTTTTCTCTTTAATTATGAGTTAAGTTTTTATATTTATGATGAATATAGGTAACGTTATTAAAAAAATTTAGACTTTTTCTTCTTATTATCTATGGATGTTCAATTTCAATGTCTGTGTTAAAGTTTATTTTTAATTTTATAATATTTTTATTTAATTTATATTTATAATTTAACTTTTTTAGTGGGAGCTTCGGTTTCATTTACAATAAAACTCCCCATCATTTTCTTTCAACTTTGTATATTTACTTTTATTTTAATGATGGGTTTTATTTAACCCTGTATGATGTATTGATGTACTCCCTCCAAACTTAATTATAAGCAAAAATAACTATCTTTATACATATTAACAATTGATAATAGTTTTGTCACCTGCCCACCAAAATGGTTTTTTTTTTGCCTTTCAGCTTATTTATTTTGGTTGAACTGCCTTTTTTCTTCGTTTCAATTTTTTTTTTGGCCGAATTGCCATTTTTTTGTTTCAGTTTTTTTTGTTTTCCTTCTTCTTCTTCTTCTTCTTCTTCTTCTTCTTCTTCTTTAGTTTTTTTTTCTTTTATATTTTACTTCAGTTTTTTTCCTTCACTTTTAGGAGTGTTTTACAGTTTCAACAAATTTTAGATGTTTAAATATGTAATTTTGTTCTTCAATAATCGATTTGGTAAAAAAAATTAATTTCATGAAAAAGCTCACAGAAAGTCGATGCTAAAAAGTGTGGTTTGGTGTAATTGATGGTGAAAACAATTTGTTCAAATTTGGCATCTGCGCGTCAAAGCCAATTTTTTTTATTCTGCAGCTTTTTTTTTTGGTTTTAGTTTTCTTTTTGTTTTTTTTTCTCTTCTTTTTGGTTTTTCTTCAGGTTTTTTTTCTTCTCTTATATTTTAAAGAGTGGTTTACTGATCTCTCAAAATTTTAAATATGTAAATTTTGTTCTTCAATAATCGATTCGGTAAAAAAATTCATTTCATGAAAAACTACGTAAAGTCGATCCTAAAAAGTGTGGTATGGTGTACTTGATTGTGGAAAAATTATTTTGTAACAAAATGTATAAAGTGAAATGTTAAGTAGTGCGTTTTGAAGTACTTCTGGATTTGAAATTTTTTAACTCTTCAAATACTGTGTTTTGTAAAATATAATAATAAGTTTGTGAAAAATACGTAAAGTGGAATCTTGATGATTGTATTTTGGGGTACTTTAGGACCCCAAAATTTAATAGATGTTCAAATACACAAAGTTAGTTCCTTAATAACTCTTTCTTTTTTATTTTATAATCTTCTTATTTAATTTTATAGTTTTAATTTAATTTTATCTACTTTAACTTCAAACCACATTTACAATAGATCATCAATCGTATTTCTTTCAACTTTCTATATGTGCTTCTATTTTATTGGTAATTTCCATCAAACCCAAAGACGATACTACGTGTTTCACTTTCTATTTTGTTGTTTTCTTTATTTTGGTCATTTTGCACCAACAGATATTAAATCTTTTCTTTAATTGGTTTTTATATTTTTATCTTTCTTTAATATTCGAGTACATGCAAGTGTTCTTTGCATTGATCAGATACTCGTGGGAATTTTAGTCACATTTACAATAGAACCTTCATCATATTCTTTCAACGAGACATGCAGTCACATTTACAATAAAACCTCCATAATCTTTTTCAACTTTGTATAACTACTCCTATTTTATCATGAGTTTTCCTTCAACATGCATGATATCCGAGTGTTTCACTTTTTCATTGTATTGTCCTTTTTTCTTTCTTATTATAGGTTAATTTTTTGTATTTGTATTTAATGAATGTTGATAATTATTAAAGTTCTTTAGACTTTTTCTTCTTATTTTATCTACAGAGGATGTTCAATTTAAATGTCTTTATTAAAGTTCCTTTTAAATTTATAATATTTGTTATTTAATTAATGTTTATAATTTAATTTTTATTCACAGTTATTAGATTTTATATTTTGCAAAGTAACATCATTTGCCTAATGGCATAAGCTACCTTGGGGCACGGGGGACAACCCTGTGCTCATTAGCCTGTTGATTATCACAGTTGACAAGCTCGATGTTAACCAGTGCAATATTTTCTTTTAAGTACGATGCGATATTATTCTTTCAAAAAAAATTAATTACTCGATTATACGATGAAATTTAGCTAACCCCGTACATCGCACAGGTTATGGGGCTAGTATCCTATAATATGGAAAAACAAGCACATTTTTAAAATTTAGTCAGCTACTAACGAACTATTACTTTTTTGACAATTACTAATTAATTGACACAATCATTGTTATACAATATTCATATTACAAGCTAAATTGCCACTCAACACAATTAATTATAACTATGATTTTAATGAAAAAAATAGCTTTGAAAGTGTCTCAACTCAAAATAGCACCCAAGTTTTTTTTCCCAATAAACAATATAGGAAAAAGTAATTTTTCTTATTCGATCCTCTACTTTTCCCTCCAGAGTTTTAACGTTGCTGCATTAGGACATTGATTACATCCTCTACTTATTCCATCCTCAATTACATCCTCTACTTATTCCATCCTCAATCTGACCCAAATCATTTAATTCCTTACAATTTTTTTTTTAGTTTTTCATATATGTTTCAGGAAACAAAATTGGAAGGTAATATTTCCAGAAAATGTTTACATGGTAAACTCTACACTAAATTCCTATCAAGTCTATTATAAACCAACACTCAAAGTTAATATTTCAAAAAAAAAAAGTCAAATGAGAATTACACTTAAAATTGAAGAAAATTATTTGCCAATATGATTTATCATCATACCACAGTAGCTATACCATTGTTACTGTATCTTGGTCTTGTTCTTTCAGTCTCAGGTGAAATTGTCTGTTCCATACTCTTTCTCTTGTTATTGTTGTTGGTTTGTTGCTGTTGATCTATTATTATAGTCGAATGTAAATGTAACTCTATGACAGAGGCGGATCCAGGACCCGAAGTTTTAGTTGTCTCTGTGTGGGACTCTGCATTTGGAAATTGAGTTTTTTGTTCTAGTTGTTGAACTTCTGAGTTTTCAATCTTTTCTACTTTTTCTTCTTCTTGGTGTTGATCTTGATCTTTCAATTTGGTCTTCTTCATGTGTGGTTTTAGTTTATTCAAATCTGATAGCCTCACTGGCTTCAAGAAAAATTCCTCAGCTCCTTCCTCCAAACATCTGTTACCATTTAACAGATTCATCAGAATTTTACTTTTAAAAATGTTCAAAGCTGTATTTTAAAAACCAAACCAACCGAACGATTCAACCGGTTAAACTATGACTCTACACCGCATCTATTTCAGTTATTTGAGCGGTTTGACTATCACAGTTTAAACCAATTGAACTATGACTCGCCGGTCTCACTAATTCAATGTGTGATTCAGTTTTCAAAACTTTGTTTCAAAGGAAAAAAAAATAGTGAAAATTTTCTTTGCATTGTTATTACCTGTTAATCCTTGAAGGCACATTCTCAGATGACATAATCACCACTGGTATGTTTCTCAAAGCTGATGATTCCTGAAATATCAAAAGAGAATCCTATAAATCTTTGGTTCCACAGAATTTTCAGATATTCTCAAAACAGTTTTTCTACTCAAATCAAATCCATCCATTATTTACTATTTACTAAGTAAACCTTTTTTGGAAAGAAAATCTTTCCATGACATATTGGAATCAAAGCAAAGATTGATAAAAATGGAGAATATAATGGTAAAAAAGATAGATGAGTCAGAGTCAGAAATAGAAACCAAAACAAAGAATCATACCTTGATTTTCTTAAGCAAATCATAGCCTGTCATTCCAGGCATACAATAATCTGTTATAACAAGATTCACTTCCACTTCCTTCAAAAGACACAAAAATCCAAGAAAAAAAAATTCAATACCCCAGAAAATGAAATTAATATATGATTTAAAAATTAAAAAAACAAAAAAAAACCATACATTATGCGTAGAAGAAAAATAAAACTATACCTGATGGTTGTTATGAGAAACAGATGGTGAATTTGTGTTTCTTTCATCATTCTCACATAGACCTAGAAACTCTAAAGCCTTGCTACCAGAATCAACGGTAGTAACTGCCATTTACAAAAACAGTTCATTCTGTTAAGAAAATATAACAGAATTGATAAAAGAATTTATTTATTTTTAAACAAAAGAAAGAATTATGGAGCCTCGTTAAAAGCTTCTGATGAAAAATCCAGTTTAGGAAAAACCATCAAGAAGGAAAGAATATAGTACCTTGATAAGAAGAGGTTTTGAGCAATCTTTCAATGAGTTTCCTATCTATGATGCTATCATCAACAGCTAACACATGAAACTGTGACTCTGTAGCAGTCATCCCCATTTTCTCTATGATGCAAAATGAATTGATTATGAAGTGAAGAGGTGAAGAAATGAAAAAAGGGTGATGTAAATGTAACTAGTATTCCCTTTTTTTCTCTTTCACTCTTTGCTTTATGGTAGGAAGATGAGAAGAGAAGAAGAGCTTTGTAATGAAATAAGACCCACCAAAATCACCATCTCACAAAGCAAGATCCGACCAGATTTCATCCCAAATCTTGCAAATTTTCCAAAAATGATCTTGAATTACATGGCAAGCAATGCAGAATTATTATATAAGATAAAAGAATACAAAATATATATAAATGAAATGATTAAAATAATGAATTAAATCCTTAGTGAAGATTTTTTTTGGTTTGTTGAGAGTAGTGAGACCTTTATTTATATATATATATATATATATATATATATATATATATATATATATATATATATGTCTTTTTTGTCTACTCTACAAAAAAATTGTTTATTTAGATGAAAGCAAAAGAGGAAAGAGAAGAGTTTTAATGGGACCCATAAAAATCCCTTCAAGAGATACAGGTGATGTCAGCAATGGTTCCTTTTTTTTTCTCTCCCCTTGTTGGGATCTGAATCATGTGCGGTCAATGATGGGTGCAGTCGTGCAGTTAGTAGTTCTAGATCGTTCAATATTTATTAAACAATCCTTATTTTAAATTTATGTTATTTATTTTTTAAACTTAAAAATATAGACCGTCGACAAATATCAATCGGTCCAGATCTACTGACTATAGAAACATAAAGTTAAAAATCTAGACCGTCTGATCAATATCGAACGGTCCAAATTTATTGACTGCACAAACGTACCAAAATGGTGATTACATATTTTTCTTTTGGTATAGGGGTCTTTGACCCCTCCCTCGCATGTCTAGTGAAAAGTGTTTGAATAATCCGGATTCACGAGAGATAAGAAAGTCGATTTCCGAGTTGTTCCATCCGGGGGATCAAACTCATGTACTAGCGGAGTTTGCTTGCTTTAGATGATCGCGTTAACTAACCGCACTCCAAACTCGAGTTCAATCAATATCCAATTACACATTATATTGTTGAATCTACTGACTGCAAAAATATAAAGTAGAAAATCTAAATCGTTTGATCAATATAGAAAGGGTCAGATCCATTGACTGCACAAACGTACCAAAATGGTGATTACACATTATATTATTCAATTCCCCTTGTTGGGTGTGAAATCATGTGGCACTTACCATATCTTTGGGAAGGTGGGGGAGAGTGGTTTCAAAGAGAGGCCAATTTTTTATTGATTCCCTTTTAAGATTTGCTTCCCATGCATGCCCATTCTATTCTATGTATGTCCCTATGAATATGATTCATGCATCTTAACCATCTTTCATGCCATAAACATCTATATATCCAGTTATCCCCACTCTGTCCCAACCATTTTTTTAGTCAAAATCAGAGGAAATGGGGTCATGCTCTTTTAGCTTATGGTCAGCTTTGATACCCATTTCTCATCTTTGATTCTTTTTGAAAAGGAGAAGTTTCTCCCTCATTAGTGATAAGAAAATGATTCCCTAGAAATTATTTGAATTTCGTTTTATTTTTCTATATTTTAATTTGAAATCACGAATAATTTATTCATTATCAAAGTTTTAAAAAAAAATACTTTTAATAAAAATTAAAGCAAAACTACTTAGTTAATCTTCCATTATATGATGCCCGTAGGTGCCTCTGGTTGTGGAGGCAATAAGCTGTGGTCCAGCTTAGTGTTTCAACCATCAGAGATATTTGCGCTCATAAATATTCACGTCCATGTAATTCTTCATATTTCTTATAATCTATCAACTTTTGCTTCCACTACCTCAATTCAAAAATTTAACATTTTAACTTGACTTCGTTCAACATCTCATAATTTTATTTTGCTTGTTTCCCTTTCTCACACGGTTCCTCTATCTTTCTAAATTCCTCTTCGGCATGATACATCATTATCATTATACCATTCTTTTAAACATGTAGTGACACAAGTCAAAAATTCAATATCCATAAGTATCACCGGGTAAGTCGCAATGTTTAAAGAAGTATGGTATATTTTAAGGTCCTACATTTCAATTATTTTGTATATAAGTTTATTTGAATATTTTGAAAAAGATAGATGTTTTACGAATGAATTTAAGTGAGAAGGTTCATATGTTTCACATCGTAGACTTATTATTTTGAGAATTTCTTGCAATTAAATTAAACAACACGGTTTATTTTAAGGTTCTACATTTCAATTATTTTGACGTTGTAAAATCTATTTATTTTATGTGCATATTTGATGCCACAACCGATGTATAATATTATGTGATATAACGAAAAACAACAAATTTTTTTAGAAAAACAAAAGTTACGACACTAATTTTAGGCAATAACCAAATTAAAAATAGTAATAATGACATCATTTTTATCTAATAACAACTGTTAAAAGACCTTTGCGGAAAAAAAAACTGTTAAAAGACCTCAATAGTGAGATGTTGAATGCGTTAAAAAAACACCTTTTAACATCAATTTAAATAATTGATGTTAAAAGTTCAATTTACTAAACGAGTAGCAAATAGACTAATAATATAATTAATTTTTTTAGATAAACAATGATTCGTTGAAAGGAAAGACAAGAGTGTCTTTGAAACTTTCACAATGGAAAGGGGAGCGCTCATCAAAACCACCCCGAGCCAAAACCCATGGGAAAAAGACTCGGGAGGAAAAAAAAGACTTCACACAAAGAACCGCAGTGCAACAGCGTGGGAATGAAACAAACCTAACTCATCGCTTCTCCCCGCTACTGAATATATAATTATTAGAAACAATACATGATTGGATTACAACATAGAAAAAAAGCAATCCAACGAAAGCAATTATACTAATCCGAAAGCTGTCTCACCGCAATTCCTACTACCTCGCCTTGCCTTAAACCAGCTACATGCTATATCTTTAATTCCCGCTAGTATAACCGGAACGGAATCCACCTAATAATATAATTATAATCGACATTAAAAGTCATTTTTAACTAAATTAGACCCCGAAAATGTAGTAGTGTCAAGTGTGTATTTTCTTTTCTCATGCTGTGTAGTAAGATGGGTGGTATGGACCTATTGATGTTCAAAGAAGAAAAACAGAGCACATGGGAGAAAATGATAAAGTGAAAAGGCACTAATTAGTGGGCCAATTTACCTAAATCTTCAAGTGTCTTTTCTCTCTTCATTCCCTACATCCATTATGGCCATCCTTCTTAACCAAGACCAAGACTACGCCACTTTGTTTTTCTTTTCGTCATCCATATCATTATTTTCAATCTAAGTGTCTAATGTTTATACCAATTAACTCTAAATTTGGGTGCAAGCTAAGTGGTTAATACACTTCATCTAAAAGGACTGTCTCGATTAGTACTTGGATTCGATCTCCCATTTAAAACAATTTGGAAATGATTTTACTTACCTAAGCAAATTAATTTCGATTATTCGTAACCTATTTTCCTTGGACACGAGAACGCGGGGTCGAAAACCCTAGAACAAAAGAAAAATGTTCTTGAAAGTATGATGGAATATTGTTCATCATTATGGACCATCTTTCCTGTTTGTTATTTTACTGAATAGAAAGATCCATGAAAGTTAATTAGATTCATGTCAACGATGGAAATGATTTACATTGATAAAAAATTAGCCATAATTATTCACAACAAAGATCAAGCGTGAGATTACCTCAGTCTTGCCTCCCAATTGTGTAATAAAACAATTGGTTATTCTTTTTTTGGTATAAAACTTGGATTTGAGTTTATGCATTATTAGATTAGATATTTAGATGTACTAAGTTTTTCATTGAATTTTTTTTTTAATTTTTAATTGTTTTATTAAGAAATCATGAATTGAAAATAAAATAATAATAATCTTTTGACCAATCTTAGGTTAAAATAAACTTGGTCATTTAAGTTATTTTAAAGTTTTGTTTTGATCCTTTTAATTTTTTTTAGTTTGGTTCTCTATGTTTCAAATTCATTGCACATAAATTCTTTTGCGGACATTCTGTCCATCTGAGTTAACAGATCCTAACATGTCTGTCATGTGCTTATGTGGCACAAGTAACAACTAGTATTACGTGAAGAAAAAAATTGACTTGAATTTCTCTTTAAATAAATAATATAATCATCATCTTCTTCTCCAATTTCTTCTCAAATCATTCCATAATTTTAATTGAAGGATTTATGGTGACAAACAATTTAAAGTCAGAAATTTCAAGTTTCATGTTATATGTCATGTTTCAATTTGGTCCTTTAAATATCTTCTCTAGTGTCATTTTGATCCTTTGTTTTCTAGTTTAAAAGAACTCAACATAAACAAATTAAAAAGCCAAACAGACATCATGTGGCTCCGATTGCCTGTCAAAAAAGGAGCAACCATAATTAACTCTTTTAGCCTATGTGAATAAAAAACAAAAAAAAAAGTTGATCAATCATGCTATTAACTACAATAAAACTTTTAACAAACTTAAATGGTCTTTGAAACAAAATAAAAACTTAGATGACCAAAATGAAAAAAGTCGTTGACAATAAACCTTCACAACAGCAACAATGGTGAAACCCTAGAAACAAAAATATGACGCCATGGGATGCGAGATTCAAAGCTTTCTTTTGGATTACGAGATTTAGTGTTTGATTTGGGAAGAATTGGAAAAGAAGATGATGACTAAAGGTCTATTTGGATTGACTTATTTTTGATCTTATGCAAAACAACGTATATTCAATAAATAAGCATTTATGTTAATTCATATATATGTTCTCACTAAGAAAAAATGTATCTCCATAAATTGTTTTTTCATAAACTACATACATAAAAGCTTATTTATTGAACATAAATTGTTTTGCACTAACTCAAAAATAAGCTAATCCAAATACACTCGACTAAGGTTTTAGAAATTTTCTTAAAAAAGTGATGGTGATATATAAAATGCGTGGTGGGACATGGCATAGGTGAACTTACAAGACAAAAATCTTGGGAATCACATGTAATGTAATAAAATGTTGGACATAAAAAACAAACAAAACCAACTGTCTAATCCTAATAATCTGATTCTCTACATCCACCAACCCAACTCAACCCTATTCTTATACAATATTTTGAGGGGTCAAATACTTTCACATATCTAACCAATATCTAAATCTAAATATTTTAGAGTTGTAGGAGAAGTTGAGTTACTAGAGGTACTGATACACCATAACATAGCATATATATGTTGGCTAACCGTGTAAACTTAATAGTAATCCACTACCTTTGATTTTACTGAATTTGGTCGCTTTCATAGGTTTTGATTCCCCGACAAGCTTTGGTGTTTGAACCACACACACCATACAATCTGTGTCACACACAATTCTTAGACTTGACCTAATCCATTGTCCAGCAAAGCATATTCAGTTGCCAGTTTGCCATCTCATTTACTAACCTTAGCTCTAACGGATCTGGATTTTGTGCAGTCATTAAGTTGTGCAGTTATACAGTCAGAAGATCTGGATTGTTAAATTTTAATCGAACGATCTATATTTTTAACGTTAAAAACATATACAAAACATACAATGATAATCTTGACCATCAAAAGTGAACAGACAAGATCTTCTGATCGCATGATTGCATGACTTCTCTAATTGCATAGGATCCACCTCCAACTCTCACAACTAAAATCATTACTCTTTTTTCACAAGTCTTATGAAATGGTGCACAATTAAACTATACTCAATTTCTAGGAAGAAAATTGTAAGGGGTTCATACTATTTTATATATTATAATGTTAGAGTTAGATTATAGCAATGTACAAGAATCCTTTCATAATTTTGAGGGAAAGCATACAAAGAAGTTATCCTCTAGGTAACAACAAACGGGTGACCTTAAAATTGCCAGTTTGCCACAATTGACAACCAGTTGCTCTTAGTTTATACAATTCTAATTAAGAAAGCTCTCGAATAATTAAGCACCTTCTTTGATTCTTACACAGTAGAGCTACATTTTGTTGGAAAGATATAAATCCTTTATCATTAGTGACAGATTGATAAATTTTACATAGCTAAAAATGTAAAATAAGTACCAACTTATTTTATTTTTTATTTATCTAATTTAAATTTCTACATTTAACTTAAAAAAGTTATCTTATAAGGGCAACTCTTATTTTTTATATGGAAAAATAAATTTTATATATATATATATATATATATATATATATATATATATATATATATATATATATATATATATATATATATAACCAAAATAACTTTTTAAGTGGGGCAAATACCCAAATTAACTACAAGTGGATTTGTCCCTCCTTTATGGATCTGGTTTGCATGCAGCTGAATTTATTTTGAACAATGCAAAAGTATTTTTTGTTTGTTTATAGGAGTAATATGCATTATGAGTATTTAGCATACTCACAATCCTTAGCAATCAGAGACACCTACAAAACGAGGCAAGAGACCCAGCCTACCAATAAATGATCTTTTACCTAGGATGATTTGAGTCCCTCCAGAACAAAATTTTGTTTGGGGTGAAAGAGGGAATAGAGAGTGAGGGAAGAGAAAGTGATGTTGGGATGTTTGGTTAAGGAGAGAAATAGGAAAGAGAGGGAGAAGAAAGATTAATTTAGTGTTTTTTGTTTTCTCTCCAAAAGTGGAGAGAAAGTGAGAAGAAAAGGATCTTAAATTTGACATTTACCATTTTTTCCTCATCTTAATTCTTTTCATCCTTTGTAACAATTATTATAATTTATAGGATGAAACACTTTATAAATTTAAATTAAATAGCTAAAATAAGTATGTAACTAATTAAGTTAAATGGTTTTTTTAAGCAAAATAACTATTTAACTAATTAAAATAAATATTTTTTTGACAAATAGGCAAATTGCCCGAATTTATTAAAAAAAAGAAAAAAAAAGACAAAGAAGGCGAAGGGGGGACTAGGCCGAAACCCTTGCCATCAAGAAAATAAAACAATAGTAGAACCCTAATATGGCCCCAAAGCACTCTAGCCTACAGGCTAGACTATAACCAATCCAACTAACAGAAGATAGAAGATACTCAAGCTAACTATACAAGCTAGAAACAAGTCAGGTCAAAAGGATTCAAAGACATAATTAGCTCATGAGCGAATATTGTAACCAACAACCAACTGGTGTCGTTGCTATCTGAATTTCTTCATTTGAGACTTGGACAAACGACCAACTGGTGCAAACGCAGCTATTCCATGCGAGTCAGAAGTCACAGGATCACCAACACCATCTGAAGATCCATCCCAGAGCTTTCTTAAAATATTCATGTCAGATTCAACTACTGGGTTCGATGTAGCAACTTGTTCGGAGACAGCAGGCACAACCTCATCATCTGAGACATCCCCCCACTTCTTCCCTAAAATTCTCATGTCAGGAGCCTCCACAGCATTAGAAAAGGGGCATCTAGCTGAGTCGTGGGTTGTGTAGAGGAAGAATGAGCCTCCTCCAAAGAGTTGACAGGCGAACTATGATCAGAAAGTGTATCAAACCTGGTGGTGGGAGGCTGAGTGGAATCACTATCCATTTGGCTAGCTGCAGAAGGCTTACCAACATCCGCAGCAGCCGAGTCAGGGATAAATTCATCCGTGGTAGCCGCGGTAGACTGCGTGGCATTTTCGCTAGGCTCAATCCGCGAGGGATTCCCTTGCTGTTTATGAGTCCGGGAGGGTTGCTCGTAAGAGTTCCCTTGCTTTTGGTTTACCTGAGTAGAAGAGTCCACTCTTTCTTTGGTTTATCTAAGTAGAAGACCGATTTACCGGAGTAGAAAACTCCCATTGCTTCTGAGATTGCTCATTATTGAGACCCTTGTGCTTGGGCACATACACCTGTTTTACTTAATGAGCCCTTCCTGTACAAGCACCATTGGTGTGACCAACGGTATTGCAATTCGAACAATAGGAAGGCAAGTTTACATATTCAATGCCAACTTAGAAAGCATAGCCTGGCCTTTCAACTAGAATGTGATCCCTAAGTCTTGATTTCAGGTCTATATCAACCAAGACGCAAGCAAAGTGGCCAAAACATCTATCAAAAGTGTCTTTGCTTGTTGTATCATCCAGTCGAAGTGGAGTTCCAACACAACTAGCAATTGCAAAAATAATCTTGGGTCTCCAATATTCTTGAGCCAGTCTTGTAATCTTAATCCAACATTGAGCATTTGTATGTTTAATTTTGGAAGGATTAAAGTCAGGCTGCCAAGCAAATGTAGATTTAAACAAACACGCTTGCACTACTACAAGAGGATTATAAATCTTGTATTCTTTGTAATTCATTGGCACAAGAAAAGGAGAACTCATAGTATCCTTTCCACTAAAGAGATCAGTCCCACTTTTTTTGATGGTTGCCAGAGAGCTTGAAGTTTGGATTCCAGAGCATCTAACTTGATAGGTGTGTCTCCCTTTGAAAGTAACATTCTTCCGAGAAGGTGTGTTTTGCATTCTGCCAAACCTATCATATACTCCTCTTCAGGAATTGAGATTGATAAATCATCTCCTTTGACACACTGACGAGGAGTTGGTCGATAGGAATATCACGATCTTATTTTGGATCCCTTCAAAACTTGAGCAAAAGATTTCCCATCTGCTACCTCTCATTGAGAGAAATTATGGTTGGTAGCGATAGGAAAGCGGTCTTAGCAGAGACATGCATCTATTCGAGGAACAAAGTCCGCAATTCCTTGATCTGCGATGGTGATGTAGAGTCGTCAATGGGTCGAGTTTGGATCGGCCGCCCGGTGCCCATCGGGCCAAACGGTGTATATGGGCGGTCGGGCCACCCCATATTCGGATGGGCTGCAAAATGTAAGCCCAAGCCCGCCTAACACCACCCCACGGGCCAATGGGTGACCCCATGGACCCGCCAAACGCCCACAAATCATTGACTTTTTAAAATTTTGTATAAAATCAAAATTAGAATTTCCAACCACTATGTCTAGAACTTCAAACACAAATGGTTGAACTTGCATATCAAGTTGATTTCATATATATGAAAAAAGGTGGAAAGTTGATATCTTCGTGATTAAATTCTCATGATATTACCGACTCAAAATTTGAGTTACCAAATCTTATTCGCTTTGCCTCTAATTTATTTGTTTCTTGAGTGTGATTCATTAGGATTAGGATTAGGATTAGATTAGGATGTTGGTTGCCTTTATACCGAATTGATATTTTTTTGAAATAGGACAATTTCATTAGAGAAGAAGACAAAGGCATCTCGAGCAGATTATGGATCGGTATTTGGTGGTGGTGTTTTTTTGAGTCAAATCGCTCAAGAATTTATGAATGGAGTTGCGAGCAGTTTGAAGAGAAGACGAAGGGCGCGATCCGTTAAGCTCCAAAATCAAAGGCGTGGAATACATAATTGACTTGTCATATTTTGATTAGATAACATAAAAACAACATGTATAGCACTTGTCATATTTTAAAATTAAAAACAAAACAAAAAACAAACGGGCCGCCCAATAACATCATCCAGACCAATCGGGCCGGCCAAAAACATACCGTTGATTTTGGGCTACTATTTTTAGAGCCCAGGCCCGCCCAAAAAATCGGGCCATTGGGTCGGGCCCAAATTGACAGCTCTAGTGACAGGGATCACAGCAGGAACAGTCTGATTGGCTGGTCGCTGGAGTGAATCAGCCGAGATAATCTGATTGGCTGGTAGAGTCTTCGCAGGAGGACCTGTCAGTGTTTGCACCGACATGACAGATGTAGAACTAGGCCTAATTGCAGGCGCCACATGCCTATTCGACGGGACTACTGCAAAGGCGCTAGGCGGCGTGACTCTTGGCGCCGCTTTGACCGAGGCGGACATGACTGTCGCCCTTCGCTTGACGCGTGATCGAGTGCGTACTGCAGCACCAGAAATCACCGACCATCTTTTTCGAGCGACGTCGACCGTGTTCCGCGATGCAATGGGGATCGAAACTTGGAGAAAAGCTTCAGGAAATAAAACCTGCGCTGACTGACGCGCGACCAATGGAACAGAGCCTAGCAATCACCAATCAGAGCCACCGAGTGCCATCACTCACCAAAGCGGCAAGAAAGAACTAAACCCTAGCGAGCGGGGTTTTCCATCGCTATTGGAGTTTTTTTTAATTAAAATAAATATTTAGCTAACTTAATGAAACAATTAAATAAATACTAAGTCAATTAAATTAAAAAAACTAAATCAAACACATAGGAGTGTTTTTGTCCATGATTAAAATAATTATTTAACTAACTAAAATAACTATTTAGCTAATTTAATTAAACAATTAAATTAATACTAAGTCAATTAAATTAAAAAATTAAATCAAACACATAGGGGTGTTTTTGTCCTTTTAAAACTAGTTTTCTTTCTCTCTTCTCTCTTTCACTCCAATCAAACATGAGAGACAACTCTCTCTTCTTTATTTCTCTCATCTTTCCCTCAAACCAAACAACCCTCTTAATCTACTATAATTCTCTCCTCTTTCTCTCTTTCCTCACTCTCTCTTCCCTCTTTCTCTCTTCCATCTTTCTCTCCTCATCCAAACACACCTACTTGAGAGACACTCTCACACACCATTCATAAAAGAAGTAATGGCATGAAAGAGAAATCCCACCATAGAAATAAGTGGAGCTCCAACTCTTGGCCCATCCCATAAAGGACGCATGTCATTTTTTTGACGTCTGTAATGACCTTCCAACGTAATAAGTTAACCCGAGATGGGAGCCTATTATTAGAAGTTTCCACGCAAATGCCACCACTTTAGAAGGGGCTCCATTTTTCCATTATTTATCTAGAACGTACACCTCTAAAGTTTGTCGAGCTATTACCAAAGTGTAAGGAGCCATTACAATCCATAAGCGCACTTAACCGAGTGCGCACCTTCATAGTTACCCTCCTAGATTCAACAATCTCAATTGGTATCTTGACTATAGAAAGGAGAGCTAACAAACTTTCCTTTAGGTCCTCCTCCCAAACAAAATGGTGTCTCCTCCACAAGAGTCGTCATTCCCAAATCTGGTTGACCTAACCCCTATCTCCGCAACATAGTTCTCTTTTTGGGTCGAGATCAATAAATGTCTAGAGAAATAACTTATTAAGGAGGAGTTATCGATCCAAACATCACGTCAAAGTTAGACCAAGGTACCGCCACCCACCTTCTTAGACACACCATTTGAGAACTAGTCTTAGGAATTGTCTATAGACCCCCCTAGGCTAAATAAATATTTCCACCACATAGAGGTGAAGTATGGGTGCCTTAGGGTATTCTCTCCAGCTTATTATGCCCAATATTTTTGTAAAATCCTTGAGTCAAATTTCATAGTATCAAAAAAAGTTGCATTATATAAATTCTTTGTAGAATTGACGTCTTCTATAGAGATAACATCAACTCATAGGGGACCCTTCATTCTCTTGATGAACTACTTCTAAAGCATTCAAAACAACTCGTGAAATCTCATTACTTTTTTTGCAACTCTTTTGCATATAAAGTTTCATCCCCAATAACCACTATAGCTCCATCTAATAGCAAAAGTCTTATCATTTTCCTGGGTGAGAGTATTCTTAGCCAACTCTTTATTAGCATTTGATGAGCTACTACTATCCGACTAAATGTCACAATAGTTTCTTTAAACAAACTAACATTCATATCATCAACTATTTTTTCTTTATCTCGATTCATGTCCTTCTCCTTAGGGATATACTTCAAAATAACTTTAGGCTTAACAACTGGCTCCTGAACTGGTTGTTCCTTAGTACTTTTCGCACTGCATATGATTTCTGCAATTGCTTGAAAGTATGACTAATATTCAGACAGTTCATACAAAAGGAAGCTAAATTTTCATACTCAATTCTCATAAAGAAAGCAAAACCTATGTCTCAACTAGAATTTGATTTCTAAGCTTTAATTGATCTCAAATCTATATCAACCAATATGCGGCCAAAGTGACCAAAGATCTGTCAAATGAACTTTTACTTGTCATATCATCTAGACAAATTGGTTTACCACTACTGCTAACAGTTGTAAAGAGAACTTTGAGACGTCAATATTTTTGAGCAAGCTCGGTAAGCTTAATATAACATTGTCATTCGTATATTTTATAACGTCAAAGAAAAGAAAAAAAAACCAATTAAAGAGTAAAATGAACAAAATATATAGTTGACCTAATAGTAGTCATATACACAGTGATATACGTATATATTGATACTATGAGGGCTAAGACTTTGACATTATAGTTGACCTAATATTAGTCATATACACACAATATATATATATATATATATATATATATATATATATATATATATATATATATATATATATATATATATATATATATATATATATATATATATATATATATATATATATATATATATATATAGTGAGGATCAACTTACTCCAAGAGTAACTCTTGTAAAGTTACTCCACTTAATATCTCTTTGTAGACATCAAATTTTACCAATCCAACCGTTGAATAGTTTTATATTATCATGATGATCATGCATACAAAAACTACTGAATTTGAATATCCGTAGCTATAGAATCTTACAATCCTATTTTACTTGTATTTTTAAAATTATGATATACGTTGAATTGAACTTATTTGATCAAGGTATCAAACTTTTTTATAATTTTATAAGAATTTGCATATTTGATCTACTCAATTAATTAGAACTATGAACTTAACGGTTGGATCGACAAAATATAAAATGTGTCAAAAGATATTAAGTAGAGTAACTCTTGGAGTAAGTTGATCCCTACTATATATATTTATATATATGAAGGATCATCATGTAAAAAACTACTAAACTCATGATAAGAATAAGAGGTGCCGTGTCAATTAGTGATAATAATAACAGCTAACTAATCAAACAAACACACGCATTTGCAATCTAATTAATAATAGCTACTAGCTCGTGTTTGTCACCATATTGTGATTGTTTTCATGTGGGAACATTTTGGGGAAGTTTATTTTATAAGAACAACAAAAACAAATATTGTTATTATTTGTCAAAAAAATAAAATATTATTATTTGTTTTAAAATTTTGATACTTTTGGGCTTGGAAGATAGGTGTAACTGATCACATTGTGATTAAGTTAATGATTTTAACGGAATAATTAAATTTGTTTAAGGTCAGATACATTGAATTGTCAGGCCAAGTATAGATTATTAGTTCAAGAGATACGTTTGTACTTTGAGATTTTATTAAGAGAGAGTATAATAATAACCACTCCAAAGTTCGTAACACATGAATTCGTTCTATTTTTATTTATTTTTTTAAATAAAAGGAAGGAAGTCTCAAAACTTTCTCATGTTAAGAAACATCAAGAAGGAAAAAGAGTATTTTTCCCTAATTTTATTAATAAAAAAGAAGAAATAAATAAGGCAAAAAAGAGGCCAAGGGGGACTAGATAGACCAATACCTTGACAAGAAAAGATGATAAAGTCCCCCTTGGCCTCTTTTTTGCCTCTATCTAGTCAAAGCAATAGTAGGGAACCTAACTTGATGACCCCCTAAAACTAATCATTCCAGAGACAATTATAAGATAGTTTAAGCAACTACAGAAACAACAACCAGATCAAAAGGAGACAGATACAGAGTTTGGCCCGTGAACGAATGTTATATCCAACAACCAATTTATTTATTTGCCTCAATTTCTTCTTTTGGGTCTTGGACACAATCGGCTCAAAATTATCATCCCGCACAACAGTTCCTTGTGTATCAGTAGCCACAGGATCACCTGCATCATCTGAAACCTCACCTCAAAGCTTTCTTAATATTCCCATGTCAGACGCTACTACTGAATTTGAAGTAGTAGTGGACTCTGAGACATGAATTCGTTCTATTTAATTATTACTACTATTGTGGTTTTGTGGCACATAAATTTATATCATTATACAGATAAGCACAAACTACTCTAAACCCCAAAGTGCCTAAAATACATTTTTAAGTATAAAGCCAAATCCAATTAATGAAATACCAAATTTAATGAAGTTTGTTATACATTGCTATTAGGAAAATACTCTTTCACTAACCTTTTAGTTGCTACGTACTAATTTATCAATATCGAACCACATACCAATGTAGTACTAGTATATGTATTTTGCTAAAGTACTAAAGTTATCAAGAGATTTTTCATTTTTGTAAAAAAGAATAGTGATCAAGAGATGACCATAAAGTTATTTTCTCTTTGTTAGCTTAAAGTTCATTTCTGTTTATAATAGTTCTTAATTCGTCCTTTAATTTTTCCTAGCTGTAGCTTCGATTTCCTTCCTGTTGTGTTTTTGGACACACAATTTTCGGCTATACTGCTGGAGTGTGAAGTGTGAGTAAGAAGTCCCACATTGGATAAATTAAAACTGTTGAACAATATATATAAGTGAAGAGGCTCCGGATCTTATTATTAACTAGTGCATATTCCCGTGTGTTGCACGAAATTAGTGTTAACTAGACTTTCAAACAAATCATAAATGAGAAGTCACAAATTTTCTACCATTCAGATGTATTAGTAAGACCAGATTTAAGTTGAACTATAAACATTCAAGTCATAACAATCATACGTGGAAAATTACAAATTGGAAAACAAAAATTACAAATTTATCAACTAATCACTATCTTCATTATCTTTACTTAAATCTACATAAGTCGGGGGTGTGTCTCTATCATCATCGACCTCCACTTTGCATGCGACCTGTAAAAAGCGTGTCCCAACCCTTTGCTATGGGTGTCCTGTTAGCATTCCATATCACATCGGGCGGGGGGCATTGGACTTCCATTCTTCATAAATATTTGTACAAAGTGTTCGCTTGTATAGCAAATGTTTAATGTACAGACACTTCTGAATGGTGCAATATGAAAAAGGAAAATTGTGTAACACCCGCCAACACACCAACACGTCATAACAACCTTGTATTTCTTAGTGATCAACTACCCTATATCCGGTATAGTCATCCAATCATCTTGTCCATTCTTGTGTCTACAGCAACGACTTCATCTGCGAACCCGTGTAGCTCTACAACAGTGAGGGATCATACGCTTCAATCAAGGCCCCTCGTGTGTCCTCTACTTCAGGTACCACGAAGGCATCATTCATCTTTTCTTTCTATGCTCCATGTCTTCACAGATTTGGCGACTAGTCAGCCTCTGGCTAGGATGCTCAGTGAACAATTTCAGCGACCAGTGGGAACATTTCTAGCAACACACTCTCAATATTGGAGGAAAAAGGAAGAAGAAACTTCAACACCTAGTGTGGATTGCGGTGGTGTGGATCATTTGGATCGATAGGAAGAACAAACTTCAACACCTAGTGTGGATTGCGGTGGTGTGGATCATTTGGATCGATAGGAACAAAGTAATCTTTAGAGGGGGAACGGTTAATGTACCTCATATGATCCAACAAATTAAGCTCTTGTCATGGGGATGGTTCACAAATAGGGAGGGCATAAATTTGAATGTAAGATTTGAGAGCTAGTGTAATAATCTCAATCATTGTTTATCCTTAGTGGGATAGAATGTAATTGTATTGTAATTGGGTCGTGGTACCCCCTTGTACCCAAAATCAATAAAATATTTTGACTTATCAAAAAAAACTAACAGAACAAAAGAAACAAAAATTTATCATCTTCTATTTATTAATGGAATTAATACATTTACGACAAAATATTAAAAGGTGAGACTATAATACAAATATAAATAAACACTAATTTGAAAACGTTTCTATACGTACGTATCGAGGCAAACACTAAGTTCGCCAAAAAAATTCATTTGGAAAATAACTAGGCTTGGAAGGCTACATACCAATAAAACTTTGGAGGAAAAAGGAAAAAAAAAAACCAGTTTCACCTTTGAAAAGTAAACGAGTCTTGAAATGAAAAAGCACATTTTTTTTTGATATCGTGTTATTAGTGATCAATATTCACTAATTTTGCCGATAATTAATCTACGCAATAGAATCTGACTAGCCATGTGTACTTGACTTTGCCAATCCATACGATTCATTACTCTAAGTAGAATTTTTGTCACACCTAATACTCGAACTTGAGAGCAACCCTTCTCAGTAAAGCTAATCATATTTCTTTATTATTAACGATTATCCATATTTTATTTTTATACACGCATATAGTGTTCATCAATTAAAAAACACGCTTACAAGAATCACAATTTTAAGTTACTTAATTGGCCTTTTAGCACATGATTGACTTTCTTCCCGCCATGATTAATTAAAAGAAATTTATTCAGGACACATTCAATGAACGAAACATTTCTTTTTGCTTGATACAGGGATGTTTACAACACATTCTATCAACTTTTGTTTCATACACCGTGTTTGCTTTAGCTTTCTATTTATTTTAAGTGATTTACCAAGATCTTAGGATCCATTGTTGTGTTTAAATTAGTATATATATATATATATATAGCAAAAAGGTATACCCACTCCATAATATGCACCCACTAATTTATAGACCCTTTGGCCAAAACAAACTGTCCTTAAGGAGAGTTGGAGGGGCATTGTGTGTGTTTGGAGTGACCCTTTGGGATGGCATAGGGACACTAGTCTATCCAATATCAATTCTTGGCTTTACAATGGGATTGAAAGCATATCAATTGTTTAATTATAATTAATTTTTTTTTCATTTTAAGAAAACAAAGACTTGTTTATTAAAGAGGGAAATGATATCACAACAGAGAACATTTATTTTGTACCTACTTTTTATAAGTTGGTGATTGGGGGATTTATCTTTTCCTACTTATATGAAAAAGCTCCTTTCAAAGAAGATATATTTTGTAAAGAAAAACAATAATAGGCCATGAAGATTAAAGATTATTTTCTCTCCTTTCTAATAGCTAGTTGAATATGAAATGAACAAAATCTCCAACCCCATGCTTTACACAAATAATGTGTGCTACCTTTCAAAAAAAGAAATGTGCATTAGAAATAGAAGTGGGAATGATTAAAGTCTTTACTAGTAATGAATCAAGTCATGACAATGTCAATGTAAAGATCTATATCTTCATTGCTTTAAAGTTGAGTTAAGATATAGTTCAACTCACACTAGAGGAAAAGAATGTCAAAATAAGTGATTAAAATCGTAGTTGCGTTCAAGGCTTTAGGAATGTTGTATTTACTTTTTCGCTAACCTTTTAGTTAGACCGTGTCAATAAAATTCTAATTATTGAAAAATAAAATCCCTGAGTATTATGAAAATATAAGGGTAAATTAATTTGGTTGACTATAAATCCCCGAGTTTGTTCTGCAGGTGTCTACCACTCGAAAGAAGAAACACAAAAAGAAACTGGTTCAAAAAAACAGTTGACTATAACACTCGCTTTAAGATGAATTTTATCTCTGTTTCTTTTTTATCTAGCTTTTGTTAGTGAGTCATAGGTTTTTAGAAAATTAGTTTTTGGTCATTATTTGGTTGGTTTTATCTCCTGTCTTAAGGAAATAATCTTTATCTAACTTTTGTTAGCTGCTTTTGTAGCTTCTAATTGTTGTGTTTTAGGAGTATCTTTTAGGGGCTCTCTATTATTGACTGGGATTTAGCTCCTCTTTTTGCGAAGATCTTTGGCCTAGTCCGCTCTTGTGCTCTTCATTGTCTCATTTTCCCTTTTTTTAATTCTGGCAGGATGTCTGTTTGATTAAAAAAAATAAGGGTAAATTAATTAATGGCTCCTTCAAGTGTGCAAGACCTCTCTTATTGTTGGATCAAAACACCTCACATGAAGAAGAGGTTGCCGTTTTGTACAATTTTTTTGCCTGAGATAAGATTTTTTTTTTGTTTTTGTTACAATAGTAAGTTTGTTGTTTTCCTTAATTGTTTTTTTAACAACTTTTTTCTTAATTTTTGTTTTGTATCTAAACTTCTAACCAGAGGCAGACCTACCATCTAATGAGGGGGATATTGAGTGCAAGCCCAAAAAAAATTACACATACCCTCCTATAAAAAAAACTAGTTTGCACAACATGAAATTTTTTATTTTTTATTTGCATCTAAACCCTAATGTTTCACCGGTCTACACTGTACCCTCCTCACACAATCACTCGATCAATTCATCTCTCTAGTGTGTGCATAGAAGACAGTTGTGAGCTTTGTAATTTAATTAATTAATTAAATATATTAAAATTTTATATTTATTATATTTTTAGTGATGTGTGATTTTCAAAAATGTTGACTCCTCCGACTAGGAGTCCTAAATCCATCATTACTTCTAACACTAAGTTCTCCTTTAATATAGTTCATTTTGCATATAGAAAAGTTACTCTTTATATTTAGCCCCTCATGAAAAATAGGCAAACTATCTTAGAATTTTTTTTTATAAAAACAATAACAGTAATGGGAAAAATACAATAAATGAGAGAAATATAATTTGTAACAAAAATCAAATAGTTGGGTTAGGTTCACTCCAAACGCCCGTTAAGAGGCCTAAGCTTTTCACACTCAAATATTAATCAAAGATTGTGTAGTACAATCTTCTATTTGCAGATTTTGTTCTATGGAGAGAAAGATGAGTCTGAGATTCTCATTACTAGAAAAAGGTAAAATAGCGATGGAAATTTAACGATGGAATATGGCAAAATTTATCTCTAATTCCTTTCTAAGCATTTGTGATGCTAAATTTGTAAATCAATTTTATTTTTTCGTCTTTAAATTTCATCGGTATTCCAATTTTTGTTAGAAGTGTCTACTGGAGTGGGGAGAACTTTTTTTCCCAACAATCTACTAGAGGGGCGAGCTTGATTTTATTAATAAATATTCACTAGTGCAGAAAAAATATTTAGCATCGGTTATTTTGGATGTTTAGCATCGGTTATTTGCCGATGTTAAATCTCGCGATGCTAAATGTATCACTTTTAGCATTAGTTATTTAACCGATGCTAAATGTTACCTTTAGCATTGAGTTTAGAAAAATACGATGCTAAATAGTGTTTCGTAAGTATTTTTGTTGTCTGAAAACAAACGTTTAACATCGATTGTTTTAGATACCCGATGCTAAATGTCATTTTTTGTGAAATTTAGCATCGGTTGTTTTAAATAATCGATGCTAAAATGTCATTTTCTGTCACATTCAGCATCGGTTATTTGAAACAACTGATGCTAAATGTCATTTTTTTGTGACATTTAGCATCGATTATTTAAAACAACTGATGCTAAATGTCTAGTTCTTTTGTTTTTATTTTCTTTATTTTTAATCCAAACCAATCGACTAATTTATAAGAACCTGTATAGATCTTTCGAGACATCCACGTATAATAAATTTATCAAAATGCTTCGAATTCCATTTAAATTAATATCTTACATTTAGAAACCAAAAGAGCAACAACATCTGTTCAAAATGTGGTATCCACCATAAGACACTTTGGGGGATCCTTTTCCTACTTTACAAGTTTTGATTCAACCAAACAGTTTCCCACTAAATGCAACAAATGTTTCTAAAATACAAATTAAACTAGTAAATAAAAATTATGTATTAAGTTGCTCTGCACGAATCTTCAACAAAATAGAGTAATTTTGCGAGAGTATTTTTGGAAAGGTTTGTAACTATTATAGTTGGTGGGATTTTTTAGTTGGCATTGTAACCTCCTCTAACCATTATATAGAGTCTTAACATTACCTTTGTGAATTGACAATTTTTTTTACCTTATCTCATTATGACAATTTTACTACTAGCACCTATGCATCATATATCTTGTATGACATTTATCAAACTTAATTAAAACGATGAAAATTTCATTAAAAATATAAACTTAATTTGGTAAAGTAATGCATTTTAAACATTGATGGTTATATCGTCAAAAGAAAAATTTGTATCTAAATATGCACTACGCCAGAATTGTAAAAAGAGATCGCCACCTTTAGTAGCGTTTATAAAAAAAAACGCTAGCCATTTTAATAACACGCTACACCATTAGTAGCGTTTTAAAATAAAACGCTACCTATTAGGTAACACGCTAGACGGATCCTAGCGCTTTTACTCAAAAACGCTAGCAAATTAGAAAACACGCTAGACGGATCCCTAGCGCTTTTATTCAAAAACGCTAGCCAATTAGAAAACACGCTAGATAGATCCTAGCGTTTATTAGAAAGCGCTAGCTATTTAGAAAACACGCTAGACAGATCCTAGCGCTTTTATTCAAAACGCTAGCCAATTAGAAAACACGCTAGATAGATCCTCTAGCGTTTTTATAAAACGCTAGGTATTTAGTAAACACTCTAGACATATCCTAGCGCTTTTACACAAAACGCGCTAGGTATTTAGAAAACACGCTAGATAGATCCTAGCGTTTTTAGAAAACGCTAGGTATGGTTAAATAATTTTTTTGTTTCCCATTGAGCTACTTCCTCTTTTCATTAACACTCTTACCCGAAAACGCAAAAATCACTCACCCGAAAACGCAAAACCCTAACACCCTAACTCAAATTAACATCATCTCTCTCAACGAAAATCATCTCTCTCGGTGAACATCATCTCTCTCACTCGGACAACATTGGTGAGTTTTACATTCCTTTCTCTGCTTCTTGTTAGATATTAATTGTGGGTTCTAGTTTAGAAATATATTAGTTTTGTCACTTGTGCACAGTGAGACTCTTCTTCTTTTTTTTCACCACTAGCCTCTTCTTGTTACACATAAATTAATTGTTTGGAAGACTAGACTATATGGTTCCTTTGTCTTGACCAAAGGACCGAGAATAGAAATAGAATATGATATAGATATAGCTTGGGAAAATAAGGAGTGGAATTGAAAAAATTTAAAAGAGGAAATTTTGTTTGTTTTTATATGAATTGATTCTTCATTATATTGAATTGCTTGATGGGTCATATGTTAAAGTTCTCTTCTCGAGATTTTATTATAAATATTTGGCAATTATGGATAGAAATTGGATGTCCGATAATCGTGCATCCAAGGAGTATGCATTTGGAGTGGATTATTTTGTGAGTTTGTCTTTGTTGAGCGTTTAGGGACTTCTAGTGGTATGAAATGTCCTTGTTTAAGGTGTTGTTATGTAAAATCGATTCTTTGCGAGAGGAGTTGACCACGACATTTAAAGGCGAATGGAATTGATCAAAGTTACACTTGTTGGATAATGCACGGTGAGAAAAAGGTGAATCTTCAAATATGAATGATATTAGTAAGAGATATGCGCCACGGTTGACACCGAACACATTCATTTGATGCGAACGAATTTGAAGAGATGGCAAAGGTGGTTGAAGAGGATCTTAATGATTGTCTGAAATGTTTGAGAAGTTGATAAGCGATGCAGAGACACCATTGTATGCGGGTTGTAATGAATTCACAAAATTATTGGTTTGTGATCAAGTTGTATAACTTGAAAACTCGCCACGGATGGACGGATAAGAGCTTTACTGATTTACTCTCACTACGAAAGAAATGTTGCTGAAATGATAATGTGCTTCCTTCTCGGACGTATGATGCAAAGCAAATGTTGGGAGTCTATTGGCTTGAACTATGAGAAGATACACGCTTGTCCGAATGATTGCATTTTATTTCTGAATGAACATGCGTTGTTAAAGTCGTGTCCTAAATGTAATGCACCGCGATATAAGAAGAAAGAGTCTGCTCCACAAAAGGTGTTGTGGTATTTTCCTATAATTCCTCGATTTAGGCGCATGTATCGTAGTTCGAAGATGCAAAACACTTGACATGGCATGAGGATGAAAGGATTAAAGATGGTATGCTCGACACGTGATTCTCCGCAATGGAAAAAATCAATATTGAGTATCCTAATTTCGGGATGACCCGAAAACCTCGCCTTGCATTGTCTGGCGATGGATTTAACCCGCACGGTATCGAGTAGCTCCCACAAGATACATGGCCCGTGATTTTGGCGATTTATAACTTATGCGTAGTGGCTTTGCATGAAACGCAAATATATGATCTTTGTCTTTGTTAATTTACGGGCCCAAAAACCAGAAATGATATTGATGTATACTTGGCTCCTTTAATTGAAGACTTGAAGCAAATGTGGGAGGCTGGGTAGAGGTGTATGATGGGTTCGAGAGAAGAAAGTTTCACCACGAGGGCTATGATCTTTGGCACAATGCGACTTTCCCGCATACGGCAATCTATCCGGCACAGAACAAAGGGGCGTGTGCATGCCCTATATGTGAAGACAACACGCAGTTGGATGTGGTTGGAACATGGTAAGAAGAATATCTATCTTGGTCATCGTAGGTTTTTGCCATCAACTCATCACTATCGATTGTGGAGAAAGGCATTTGATGGGAATCTGAAACACGTAGAGCTCCCCGCCTTTGTGAGGCGACAGTGTATTTGAAAAGGTGGAAGATTTGAACATTAAATTTGGGAAGCCTTTTGCGGGAGAGATTGCCAAACGGGGTGGAAGAAAAAGTCGATTTTCTTTGAGTTGCCATCTTTTAAGTCATTATATGTAAGGCATTTCATTGATGTGATGCATGTTGAAAAGAATGTCTTGAAAGTGTCATTGGTACCTTACTCAATATGCCGGGTAAGACTAAAGATACCATCAACTCAAGGTTGGATTTGGTTAGTATGGGTTTGAGACACGAATTGGGTCCGGTAAAGAAGGGTACACGTATATCTCTACCTCCGTGACTCATACTCTATCTAGAAAGGAGAAGATGTCTTTTGTGAGTTTCTTCATGGAGTTAAAGTTCGGAGGATACTCTTCAAATGTGGCGACTCTTGTATCGATTAAAGACCTCAAGTTAAAGTCTCTAAAGTCCCACGATTGTCATGTTCTCATGGAGAATTTGCTACCCATTGGTATTCGATCCATTTTGCCTAAGAAAGTCGCGTCGGACCTTAACCAAACTTTGTTTATTCTTTAAGGCGATTTGTAGTAGAGTGATTGACCACGGAAAGTTGCCAACATTGCAAAGAGAAATTCTTGTCACTTTGTGTGAGCTTGAGATGTATTTCCCACCTTCCTTTTTCGACATAATGATTCATCTAATAGTTCATCTGGTTAGAGAGACACAATTGTGTGGCCCATGTTACATGAGATGGATGTATCCGTTTGAGCGTTACATGAAGATATTAAAAGGATATGTGAAAAATCGATCACGACACGAGGGTTGTATTGTTGAGCGCTACATAGTTGAAGAGGCTATTGAGTTTTGCACGGCTATCTATCTAGTCTTGAATATTACGTGGGATTTGCCAAGTCTCGTCATGCGGGAAGGATTAGTAAAGGGATGACAGGAAATAAATTAGTGATGGTATCAAGGAAAGAACTAGAGCAAGCACACTTGTACGTTCTTCACAATGATAGTGAGGTTGATTCATATGTTGCCAAGCACAAGGAGATTCTTAAGAGTCAATTCCCTGGGAAAGAAGCAAGTTTGGTTAGCAAAAGAACACAATAGGAGTTTCATAGTGTGGCTAAAACATCACATTGATGGTGAGTGTGTTTGAATCCTACTTGATTTCAAAAGATTGAGATGGTTAGCAAAAGGTCCAAATATACATGTCTTCTCTTACAACGGCTATCTAATGAGCGAGTGCACTTTCTATACAAAAGAACAAGATGATCGAGTAAAATGCAAAATAGTGGGGTGACTCTTGTAGCTCATTCTATGCATGCATCCAGTGCAAAGATAGAAATCCCATATATGCGAATATGTCTTACTTTGGCTTCATTGAACACATATGGGAGTTGGATTACAATATGTTTCAGAGCCCGTGTTCAAATGTGAATGGGTTGACAATAATACTGGTTTACAGATTGATGAATTAGGGTTCATGCGGGTGAATTTCAACAAGTTAGGATATAAAGATGAACCTTTTATTTTAGCATCGCAAGCTCAACAAGTGTTTTATGTCACTGATCCAGTTAATATCAATTGGTCTATTGTTCTATTGGTGACAAAAAATTTGTGTATAACAACGATGATGATGAAGCACCCGATGATGTTGGTGTTGAGGGCGACCCGTTCTTGAGAACATCGGAACCAATAATAGGGAAAATACTTCTATAGAGGATGTTGTATATTTTAGAAAAGATCATAATGATGGAATTTTTATTCGTCGGAAAAAAAATACCAAGACGCGAATTGCAAACAAAATTTTATCTAGGAAAAGGAAAAGGTAATATAGACTTAATGATTTCTCGTTATTTTTTATTAATAGATAATTATTATATTGTTTTTGTAAATTTAACAATAACATGGATTATGTTATATTGCAGTCGATGACATCACTTAGTGATCATGAGATCTAGTGGTCAAGACAGGTAGTCATTTATGTTATATATGGTATAGCTTTAATTTGTAGCTACTTTTGAGTTTCATAATGTAAGTTACTTATGATGTTGTATGATTTGTAAACAAAAATATCTATTAATAGGTTGAATTTTGTGTGTATCTATATATTGGATTGTAATGATATTGGCTGAATTTTGTTGGAATGATATTTGATGAATTTTCTTTGAAGGAATGAATTAATAGGTTGTAATTAAAAGGAGAATAAACAAAAATAAAAAAATAATTAAAAAAATCAGTCAATAGGTAGCGTTTTAGAGTGAAAACGCTAGAAATGAAGTTAAAAATTCATTCAATACCTAGCGTTTTAAAGTTAAAACGCTAGGAATTGTAAATAGAGCTAGAGGATCCCTAGCGTTTCTGACGCTAGGAATGCTAATAAAAGGTGCTATAGCATCCCTAGCGTTTTACATAAAACGCTAGGAATGCTAATAAAGGTGCTATAGCATCCCTGGCGTTTTTGAAAAAACGCTAGGAATGCTATAGCACCTTTTACTAGCATTCCTAGCGTTTCTGAAAACGCTAGGAATGGTAAACACGCCGCTAGTTGATCCCTAGCGTTTTACATAAAACGCTAGGAATGCTAGTAAAGGTGCTATAGCATCCCTAGCGTTTTTACAGAAAACGCTAGGAATGCTATAGCACCTTTTACTAGCATTCCTAGCGTTTTACAGAAAACGCTAGGAATGGTAAACACGCGCTAGTTGATCCCTAGCGTTTTATGTAAAAACGCTAGGAATGCTATTAAAATTTTTACAAGGCGCGCCTCTCATCTCCTCACACACTCACGTACAACCCGAACTCATCTACCTAACTTTTCTCCACGAACAACCCGAAACTCATCTTCGTTCATCGTTGCCTTTGCGAACCTCCACGACCCAGGAAACCCTCTTCGTTCATCTTCGTTCATCTCCTTGGTGCTACGACCCGAAAACCCATAAACGCGACCCAGAAAGCGTAAAACGCGAAAACCTATCCTCTTCGTTCATCTTCTCTCTCGTTGGTGCTATCTTACCACGCACTCACTCCCATTTGTTTCCTTTTTCGCACTCTCTCTCCCTTTCAAAAGGTATTTACTGCACTCACGTACTCTCCACCTCTCTCACTTGCAATGACTATTTGTTATGGTTTTTTATGGTTTGTTATGTATCTTTTGTATGGCTTTCTCTGTTACTTAGCTCAATGTTGTATCTAATTAGTTGTTAGATTAGTCTAGCTTAGATAGCATTATTAACTTGACTAGTGCATGGCTTTCCTAGTGTATGGCTTTCTCTGTTTACTCTAGGTTACTTAGTGCATGGCTTTCTCTGTTTAGTGCATGGCTTTCCTATATATGTTTAGTACTCTAGGTTATATACTTAGTGCATGGCTTTCCTCTGTATGTTTACTCTAGGTTACTTAGTGCATGGCTTTCACTTTGTTACTTAGTGCATGGCTTCTTCTATATTTTGTTAAGTGTTTGTTGGTTCTAAACAATTTTAAAGCTAAAACTCACTGAGTCTATTTCATTTGGGTCATTGCAAGTCAGATGACATCACATAGTGATCACGAGAGTAGTCAGGGTGGTGATGGGGGTGATAGAAACACAAAGAAGTTCACTCCCAGAGGAATTACATCGAAAAGAATATCGTCAATCGGATAAGTAAAGGACACGAGAAATATAAGGTAAGTTAATTACTAATTATTAATGTTGTTCTCTACCTTTCCAAGTTATCTAATTATTTAATGATTTAATTATTTAAGGTCCGATGGAGTGTTAAAGGTTTGCCAATTGGAACAACGGCACAAATTTAATTAGCTTTATTGGTACTAAGGTGAAGCAAATCTTTCCAATTTCAATTAAAAGTTGGAATGAGAAAGATAATCGAGTTTTGCCTAAACTAAAAGATGATTTTGGGACTTAATACGGTATATAATTTTAGACCTCTTTAATAATCTTATTTAGTGATTTTTAGTTATATTTATTTAATCCATTTTTATGTATAACTAGAAACACTTTGATGTCGATGAGTCCCGAAGAGATTGAATCTCAAGGAAGCGGGAAGGTTGCATAGGGCTTACAGAATCGATGTGGGGAAAAAGTATTCAAACGTCCCGATGGGACCATCAGATTTGGAGCCTCCAAAGATTGTATGCGGAATTATAACTAAGGAGGATTGGACCAAATTTGTAGATATACGCACTCTGAGATCCGGATTTCTGGTTAGTATATTAATTATTTAAGTTATATATATATTTCACAAGTAGATATCATTCATTAATGTATACTTATCTTTTTAAATAGAAAAAGAGCAAAGCGAATAAAGAAAGAGCTTCTAATCCCGAGTACCCTTATAGAGGAGGTTCTAGTGGATATCAAATTCTCGAAGAAAGATTGGTAAGACACAATTAGTTTAATTTATTATGATTTAATTAATCTTTTAATTTACAGTTGATTAACAATTATTAAACTTAAATAGTTCTTGGAAGAGGGAAAGATCCAACTCAAGAATCCTTGATCGCATGCGATTGTGCAGTTAGAGGCCCGACAAAACAAGGATGGGGAGATTGTGGATCCGAAAACTAAGGAGGTCAAGGACAAAATTGTAAGTATTCCAAAATTCATGAAAAAATTGCAAGTTGGAATTTGTGTCGACTATATTTTTAATCCGTTACTCGATTTTTTTGACACGTGAACATATTTTTTATTGTCGATTAAATTTCGTTGACACTTGTTTATTATTTCTATCCGTTACTCGATTTTTTTGACACGTGGACATATTTTTATTGTCGATTAAATTTCTTTGACACTTGTTTATTATTTTTATCCGTTACTCGATTTTTTTGACACGTGGACATATTTTTTTATTCTCGATTAAATTTCTTTGACACTTGTTTATTATTTTTATCCGTTACTCGATTTTTTTGACACGTGGACATATTTTTATTGTCGATTAAATTTCACTTGACACTTGTTTATTAATTTTATCCGTTATTTATGTTTGTGCATCGAAGAAAGCATATCACAATCAGTATCACAAGGAGATTTAACAGATTGTGATGGTCACCAAGATGTCCTTGCTCGTGCCTTGGGAAGGGAAGAGAGAGACAGTCGTCGGATTAGAGGTTATGGATATGGGATTCCTCAGACAAGCGTGTTTGGGCCAAAGAAGAGCCAAAGCAAGGGTGCGGGGGATTGTAAAGTCATGGCGGAAAAGTATGACGAGCTATCCAAGAATGTTCTTTGTGCTAATGGAAGAGAGACAGGATGTTTAAGCGACTCTTGGCACAAAGGATTGGTGCACCATCCCCTGCTGCACCACCCCTGCTTTGAACCTATTGAGTCTGCTGCACCCCCCATAGCGCCTTGAGATAGTTTGCACCATCCCTTCAACACGTGTATTTAACAAAACTCGACTGTTTTTTGTACATATGTATTTGATAAAATTATCATGTATATTTATTTTTCTTTATAATTGATTTAGGATAAGCGTGAATGTGAGCTATATATTGCAAACCCACATCGAAAGGTTGCGAGTGGGTTTGATATGTAACCAATTGAGTGCCACATCGCACAATCGTGGCCATGCACGAAAACCATTTGAGAGTTAGGGTAGACTATTCAATAGAGGGTCTGCACCATTGCTGTTCCAATTGCTAATGCGGATATATTTCTCGTGGATCAAGCACTTAGTACTTTTGTGGCATGGCTTTGAACAACTTGTCGTTGTAAGTGACAATATTTTTGTTAATAATTAAATGACTATAATGTGTGTTAACTAACTAGCTAATTAATCATTTTTTAATATATACTAGGTACCCCATGTGTCCCGACCTTCCCTTCCATGAAAGTGTCCCAACCTTCCCTTCCACTACCAAACTCTCCCGACCATCTTCTATCTGACCAGATCCAACATGTTGGTCAATTTCCCAATGATGAATTCGAACTACATCGATTCTCTAAAGGTCCACATTCAAAAAATGAACCAGGACGACCAAATTTTTACTGCTTGGATAACATTGTGGGCTGGAGCAGTTGGTAATGATCAACATCGAGGATATGAAAGCTATAGTTGAGATGGATTGGGCCACTTTACATCGATATTAGAGTATACGGGTATGTATTAAATTATTTGTACACAATAGTTGTTTATATTAGAGTATATATATGAGGATCTGAAAGTTGTATATATATTATTTATAGGTTTTTGTACAATGATAAATCTTACGGTCCCTTCTCAGCGGACACGAAGTATTTCTTCTTGTGTCCGGCTTGTATCGTTGTGTTTAAGCAAGGTAATACAGAGGAACGTATTACTGTGATTAAGAGTGAAGTACAAAGTTATATCCATTCACGCTTCATGGAAGCCAAGCATTTGAAGGGCGACTCTTTATTTTTGGCACCACTCAATAATGGGTGAGAAATTTAGTCTTCAATCACTTGTTTAATTATTTTGAGGATTGTATTATAGTGTAAATTAATGTGTACTCATTCGTTCTTCATTTACTTGCAGGCAACATTGGGTACTCTTTGCAATAAACCCTAAGCAAAATGTTGTCTATTATCCGGATTCACTTCAAGGCCATTACAACGTCTCTACGAAGACTTCGTAGAATCGGTTGAGAGGTGTGTATGTGTAACCCTCTCATTTTAATTTGTATAATTTAATATATGTATTTTGTTCAACTTAACGTTATATATATATATGTATGACGTTACGATTGCTTTGAAAGAATACTTGGGATTATCTACGACTAAAACAAGATGGCTACCCATAATCGTAAGCTTTTTAAGAATCATTCTTATAATTTTAATTGATTTTTGGTCATAAAAATGTGACAATTAAGTTATAATCTTTTGCTTTGTAGTGTCCTAAACAACCAAATAGCAATGATTGTGGGTACTATGTTATGAGGTATATGAAAGAGATTATCACTCATGACAAAGTAACAATCCCAACCAAGGTAACTACTTAGATTTATTTTTATATTGATATTATAATACTTACTCACATTTAATAAACATTTTAATTCTAATTTTATTTCATTTTTTTCTCGATATTTTCCGACTTCAAAAAAATCCAGAATTACTCTCTTTGAACAACTTACAGCAATCGTGGGGAGTGGTGCCATTTTGTTTCTAGCTTTTTGTAGCAAGTTTTGAGATTCATAATAGTTTAGTTATTATTTATGTTGTATATATTGGATTTATATTATGTTGTAAGTACTTCTTAGAATGATATATATTGGATTGGAAATATTATTTGATGAATTTTGTTGATGAATTTTGTTTGAATGATATATTGGATTGGAATGTATTTTCTGAATTTGTTGAAAAGGGAATGAATTTATAGGTTGTAATTAAAATGGAGAACAAACCAAAATAAAAAATATTTAAAAAAATTCAGTCAATAGGTAGCGTTTTAGAGTGAAAACGCTAGAAATGAAGTTAAAAATTATTCAATACCTAGCGTTTTAAAGTTAAAACGCTAGGAATTGTAAAGAGGAGAGCTAGAGGATCCTAGCGCGTTTCTGACAAACTAGGAATGCTAATAAAGGTCTTATAGCATCCCTGGCGTTTTATATAAAGCGCTAGGAATGCTATATAACATCCTACTGCGTTTTATATAAAAAGCGCTAGGATGCTATAGCACCTTTTTACTAGCATTCCTAGCGTTTTATATAAAACGCTAGGAATGTTATAACATCCCTAGCGTTTTATATAAAACGCTAGGAATGCTAGTAAAAGGTGCTTTATAGCATCCCTGCGCTTTTTATAAAACGCTAGGTATGGTAGTAAAAAGGGCTATAGTATCCCTGGCGTTTTAATTTAAAAACGCCAGGAATGGTAGTAAAAAGGAGCTATGGGATCCTGGCGCTTTTTTTTAAAACGCTAGGAATGGTAGTAAAATGAGCTATGGGATCCCTAGCGTTTCTGAAAACGCTAGGAATTGTAAAAAGTATTTGGGTCAATGGCTAGCGTTTTATATAAAACGCTACGTATGTCTAAAACACGCATTTGGGTAAATGGCTAGCGTTTCTTAAACGCTACTAATGGGGTGTGCGCATTAGTAGCGCCAACTTCTCTAGCGTTTTAAAAAGCGCTACTAATCCCAAAAAAAGCCGACAAATCTTATGATCATTTGGCGTAGTGATGATATGTCATACAACTGAAAACTCGTAAAAGAAATCCTGAATTTAAGGATCCTGAAAAAATCAAATGTTGCTAGCACCAAATGATCTTCTTGAATCCATTGATGATATTAAGAGATAGCTTTCATACTTAGTTTAGTTAGGTATGAAAAAGAGAGTTAAAAAAATTAGGGATTCAGATTAATTTAAACCACACGGAAGTGCAACGTCGTATAACAAATTAACTCTAACAAATAAGCATCCTAATATGATTCTGAGTTTCTCATATAAGTTGGGAAAGGGAGAAAAGAAAATAAAAAGAGAAAGAGATGAAAGGTAGACTTGCCTGGAGTATGTAAAAGAGAGAAACCCAAAACCAAAACTCTCACACCCACTTCACAATTGCAGTTGCATTCAACCTGCGAGAGAGTGAGTAACAGTGGTTCAACGAACGACATTGATATGGCGAACAACGGTGGTACACGAATAGTGGTCGAATGCAAAGAGAGAATGATATGCTATAGAAAAGCACAAAAAGAGTGAGATTTGTGAAAAAGTGTTTTCAAGAAAAAAAGTTTTAGGAACGGAAGAGCATAGAAAAGAAAAGAGGGAAATAACACTAGAAAAGAAAAGAGGGAAATAAAACATATAATTAGTGGGGGTTTAACCCCCCTTTAAGTTAAGGCCTTTATTTTTCTCACCTCCCTCAACATCAATCCCACCCCCATATTTCAAAAAAACCCAATACTACCCCTGCCTTTTAAAAAAAAAAATTAAAATTAAAATTTTCGGAATTACCTCAAAATAAGGTAATTCTAGTTCAAAAAAAAATTAAAATTTCGGAATTACCTCTAAAAAAGGTAATTCCGGTTCATAAATCATGAAAAATTTCGGAATTACCTCTAAAAAAGGTAATTCCGAAATTTTTAATTTTTTTTTTTAAGTTTGTATATTAAATTAATATTTAAACGCGTTTTATTTTGGAAATATGATACGAACGGTTTACGATTTAAATAACAATACGTCAAATGACTAACATAAAAAAAATATAATGTACAAATACAACTATGGGTCCAAAATGTTTAACAATGACTGAAAATAAGCACGTGAAGTAGGTGAGCAGGCGACATGTAGGACATCCGGGTCAATCACGTTCTCTCTGCACCTCTCTCCTCATATGTCTCTAGGACAACGGGCTCTGATGATATGGTGGATCCCGAGCCGCTCTGGCCGTGGCTCGCTCGCACCGAGTAAGACGCACCACAGTTTACTGGATCGTACCAAGGAAGGTAATCGGGGATCGCACTTCGCCGTGGTAGCCCGCCGATCTACTAGCTCGCCAAAAGTCCGTGCCCGAATCGATACATGAGCAACCCACGTATGATCTGTCCGCGAGAGGAGGATTACCCGAAATGGGTGGAAGAGGATCCTCTCAGACGCGTGCGAACCGCCAACGCACCACATGCGGCATGTAGGGAGCATGGCGTCATCGCCCCAAAGCAACCAACCTCAGAATGCGGATATGTTCGACAAAGGAACATAGTGCATGTGGTCTGCATAAGGGGTGATGATGACATCCTCACCATAGAGCATCTATCCGCTGCCTAAAGTCCACCAACTTTACTTTATCCAGCTTCTTGTTCCCCAAGCTGGTGGCACGTGGCTGATACGTCCTAGCTAACACTTTCCGACCAATGACGGTGGGAAAGTGCTCGTAGATCCAGCAATGAAATAATTAAATCAAAAAATAATCAGTTATTAATATATGAGTAATTTAATTAAAAGCTTTAAATTAAAAAAATAAATAAATGATTACCTGGAGTAGTGTCACGTATCCGCCGAACTGTTTGGTCGAATAAAAGACCGCTTTAAATCGGTGGGTGTAGAGTAATCGAGAGCGGCTATACCCCAAGACCACCGCCACATCGCTTTGAAGATCCTGAGGCGGATACATCCACCTCACGCACTAATGTGTGACTCTTGTCGGCCCGGAATGGTGGTGCCTAACGAAAAGAGCATGTAGCACCGTGCAACCTGCTCATAAGCACCCCGTGCCATGTTCTCCCTGTAGGAGTCCTCTACACAGGAGATCCTCGAGATCATCGCCCTGTTATCCTTAAGCTCTGGATGACGATGCTCGATCCATGCCCAAATCTGTTCCCGACCAATCAAGAGCTCTGAATAGAATCAAAATCTGGCATGTGGTCCAATGGGCTGCCATCCAGCGGCAAGTGGAGTAGCACGGCCACATCGTCCAGGGTGACCGTCATCTCCCCAAAGGGCATGTGGAATGAGCAGGTCTCAGGATGCCACCTCTCCACAAAAGCAGATATCAACTCATGGTTGATTGCCCCCAGAGATGTGATGTCCAACTCTGAAAGCTTAGCCTGACGCAACCAGTGCTCTATCTGTGGGTGGTGCTCGGTAGGTCTAATTCTAGGAAACTTCTGGCCGTGAGATACAACCTTTAGTTTCCGAGGCTGAAAAAATTAAAATTAAACCATACGTTATTAAAAATAATTAATTAATTGTTGTTAAGTAAAATTAAAATAAAGAATTAAAATAGTACCTCGCCTCTATCTATCCAGGACGCGCAGTGCGTATCCCAGTGTAAATATAAGGGTGTGTGATCCACAGCTGGGGCAGGCTGAACCTCCTCCTCCTCCTCCTCCTCCGATCTTTGGCGCGCGCTCTCTGCGCCCTCGGCGCTCGAAGCATGCCCAACACTCTCCGAGCCTCTGTAAAGTGTCCGGAGAAGAGTCACTGCTACTCTTGGCCTCCCAGAGAATGCTCGCTGCTCGTCGTCGCGTCGGTGCGTGTCTTTGCTCGAAGACTCTGCTCGCGCTACGTTTTCTGATCGTCTACTCGCCACTGTTAAAAAAATAAATGTAATTAGAAAATATTAAAAATTGAAAAAAAAAATTGGATTTTCGGAATTACTGGGTAATTCCGAAAAGAATTTCGGAATTACCTCAGAAGGGAGGTAATTCCGGTTCATATTTTCGAACCGAATTACCTCCCTTACGAGGTAATTCAAATTCTTCGAATTACTCGATAATCAAAAAATCTAACCGATTTACTTACTTTTTTCGAAATTATGAAATGTGAAATGTGATTTTTGTAAATTTTCAGGGGTATTTTTGTCCGTTTGGGTAATTATGGGGGTGGGATTGATGTTGAGGGGGGTTAGAAAAATAAAGGCCTTAAGTTAAACCTAAATTTCTAGTGAGCAAACCATAAAGTGCCATTTTAAGTTTATTTTAATGGGGTTTTTAAAACCCCCGCAAAAAGGCACCGCAATTTATCTATTTTTTTATAATGTATGTTTCAACCTAATTCAATTTTGTTCCATAATTAGCTTAGTTCTTCTTATCAATTGTGCTCATCCTCATTGGTAATGGCCTCTCTTCACTACTATGTTGTGTTTCTTTTAACTTATTGTTCGATTGGTCCTTCACTGTTAAGTCATGGGTATTGTAATAAGTCTTTAAATCTCGGGTGAGATCTTTTTGGGTTGATGCAAAGACATTGTATTATGTACTTTTTCTGTCTAGTTTTTCAAGCAAGTAATTTTGTGTATCCTTCACAATCCTCCCTAAAAGGTGGGTGGAGCATGTGCGTTATCATGCTGGAACTAAACTATATTAATCGAACTACTAGTTTTCGGATAGTCTCTCAAAATGTGGTGTGAATTCTCATTGGGAAAAATTCCCACATTTAGTTTCCGACAACACCTCGAACAGTATTACCTCTGATGGAGGGAACTTGCGGGACACCAAAATAAAAGGTGGCAATTTAATTTATGTCAAAATTTCAAAGTTCAAATCTTATGTTGTATTTTTTGTTTTTTAGAGTAGAAATTTTAGGTGAGTTGGACTCTAGGGGGTCACTAAGGTCGAAACAGACCTCAATACTCTTTAAACGCTAATAGATGTACTAACAGATCACCCACCAAATAGGTCCTTACGCTGGTAGAGGGAGCTGAATTCATGCTCTTGCAAACAATTAGCTAACTCCTTACCAACTGAGCCTAACATTACACTTTTTGTGATTATTATAATATAATCCAAAACCCAGAAACTTTTCTTTCAAACATGAAGAAGTTGCAAGAAGGGGGTCGAGGGTTCAAATCCTGGAAATTAACATTTCCACAACTCTCTAACTAATTACTAATCACTAACATTTGCCTATAAAAAATATCTTAAAACTATTTAATTTGAATGAATTGGGAAAAATAGTCTATCCCCTCACTGTAAATTTTTTGTAACCAAAAAAGAATTGAGAAAATAGAAACTAATAATAGAATATCCATATATGACTCCGCAATAATTTTTTTCCAAAGCAATTTATAATTTAATTTTTTGTTTTTGACCAAAACAAATTCACTTCATTACATTAGCAATAATGTGTGTAATACAAGTTGGACTGAAATAATGAAAATAGGAGCTAGCGAAAAGTCTTGATGCTCTAGTAAGGTGATGAAAACAAAAAATTTCTTTGCATACGAAAACAAGTTAATCCTATAGTTTGGACATTAAGATATAAAATTATTACAATATGAGATATGATAGCACCAAAGTCTGAATTGTTAGACGTTGCTTTATGTTTATTGCGTTCACCACCGATAATTTAATTCTTAAAAATTCCATCTTAGTTTTAAAAATAAAAATTTGTTTAGCGCATTGGTTGTTTCGAAGATGAACTTTGTTGACGAGATAATAGCATTTTTTGACAGAACAATATGATAACATTAACAAAAATGTTATTTGGACATTGAGTTTTAGACAAAAATAGACAAAAACCAACTTACAACACCAATTAACCAAGTTTTTTAGACAATTAACCAACCTGATTTTTCACAATTTTCGAGGCGTTGATTAAAAATTTGGTTAATTGATCACTTGGCTAATAGTCTAAAAAACTTGGTTAATTGGTGTTGTAAGTTGGTTTTAATTTGTCGATTTTTGTCTAAAATCTGATGTCCATATAACATTGTTGTAACATTAATAATTTCATAAAGACAAAAGCTTTCCAAGACCAAGTAAATAATTGAAAGAATTTATGAAAATAATACATGATAAGAATATTTAAAAAAAAAAGTTAGATTATTTTGTTTCTTGACAGAACAAGTAAATAGCATTTTTTGACAGAACAATCTCATAGCATTTCTAATATTGTAAAGACTTGTCCTTCATTGTTAGTTGCTTTGGCAAGTTCAATGACATTGGGATGTTGACTCCCGAATTTTAATCCAGAGTGATAAGAGCGATAGTGTGTGTGTCTTTGTGTTTATTAGTCGTCTCTCTCTAAGTAAACAAAAAAAAATATTGTAAAAGACTAAGTAAACTAAAAAATATATTGTAAAAGTTGGGAATACAAATAATTTTCAACATACATATGCATATTTAAATAGTTAATTATTTAATTCAGAAACTTATGACATAAGTTTTAACATGATATATTTATTAAATAAACATTTTTTCTATTAAAACATATTATTAAATACAACGTACAGATGATACTCCAACTAGTTTAAAGTTTTTTCCTGGTTCATAAAGATTAATCAAAAATAATAATAATAATAATAATAATAATAATAATAATAATAATAATAATAATAATAATAATAAGACTGAATAATACAAGAAAAAGAGGGTCAATACACACACCTCAATCAAAAAACAATAAAACAGCCCCGACAAAAGTTTTTTGATTTTTTTACCCCACGCTCTTTACTTATACCCCCACATAATAGTGAAACCCCAAAATACCCTTAACAAAACATATTTTTTTTAAATTTTTTATATCAATCGTATATATGTTCATTGAACATATATACGACCCTAACATTTTGGCCATCGTATATATGTTATTGACGTACGATTGGTGTTATGGAAGGCCAATATCGTATATACATTTTGTGGGGGTATATACGATGCCTAAATATATAGGATCGTATATATGTTCCATCAAATGTATATACGATACCCTTCAATTTAGTTAACAGTTGTAATTTGATCAACGATGTAGATATGGATAACTAAACACGTGCAATTACAAAAAACGTGGTACAATAATAAATACGAAACACGTGTGAATCTATAATAATAAATATGATCGGTACAATAATAAATACGAAACACGTGTGAATTGGCAAAACGATCGGTATAGGGATCCAATCATGAAGCAGACTCTGGTGATCGGTTATGAAGCAGACAGGAGGCAACAGACAGGTAGAAGAGATCCAAAAATCAGTTTTCGAGCAACCTACTCTGATTGTAATGAAACCACGACCATTAAATCCGAAAAAAAATCAATGACCAAGACTCCCGTAGAAGAGACTTCTTACGGGACTACGGGATCAAAATCCCAAATTCCTCGTTTACTATTTTTTATTAATTTTTTAATTTTTCATAGTCTCCAAAAAATCTAAATTTTTTTACATAGCCTTATTTTGGTTTTGTTAGATTTTTAGTGGTGTTTTTATAATTTTTTGATTAGTTTTGACTCTTTAACAAATTTTTAGTAGCCTTTTTGTCGGTACAATCTACACCGTTGATCAACATTCTAAGTGTAATCCTAATAGTTGAAATTTGAAAAACAAATTAAATATATATACACACACACACACACACACACACACATATATATATATAGCCATCGTATATATCCTTTAACCTAGATATATACGATGCCTATAAATATACCATCGTATATACCACTTAAAAGCGTATATACGATTGCAAATTTGGGGCTAATCGTATATACGTTTTTAAGGGGTATATACGACGCCTTCAATAATGCCATCGTATATATGTTCCAAAAACATATATACGATTGTTTTTTTTTTTTTAAAAGGATTTGGCAGGGGTATTTTGGGGTTATCATATATGTGTGGGGGTATGGGGGAAGATAGTGGCGGTATGAAAAAAAGAACCCAAGTTTTTTTAATCCAATTGCCTTAGTTGATAGGCCTTAGAATTTCTCTCAAAAGCCCATCTTAGTTGGAGTTCAAATTGAACGTTACTGTTTATTTCAACCCCCCTCCCACCACCAATACCCCTCCCCGGTGCAATTTTCTTCCTAAAAGAACCTTTGAACGGAGTTGCACTTTCGATCATTGGTAAGAGGTCAAAGTTGGTTTGGGAGCGTCTAGATGAATGCAGCCGATTGTAGCATATTGGATCGTTCGAAGGCCCATGTTTCTCCCACTCCCCCTAATCACCACACACCCCAAACCCTAAAAACCCCAAAAATACCCCTCTCCAAAAACAATTCAACTCACACTCTCCCTCCCTTAACCCCTTCACACCCCCTCTTCTCATACAACTGAACCCTAACTCCCTCTCTCACTCTCCATAGCCTCTTTCTCTCTCACACTCTCATCGCCTGTCTCTATCTCCCTCTCTCTCACTCTCACACCCACACTCTCCCAAACTCAAGACTCCATCCCCCCACATACCCATCCAAGTATGTCACATTTCTCCTATATCTTCTTTATGCTTTTGCTTTATGGTTTTCAACTGAGCATTGTTCGACAACGCGCAATCGAACCTGTAAAAAATTTCAAAAAACAACGTAGGTGTTGCGCCCCGAAAAATCCGGTTTGGGACTTTTCAGTTTGACAACGTTGAAAATCAGTAGAGCCGCCACCAATATTTTATTTTAGGAAAACATTGAAAAAACCTTTTTGAAAGCGGGTGGTCTTTCAAAACTTAGAGATGTAGGTTCGGAAATCGGGTTGCGCATGGAAGGTATTAGCACCCACGCCCTTTCTACCGAAAGGGAACCATTAATTTGATGTGGTTTTGAAATGTTTGATTTGAAATACGTTGTTCTATTTATTTTTCTTTTCTTTTTGAGAAATCACTTTATTGAAAACGGGAAAAAGGGGTGTTTTGGTATCTTTGAAAAGCGGAACAAGACAAAGATTTTTGAAAAGCGTGCTTGTGGGACGAGAACCCGGTCCTACGTACCTCACCGGTGAGGATCAAAGCAACGTAGTTCTTGTTTTTATGGGTTTTTAAAGATGTGCTTGACGGGACATGAACCCGGTCCCCACGTGCCCTCACCTTTGAGGATCAAAGCAACGTAGTTCTTGTTTTTAAAGATGTGCTTGACGGGACATGAACCCGGTCCCTACGTACCCTCACCGGTTTGAGGATCAAAGCAACGTAGTTCTTGGTTTTCGCGTGTGAAAACGGCTTTGTGATTTTTGAAAGTGTTTTTAGAGTTTTTGAAATAAGACTCGGGGTTCGCAAACACCAAACAAGCAAAGGCTTCGAGTGGCATTCGGTATTAACTCGAAAAAAGAGTTGGAGCCGGTAATCAAACAAGCAACGGCTTCGAGTGATTACAAGCGACAACGTCGTATTATTCTTTTGAAAATAGTTTTGAAAAAGGTGGTGAGCTAATAGCTCATGTTATTTTGGAAGTTTGAGTTAGTTGTTTTTTGTTGTTGTTTATTTAATGTGTGAGAGTTTTCATGATAGCCAAACAAGCAAAGGCTTGAGTGACTACCACTAGTAGCTCCTCATTAACGATCAAACAAGCAACGGCTTCGAGTGATGGTTAATGATTTTTATTTAGAAAAATGCCTTAGGTTTTCTTATTTGAAAAAAAACATAGGATTTCAAGCTTGAAAAGAAATATAACATTTCAAATTCTTCTTCCAAGTCAAAACCCAAAACAACCATTGGGACACAAACAAAGCAATCAAAAGAGTATTTACAATTTGCTATGAACAATTGGATGCACCATGATACAAGTATATGAGTGCAAGAGTATGCAATTATGGAATGCAAAATACAACATTATTGAATGCATGAGTATTTAATTTATGAGATGCAAAACATGGTACTAATATATGCATATTTAAGAGAGCATGAAAATGCAAAAGATATAGATGTAAATGAATGCATGAACATGTAGGCAAAAATCTAAGCTAACATATGAAATTACCAAATGTGCATCTAGCAAGGCATTATTATTCAACCTAAAAGTTCAAGAAAACAAAATAGTGACTTAAACCTCAAAACCTAAAACCCTAGTCCCAAGAACACACATTAGGGAACCAAAACCAAGAAATCAAAACCCTAACACTATAGAATATGCAATAGGGAATTTTATTCAATGAGATGGGCTCATGGCCTAAACCAAGTATGCAAAGAAACTTTGAACATTAAGCAAAACTATGATTAATTCACAAGAACTATTTAAAAGATAAAGTAGAGAATGGAATGACAATTTATACAAGGTTGAATCACTTCTTGCAATCTTCGCCACTTTGAATGAAATGCACTAGGCATGTAGTGAGAATCACTTTGCAAGATCATCAACAAATGGACAACAATATAACTAGTCCACAAGAACACATAAACTATTAAACTATGAAATAGATTGAATCCTTTCTTGCAATCTTCACCACTTGAATAAAATGCACTAGGCATGTAGTGAGAATCATTTTGCAAGATCATCATTAACTAAACAACAATATAGCTAAACCATAAGAACACATAAACACATAAACTATGAAATAGATTGAATCCTTTCTTGCAATCTTCACCACTTGAATAAAATGCACTAGGCATGTAGTGAGAATCATTTTGCAAGATCATCATTAACTAAACAACAATATAGCTAAACCATAAGGACACATAAACACATAAACTATGAAATAGATTGAATCCTTTCTTGCAATCTTCACCACTTGAATAAAATGCACTAGGCATGTAGTGAGAATCACTTTGCAAGATCATCAATAAACAAAAGGTAAATTAAAACACAAGAAATAATGAGTACATAAACTAATATATTAAACAAAAGTCATTTCTAGCTCTCTTCACTACTAAGATCAAAGTGCACGTGGCACTAGTAGGAATCATAGAGCCAAATCCTCAACAACTTACTAAAGAAAAATACCAACAACAAGATTTAAACAAAGAAACAACAAAATCAATTTTGAAGACATTTTAATCATGTATATGCGAAACCTTGCTCTATTTTATTTAACAAGAAAACTCAAAAATTAACATGAAAACAACACTAATCCACTTATTTTAGGGTGAGACAACAAATCTCACCCCTCAACCACAACAAACTACATTGAAAAGATGATGCTATCACGAAAGGAATGAGGAAAGAAAATGAGCTTCAATGCAAAATATTTGGAGATGATGCAAAAAGGGTTATGGATTTTACCTTTTCTCTAAGATGGAAGAGAAAGTTGAAGAAATGGAGGGAGAAAAATGCAAGAGGGCTTGGACTTGCAAGGGAAGGAAGGAGATAAAGATGGTGTGATGAACTCCTTGAGTGAGAAAGGAAGGTTAAGGGTGTGAGAGGTGGATTAAAGGTGTTTTGGTGGAGGAAGGTGAAGTAATGGAGGAGGGGGAAGGAGGAGAAGGCTTCGGCCTAGAGGGTGGAGAGGAGGAGAGGTATGATGCTTGGTTTTCTTGAAGGTGAGAATAATAGCCAAAGATTCGTGAAGAGAGAAGGTGTGAGCTATTTATAGGGATTTTGAGGCTTTAGGGTATTTAGGACTTTTTGCTTTGATTGGGCTCTAGGATTGGATCTTAATTTTGAATGGATGGTTAGGATTGTTGGTCACATGGATCAAGGGTATTTAGAAAACACAAGTGTGTGAGAGAAATGGGTGAAGGTGGCGCATAAAAGGAGGAAAAAAGGGAAATTTATGAACAAAAAAATCTAATTTGGGAATGGTGATTTTTGTAAAATAGGGTTAAGGGTATTTTGGTGAGGGAATGTTCTCAAAAAGGTAAAATGAGGTTTTTTGGTGGAAAGGTTAGTGTAAGTGTATGGGTTAATTTACCAAAAAGGGCAACATTGAGGATATGATCAAATTAAAACTTGGTGAGTAAGAAATGGAGTGTGTAGAAGCTTCTTGAGAGAGAGAAGAGAGAGGGAGGGCTGCGCAACATGCAGAAAAATGAGAAGGAAAAATAAAAAAATGCTTATTTTTGGTCTTTTGTCTTATTGAGGACAACCTCCTTTTTTATTTTTGAATTTTGAAACTTTTGGGCATGTAAAAATGAAAATGCACCTATTGAAACATGTTACATATTTTTGGACACCATGACATAGTCTCCTAATTGCTCTAGACAATCAAAATTGTCACTTAATTAATTGGGGATTTTTAATGGTCTTTTGGCATTTTTATGCACTAAAAATAGGAAAAATGCATGTTTAATTATTTTGGACTAGGAATTTCTCCTCAAAAATTATGCAAAAATTATTTTGGATAGAATAAAATATATTTTTGTGGATGTATATTTTAACGAGAAAAATCATCTTGTTGTGAAAAATGACCAAAATGCCCTTTACCCTAAAAAGTCCTAATTTGCTCAAAAATGCATTTTTATCCTAAACATGATCCTAAAAACCCTTGGATGACTTTAAAACCCTAAAATGCATGCCAAGCCTTAATTTATTTATTTTTGGTTGAAAGTTAGGGTGTCGACTTAAAGCTTTGGACAAAATTGGGGTATGACAATGCCCTCTTTATCTAGATTTTAACAAGGAATATGAATTGGCCGAAACATATTCCGTGGCAAAATAGAGATAAAGAATTCAGAAATTATACCGATTTTGTCCACTTAGGGAAAAACCCGAATTTCTTTTTTGGGTGAATGGATATTAGCCAGAAAACGGCCGCAATGAACGTGGTGCTAACACTCAGTAAGCTAACAAAACAGGAAACAAATTGGCGCCGACCCTCGGGTGGCGTAAACAGCAAGAAGTAAAACAATAAATAGAATACGAGTAGAAGGTGTACCGTCCTTTGATAAGCCGACACCGACTGAGGAAGAAAGTAACAAAAAGTGCGGTGATGAAGGAGCGCTCGCCACTCTGAAGGAACACCTGGGTTCTGAAGGAGCGTCTGCGGCTCTGAAGGAGTACTTGGACTCTGAAGGAACACTTGAGCTCTGAAGGAACACTTGGGCTCTGAAGGAACACTTGGGCTCTGAAGGAACACTTGGGCTCTGAAGGAACACTTGGGCTCTGGAGGTGGCCTATTCGAGCGGCCTGAGGTTCTGTATCAAGTTGTGGGGCTGATACATTTTACCTTGATGGACTTGCACTATGCTTTACACCGCACACCGATGCGAAGGGCCGAAATGCGGGGGCCGATCCGTCATGCTCCGTGATGACTTGGCGGGATGAAGGTCGAGTTCAAAGTCGCTGTTTGGACTGTTGATTTGAACTAAACTGAAGGACCTCGGTCTGTGATGGTTCGTCGGTGCTCGATAACGACGGGATCTGAAGGGCGCCTTAGTCACGAAGGATGATCTGCGGTCTGAAGGATTTGCAAATCTGTTGATTGGTGATTGAGGTGACCATGCGTTGGCGTATTGAATTGAGGTGCTGCATATGTCGGTTGATGCAAGGAATGATGCATGAAGCATGGGTGCATGTTATGCAAAGGCATGTTATGCGAGAGTATGTTATCTTTGAGTGCATGCAATGCTATGATTTTGATGTGATGATGCATGTGGGGATGTTTTCCTTTGTTTTGATTCTTTTCGATTGTTTTCACCAGACTTACATTTTACGGTTATTTGTTTTTTCCATGTTTTTTCTTTTTTTTCCGATCAGCTCTCTTTTTCCTGACCGTTCATTTTTGCTTTTTGACAAGGCTTATTTTTTACTGGTTCAACCGACTTCCGATACTCTGGTATGAGGCCCAAAAGCCGAGAAGCTGCGAGGCTTGTGAACCGAACGCGCGTTTGCTCTCTGGTTCGCCATCTGGAACGGTTTGTGAATGCAACTTTTTGTAAGATTAATTATCTTTAGGAATTTGCTTATTTCCCATGGCTTTTAAAGATTTCGCAATGATTTGTAATGCTCTATGATGTATGCACATGTTTCTGATTCGATATCACCATCATCATAAAAGCGCTTATTTTGAGCAAAAAAAAGAAAATATCAACAATCACGATATGAGAAAAGTTGAGCTTTATTGATATGGAAGCCGATCGTACAGAATGTTACGTCGACTGTTCAGTACATTTGAGAATTTTAAAACTACAAAAAGACACGAAAATAAGAGAGAAATCGAACTCGATTGTCGCCTCTGTGGGCGATCTTGACATTTGTGTCCTTGACCTTGATCACTCCTCATTCAAGTCTTGGGGAGTTGTATGCCTTTCTTTACTTTTCATGCTCAAGTTTTCGACCTAATTTTTGCTGGATCGCCCTTTGCGGGTTTTCAATCCACCGGTCGCTCTGATTTTGCCTAAGTCGCCCTTTCGGTTTTCAACCTAGCGAGCTAATTCTTACTTGGCTTGTCTTTCTCTTTTTCGTTCATTTCTTTCGGGCATAATACTTCTTTCCGAAGTGCAATTGACTGGGTTTTGAGGTCTTCGCCATTCATGTTGGTGAGTATCAGCGCTCCTCGAGAAAAGGCTTTCTTGACTACATACGGGCCGTCGTAAGTGGGTGCCCACTTCCTCTCGAGTCACTCACGAATAGGCGATATCTTTTTGAGTACTAAATCTCCTCATTGAACTCACGCGGTAGGACTTTCTGTCGAAAGCGGTTCTCATTCTTTGTTGGTACAATTGCTCATGGCACAGAGCTTGCAATCCTTTTTCTTCAATGAGGTTTAGTTGATCCGAGCGAGCCCGCACTACCCTCTGCTTCCTCCGTTTTAGTTTCCATCGAACCCGCGAGAGGGTATCTCGACCTCAATGGGAATCTAGCTTACGATCCATACACCAAGGAAAAAGGGGTTGCCCGGTCGATGTGCGCCTTTGCAAGTACGGTAGCCATGCAAAGCAAAGGAAGCATCTCATGCCAATCCTTGTAGGTCACCACCATTTTACGCACTATTTTCTTGATATTCTTGTTGCTTTCTATCCGCCCCATTCATCTTTGGGCGATAAGGAGAGGAATTATGGTCTTTGAATTTTGAATTCCTTGCACAAGTCCTTCATCATTTTGCTATTCAAATTGCTACAGTTATCGGTGATGATCTTGTCGAGCGGACCATATCGGCAAATCGAGATCCTTCTTCACAAACTTAGCAACCAGCGAATCGGTTATCTTTGGAGTATGAAGCGAACTTCAACCCACTTGGTAAAGTAATCAATTGCAACGAGAATGAAGCGATGTCCGTTTGGCGCTTTGGGCTCAATTGGACCTATGGCGTCCATGCCCCACATGGAAAACGGCCAAGATGCGATCAAAACATTTAGTTTGGCGGGCGGCACATGGATATGATCGGCATAGATCGGCATTTGTGGCATTTCCTTACGAAGCTATAACGATCGATTCCATCCGGAGCGATAATAACCCGCCCAGGATTTTTCTAGCCATGGTGTGCCCACTTGAATGGGTTCGAGCGAGCCTTCATGCACATCTCTCATGATTCTCTCGACTTCTTCTTTGGCAACACACCCAGGAGAACCATATCGTAGTTTCTCTTGTAAAGAACCTCACCACTCAAGAAGAAATTCCTTGACAACCTTACGAGAGTTCTCTTGTCATTTTCGATGCCCTGGTGGTATTCGACTAGTGATGTCTTGCTTGATGTCATGATACCAAGGCTTCTCGTCGGACTCTTCATCTATTGCCATGCGATGGTGATGCGCGTGGCGAGCTCGGTCTTTGAATTGATCTTAGTCAAGCTCTTGTCACGACCAACATTGAACATGGAAGACAATGTTGCTAATGCATCGGCCGGTGATTTTCACCTCGAGGATATCTTTGGAAGGTGATCTCATCAAAGGACTTCATCAACTCTTGCGGTAATCACAATAAGGAATCGGTTTAGGATCTCTGGTCTCCCAATCGCCTCTTGCTTGATAAATAACTAGAAATTTGAATCCCAGTATACATCTAGCCTTTTAACTTTCCACTCTAGAAATTTTGCTTGAATACCTAGGATGCATGCCGTGATTCTGCTATGTTATTTGTGACATAGAAGCTTAGCCTTGCGATGCGAGGAATGAAGCGATTATCGGGAGATTAACACTTGCCTCCGACTCAGTGTCCCCACACATTTGGCGCACCATCAAATATCATTCTCCACCTTTCACTTTACGTAGGACTTCCCCTCGTCGAATAGTGCCATGATGTCTTCATCGGAAAATCATGCCGCATTGGTGGTAATCTGGAATCGGTGACATGCCAAATATTCAATGAGTGTACTACCTTTAAGCGCCTTTTGTGTGACATACGAGATATCGTATTCGATAATTGCATCCGCCATCCGGGCAATTCGCCTGTGAGTAGCTTCTCAAATATGTACTTGATTGGATCCATTTTTGAAACCAACCAAGTTGTATGACTCGGCATGTCTTGCCTTAAGCGATGAAGCGGCCCAAACTAAAGCACTGCGGTCTTTTCCGGCGATAGAATACCTTGTCTCACGATCGGTGAACTTTTTGCTTAGGTAGTATATTGCATGCTCTTTTTTCGATTCATCATCTTGACCCAACACACGACCCATTGAATTGTCTAGCAATTTATGGGTATAAGATGAAGCGGCTTTGCTTTGCCGCCACGGTGGCATTAAGGCTCGGTGGATTTTGCAAGTACACCTTGATTTTCTCGAAGTTTGCTTGACACGATCATTCCACTTCGGCTCTTGACTTTTGCATAGCAATTTGAAAATTGGCTCACAAGTAGCGATCAAGCTGGAAGATGAATCGAGAGATGTAATTCAACCTTCCGAAACCACGGATTTCTTTCTCCGTTTCCAAGCACCAGGCATTTCGAGGATGGCTTTTACTTTGTGCGGATCCACCTCAATTCCTTTTTGGTGACAATGAAGCCTAACAACTTTCCGACCTCACCCCAAACGTGCACTTGGGTGGGTTTAGCTTGAGTTTATATTTCCTCAACCGTTCAAAGAGCTTGCGCAGATTGACAATATGTTCTTTGTCGGTTTTAGATTTTGCGATCATGTCATCGACATAAACTTCAATCTCTTTATGCATCATATCATGGAATAAGGTAACCATGGCCTCTCGATAGGTTGCGCCGGCGATTCTTCAATCCGAATGGCATGACCTTATAACGAGAATGTTCCCCAAAAGCGTTATGAAAGTTGTCTTTTCCATGTCCTCGGGGTCCATCTTGATCGATTATATCCACGAGTATCCATCCATGAAGGAAAATAACGAGTCTTGGTACATCTTGTCTACTAAAACATCAATGTGAGGCAAAGGAAGTCATCCTTAGGGCTAGCACGATTGAGATCCGTGTCGACACACATTACGACCTTTCCATCTTTTTTTGGGAACTGGGACAATGTTGGCAACCCATTGCGGGTATTTGGCCTTGCCGGAATCACGCATCGAATTGCTTCTTTACTTCGTCTCTCGATTTTGAGGACATCTCTGGTTTCATCCTCCTCGATTTACGTTTGGCAATGGGCATTCGGGCTTGGCCGGTAGCTTGTGTACCACAATGTCGGTGTCTAACCCGGGCATATCGATCGACCATGCAAACACATCCACGTAATCCATGAACAAGCGAACTAACTTTATGCGGTCTTCTTCGTTCATGGTGGTGCCTACTTTGACCTCTTTCTTATCCTGCTGTACCCAAGTTGATCACTTGATGGACTCTTCGTGTGGTTGGATTACCCTTTCTTCTTGTTTCATTAACCTCAAAAGTTACGGAGGTTTCCCGGTCTTCTTCAACATCCCCTCGGCTGATTGGCGGGGTGATCAAAGTCAAAAGGTGGATTATCGACCTTTGTCATTTTCGAGACCATTCTTTGTGGATCTGCATTTTCTTGCCGCGAAAAAGCGAGAATGAAAGGCGAAACAAGAAAACAAATGCACAAATAAAGCGAGAAAAGACTCATGCAATGAAGAGAAATTGATTTTTATTGATTGAGGAATTCAAAACAAGCGCGTTTTATTGATGATGATAATTTTGAAAATAAAAACACGTGTGCCCCTAACAAGCCCCAGTCCTATGGCCTTGGCGAGAGCCACGGGGTTGCATTACAAATGATTACTTTAAATTAAGAGTCACGGGAGAATCGGCGGTCTTCCAATTCTTTAACTCTTCCGCAGATACCGCAACGACGAACGGACTCGCCTCGCCTTCTTGGATTGAAACATCTCGATGGCAACAACTTGATTGGGATCCCACAAGCCGGCCTCACAAAACTCGACTAATGTCGCAAATTGGGATCCTCTGGGGCCATGGATCTTCGCCTCGGATTTGGCCAACCAGCGGCTTTTTTCGCTCATCGCGCCACTTATCCGCCTTTCCTCCTTACTGGGGTGTATCCTGGCAGAAAGCGGTCTTTGTTTTCCTTGATTGGATAGGAGCTAGAATCCTTGACCAGATCTTTCCCAAGCGAGAACCGACCTTGTACCCCTTGGGCTATCATAATTTCGGCAACCATCTCCTCCTCTTTGGTCTTCCCAAACACCGCATTGGCAATCTCTAAAGATGAAAAAGTTGTTTCCAACGACTCTTGGTGGCTTCTACATATTTGAACTCGATGGCTTATTAACGAGTCTCTTCCTCACCGAATACTCGACCACCTTGTCATTCATCATGAATTTGACCGTTGGTGTAGAGAAGAAGGAATTACCCGACCATGTGGATCCGGGTCTTCCTAGCAAATGCGACTATATGAGGAGGTGATGTCCATGATTTGGAAATTGATCTGAGAAAACTTGGGACCAATCGGATAGGAAATTCCATTTCTCCTAGCACTTCCTTTTGGACCCATCAAATGCTCGCACCAGTGTCGAACTTGTTTTCATATAAGAACAATCAACATCTAGCTTGTCCATGGTTGACTTTGGCATTACGTTCGGTGAAGACCGTTGTCAATCGATTACTCGCCAGCGACCACATAGTCCCCACACTTTCTTGAGATATGAAGAGCTTGATTATGTTCTTTTCCGCTCGAAGGCAACTCATCATCGGCAAAAGTTAGGTGATTTGCGGCTACCACACTCCCAAACAATTCCATCAAAATGATTCACCGGAATGTCCTGCTGCAGCGTGAGCCTCATTGAGCACTTTCATCAAGGCATTACGTGTGCTTCGAGGCGAGCAACGATGATAGCATGGATATCTTTGAGGCGTCTGTTTCAACCGATCAACTACTCTGTAATCGCTTTGCCAGGACAAACTTCAAGAATTCATTGGCTTCTTTTTCATTACTTTTTTTTGCGGAGCGACCTCGGCTCCTTTCCTTTATCTTTGCGGCCTCTGTTCGGCCTCCCGGATGCTTCTCGCGGAGGGTTCTGAGCATACACCCTTCCACTTACGGTGATCCCACTTGATCTGCTATGTTGGTCACGGTGGTAGTATTTGGAGAGCGATGCAGTGTATTTCGAGGCCGCTTTATTTGACTCATAACGAAGCGGAGCTGGTACCTCGATCACTATTGGTGAGCATTTGCTCGCGTCGACCTAGGATTGAAATCATAAAGGGATCTCAATGGGCCTTACGATTCCTCTATCATTGTCGAGTGCAGTGTCCACACTTCTCGGTTCGAACCATCCACGATGGCGACCACTTGGTCGTCTTGCTCATCATCTACCTCACCCCATCCAGATGGGTTGGATATCTTCTATTCGGATTAGAGCACTTTCGGGAGCATCATATCGACCAAGTAATCAAACTTTCCATTGGGCTCTCTAGAGTATCCCAACGCCCTTCTTTTGTAAGCGACCTTTGTTACCTCTTCACTTATCTCTTCCTTGCATGAGAAGGGGCAGAGTGTCTTCATTAGCTACTGGTCGGGCCACGGCGAACCAATCTCGTAGCGAATTGTGCGAGGATTTCAATTGGCTTTTTGGCCTCTCTACCACTGTGTCGAATATAGGGTCCACACTTCATCTTCCACACCGTAGGTCCCTATCTGGACCACATGCAGATCCATCAGTCTTGCGGGATCATTTTGAAAGTTTCACAACCTCCCCACACAGAGAGTCGGCACACCCTTCTTCATGGCAACACCCTTTTTAACAACCTTGGCGGCGTAACTTTCGGCATAAATGACACTTAGAGAGTCTTGATCTCTTGTACCTTTTTTGACTTGCCAGCGGCACTTTCTATAGCATTGGTAGGCTTTGTTCCTGGTGACACAGTAATGGATTGATTGTTGTATTTGGGCGGTTCTGTTTAAAGCGATATCCAACGGCATCTATCAAATCTTGCACCACATGCTTGAAGGCTTTACAATCTTCCACGGCATGGCCAGGCCCCATTTTCGTGGAAGCTGCGGTGGCATTAGCATTGTATCCTGCGGGAAATGGTGGTGCACTTTTTTCATGGGTCGAGTATTGATCAGTTATTGGAGGTCAAGTGATTAAGCATTTCGATTATATGTCATCGAATTGGATCAAAACTAGTCCGCTTCTTGAGAGCCCGATAATCTTGAGTCTTGGGGCGGTCATCGCCTTCTTTGAGATGGCAGGGGCGAGAGAATGGAATAGTTTGGGGTGGAGGAGTACCAAAAGATGAGTTTCCCCTGAGATGACATTAGTTTCTCCTCTTTCTTTTTAGGGAAATGGGGCTGGTACTTATTACGGTTGTTGGACCCACCGTAACTCCTGCGTTACCAAGGTGATTCAAAATCTTCCCGCCAAGGCCATGCTCAAGTCTTTCCCGAAGACTATCATGTCGAAACTGTTGAGACACTTGTGATCGACTGTCATAATAGATTCTTTGCGAGTTTCGAGGAACATGTACACCATCTCTTTCTCGATCAAAGGGGTTGAACACAGGCGGCTGTGTGTCGCCATTTTTGAGCATATTCTTTGAAAGTCTCTTTCTCACCCTTACTCATGTGCTTGCAAGCTGCGACTATCCGGAGCCATGTCCATGTTGTACTTATCTTTGCTTCATGAAAGCTTGAGACAAATCTTTCCAACAACGGATTTGAAAGATTGCAACTTCATGTACCAATCCAGAGGAGCTCCCACCAAAGCTGTGCGAAGCAATAAATCGGTAATTTGTCATCATTGGCATAGGGACCCATTTTTGGACGAACATTGTAATGTGGCTCTGCAGGCGGCCGATCCTCTGTACTTGTCCACCTGCGGAGCTTTGAATTTTGGCGGTAGAACCAAATGCAGGACTAGGCAAAGCTCACGGGCTTCTTTGGCTCTAACTCGATTACCCTCCATAGCTCTCACTCTTTCTTCTAGTGCTCGGATCGGATCATTAGGTGAACCCCTCAAACGCGTGCCCCCAGGGGTGACTCCCCATCTTTGTAGTAATACCCCCTCGGGTGAGGAGCATTTTGAAGTCGTCTTTGTGAACCACAGCGTGGAATTGTGCATGGCGGGAGGATAGGAGCTTTGATTCAGGATCCTCGGCGGTTCCCAGTGTGGTGTGATAATTTGATTAGGTGCGGCTACACCAGGTGAGTAGATCTAACGAGTTTGCGGCGGTACCCTGCGAGCATACCCGAGGTATCTGCGTGCGATGTCTTGCGGCGACACATTCATTTACGGGCGAACACGGGATGGCCAGGCCCGGATCCGGAGGCTGTGGTTGCGGCGATTCTGCCGACCTTTGGAGGAGAGCGAAAGAAGTGACCCCATCTGGACCCACTTCTGGCGGCGGCCGGCGGTTGTTGTCCCAGCTCTTCAAACCTTGCGGCATTACCATCATTTCATGGACACAGGCCTCCATGGTACCCATCTTATCCTTGAGTGCGGTTTTCTGAGCGGTTGCTCGGGATTCGAAATTTGTACACCCATGTCTTCTTGTTGCAGGTTACTCTCAATTTCAACCTCGGATGTTACGGTAGGTGAGCCATTAGCTTGGCTTGCGATCGGGTGAAATATCGGTGACGGAGAACCAGCGTGCCTTTTACTGTTTATTCGGGCATTTATTGCATAAGAAACAAAATAAATTTATGAATGAATGTATGAATGCATGCACAATGTTTGCTTGATCACAGGAGCAGTGGGATACCTTGCCTTGTCATACGCGCGTAAACTTTTTGGTTTCACGAATTGAAGTAAACAAGGAATCGAAATAGCACACCGTTCATCAAGATTTCAAAGCTTCACCAATTTTCATTAAAGGAAAAGACGTTACAATGTTCATAAAGAAGCGCGTACAATATTCTTGAATACAAAGCTCGAAACAAACTCTTAAATCGAAGAATACAAATAGGCAACTTAATTACAAATAGCTCCAAGCTCCCCACTCTCTTCCTCTTCTTGCTTGCACTTGCACTTTGAGATTGCTCTTTGAATTCTGTGATCAACGCTCTGCGATACTCCTGGCCCGATACACTTCAGGCGGGGTATTGAAGAAGTGCATCCGGCCTCGGCTAACCTCAGTTCTTGGGGATTCCAGCGCTAAGCAGCGGGCCATCTCTCGTGACTTTGAGAACTTGTTCTTCCACGGTATTATATCTCAATCCTTGAGTTCTTTAATGACCTCTTGATCTTGATCTTTCCAATCAACTCTAGGAGCGTTTTCCCAATCTGGCTCTACTCGGACTGGACTGCTGTAGGCATCTTCTGAACAACGAAGGTCTCTCTTCAATTCACCAAATATTTCTCTTTCAAAGCTCAAAGCTGCTTTGGTATTCCTTGAGAGTTTCATTAATGGCCACCTTTTCTTGCTTGAGGTTTCTCAGTGACTCCTCAACTCTGCCACTAAATGTGATTCTCGCCACGATTTCATGGCTAATGTCTTCCACTCTGAGCTTCTTCAAGTGCTTTCCTCGTCTTTTGTTTATGCCTTTGAAGCTCCTCTCTGGCCCCCTTGAGATGCCTGCAGGCTTCATCTTGCTTTGTTCTTCCTTCTTGAATCGTCGCGCTTTCTTCCACAGCGATCATCTTGACATTGTTTTCCTCTTCTAGCTTTTCTTTCTCTGAGAGCTATCTCTTCTATCTTAGCTGCGATGCCCTCTTTTCCTCTTACTGCTTTCGCTAATGCGGATTTGACCGTTTAGCTCTTCATGGGTAGGGACATAAGGCTCAGGTATCTCTTCTTCAGGAAAGCATTCCTTGAATTGGTGATTTTGCATTTTGAAGCTTCTCCTTGAGCCATTGATTGAAAGTAATGTCAGCGATTCTCTTTGACAACTCTTCACTCCCTTTCCGCACTCACAGTTCCATGGTATTGAACTCTTGAAGCAAGTCGCGCATGATTAGGCATCCCTTATAGAGGTAAATGCGGGGACGACATGCTTTCGGAGGGTGAGTTCCTCATCGGATGGCCGAGTGCCTCAGGTCAATGAAGGGTTGTAGTTGATACACCCACGAGTCCCCATGAGAGCGCGCGTTAAAGCTTCCTGGCCCGAACACTACCAGCTGATGCATCATCCCAACAAGCGGTTGTGTACCACCGGTTTGGAGTTCATTGAGATTCTTCAAATACTCAACCCATTCCATAGGGTTTTGACCTCCACCTCACGAACAGGGCATAAGAGATTAGCTCCACAACATTAGTTCGGTTGTGGATCACATGGGTAATAAACCGGCGTAGAGAATGTGGGAGGAAAGACATAATTTCTTTTTATGGAACTGGCCGGTGTGGCGAGTAAGGCGTGGTGCGTGTTAGCAAGGATAGCGTGTCTTGGATTGATAGGGTTACGAGTGTCTTTGAAGGCCAAGAGAATGCACCGATCGCATCTTCATCAACATATCTCTCTATTTGAGGAAAAAGGACCACCCCAAATATGGTAGGCGAGCACTAATTTGAGCGGTCCCCACTTCTTAGCCGCGGCATAAGATTGTAATAGGCCTCGAAGTACTCTTGTGGATACCCGGCTACACCATTTCTCTTTAACCACGCAACCTCAGTTCATCCACACTAATCTGACGGCGTTGCGAGCTTTTCATCGATGTAATCACGCCTTTTGATATTGGTAAGGCCTAGCATGTGATCGGCGAACCCCAAAGCTGCTCATACTCCTCAATGTGGGTGACAAGCTGAAAAATTCTTGAAGAAGAAACACCTCACATTAGTCGTCGTAGAATTGACTCAAAAGCTATAAGAGCATCCTCTTGAGCGTTCAATTGCGGCAATCTCGAACATTCCGTATGCTTGATCAAAGGACTCTCTCTCAATGGGGCCCATAAAGAGCTGCACAGCGCCTCGGACTACCGATCTCGACCCTCTTCATAAGCGGGAGGCGAGAAATGGCGAAGTCTTGCTACTCAACTCCATTTTGATGCACCTATGACAAGGCGGTATGTTACTCAAGGGCTCCGACAAGCAAATGCAAATGAGATCACGGTGTGAATCACGGATGCTTACAACATTTAATTTTAATGAATGCGGCATGATCACGATTATGATATGAATGATGTATGTAGAGATGATGAAAGCGATGCATAAGGATGGAGGTTCAAAAATTCGAGGATCGGTTTATTTGAAAGAATGAAAATATTTTTGTATTTTCTTGGAAAGTTTTTTTTCGGAAAAAGCTCCTTTTGAGGAAGACATGCCCTAAATTACCATGCGACACACAATTCGTATGCCCTCGTGTCCTACAAAGGTGGGAATCCTAAGTTCTAGGGCAACTTCAAAGGTTCCTCCCATGTAGCTCTAATTCACACCCTCACAATGGCTGCAGGCTATAGAATCCCCATGCAGAGCATCCACAAATGTGAGAACTACCAAGTGTGAGCGTCATGAGAAAGCGTACTCTGGTTGAGACTTTCATGAGTATCAGACAGGACAAAGGTCTCGAATGATGATCCTTAATCGTCTCCACTCTCTAGATGTTTGTTGGATCAGGGTATAGGAGCCCACTCATAGAACATAAATCATAAGGTGTGAAAGTGTGTGATCGAGGCATACTTCCTAAAATCTACCCACCCCACTGCAAGGAAACCGAGCAGTCCGGATAAGCGATTTATCTACCTAGGGTTCAACATGCATACACTAGTTTAATATACAAACTATTCTAATAAGTCCACAGTAATTACACGCATTGCTTACCTCAAGAAAGGGAGATAAGAAGAAGGGGACATAATAGAATGGGGAATGCATGTTTTACCTCAAGAAAAGGAGCGAAGAAGAGGATCATGGGAATTGAGGAATGCATGCATAAACACAACCATACAAAAGAAGAGAAAAGAAAAGAAAAGAAAAGGAAAACATAGTTTTCAAATCAAACAATTTAAACCACATCAAATTAATTAGAAACGACCCTCATCTCTCTTTAAATAAATAAAGAAAGATATGTCCCAAAGAGAGTCGCGGTTATTTGCGCCAGAAAAATCGGTTTGGGACTTTTCGGTTTGACAACGTTGAAAATCGATGAAGCGCCACCAATATTTTATTTTAGGAAAACATTGAAAAAACCTTTTTGAAAGCGGGTGGTCTTTGAAAACTTAGAGATGTAGGTTGAAATTCGGTTGCGCATGGGAAGGTATTAGCACCCCAGCCCCCTTTCTCTACCGAAAGGAACCATTAATTTGATGTGGTTTTGAAATGTTTGATTTGAAATACGTTGTTCTATTTATTTTCTTTTCTTTTTGAAAATCACTTTATTGAAAGCGGGAAAAAGGGGTGTTTTGGTATCTTTGAAAAGCGGAACAAGACAAAGATTTTTGAAAAGCGTGCTTGTGGGGGCGGGAACCGGTCCTACGTTACCTCATGGTGAGGATCAAAGCAACGTAGTTCTTGTTTTTATGGGTTTTTAAAGATGTGCTTGACGGGACATGAACCGGTCCTCACGTACCCTCAGCGGTTGAGGATCAAAGCAACGTAGTTCTTGTTTTTAAAAGATGTGCTTGACGGGACATGAACCCGGTCCTACGTACCCTCAGCGTTGAGGATCAAAGCAACGTAGTTCTTGGTTTTGCGTGTGAAAGCGGCTTTGTGATTTTTGAAAGTGTTTTTAGAGTTTTTGAAATAAGACTCGAGGGTTCGCAAACACCAAACAAGCAAAGGCTTAGTGGCATTCGGTATTAACTCGAAAAAAAGAGTTGGGCCGGTAATCAAACAAGCAGCGGCCGGTGATTACAAGCGACAACGTCGTATTATTCTTTTGAAAATAGTTTTGAAAAAAAGGTGGTGAGCTAATAGCTCATGTTATTTTGGAAGTTTGAGTTAGTTGTTTTTTGTTGTTGTTTATTTAATGTGTGAGAGTTTTCATGATAGCCAAACAAGCAAAGGCTTGAGTGACTACCACTAGTAGCTCCTCATTAACGATCAAACAAGCAGCGGCTTGAGTGATGGTTAATGATTTTTATTTAGAAAAATGCCTTAGGTTTTCTTATTTGAAAAAAACATAGGATTTCAAGCTTGAAAAGAAATATAACATTTCAAATTCTTCTTCCAAGTCAAAACCCAAAACAACCATTGGGACACAAACAAAGCAATCAAAAGAGTATTTACAATTTGCTATGAACAATTGGATGCACCATGATACAAGTATATGAGTGCAAGAGTATGCAATTATGGAATGCAAAATACAACATTATTGAATGCATGAGTATTTAATTTATGAGATGCAAAACATGGTACTAATATATGCATATTTAAGAGAGCATGAAAATGCAAAAGATATAGATGTAAATGAATGCATGAACATGTAGGCAAAAATCTAAGCTAACATATGAAATTACCAAATGTGCATCTAGCAAGGCATTATTATTCAACCTAAAAGTTCAAGAAAACAAAATAGTGACTTAAACCTCAAAACCTAAAACCCTAGTCCCAAGAACACACATTAGGGAACCAAAACCAAGAAATCAAAACCCTAACACTATAGAATATGCAATAGGGAATTTTATTCAATGAGATGGGCTCATGGCCTAAACCAAGTATGCAAAGAAACTTTGAACATTAAGCAAAACTATGATTAATTCACAAGAACTATTTAAAAGATAAAGTAGAGAATGGAATGACAATTTATACAAGGTTGAATCACTTCTTGCAATCTTAGCCCACTTTGAATGAAATGCACTAGGCATGTAGTGAGAATCACTTTGCAAGATCATCAACAAATGGACAACAATATAACTAGTCCACAAGAACACATAAACTATTAAACTATGAAATAGATTGAATCCTTTCTTGCAATCTTCACCACTTGAATAAAATGCACTAGGCATGTAGTGAGAATCATTTTGCAAGATCATCATTAACTAAACAACAATATAGCTAAACCATAAGAACACATAAACACATAAACTATGAAATAGATTGAATCCTTTCTTGCAATCTTCACCACTTGAATAAAATGCACTAGGCATGTAGTGAGAATCATTTTGCAAGATCATCATTAACTAAACAACAATATAAGCTAAACCATAAGGACACATAAACACATAAACTATGAAATAGATTGAATCCTTTCTTGCAATCTTCACCACTTGAATAAAATGCACTAGGCATGTAGTGAGAATCACTTTGCAAGATCATCAATAAACAAAAGGTAAATTAAAACACAAGAAATAATGAGTACATAAACTAATATATTAAACAAAAGTCATTTCTAGCTCTCTTCACTACTAAGATCAAAGTGCACTTGGCACTAGTAGGAATCATAGAGCCAAATCCTCAACAACTTACTAAAGAAAAATACCAACAACAAGATTTAAACAAAGAAACAACAAAATCAATTTTGAAGACATTTTAATCATGTATATCACGAAACCTTGCTCTATTTTATTTAACAAGAAAACTCAAAAATTAACATGAAAACAACACTAATCCACTTATTTTAGGGTGAGACAACAAATCTCACCTCAACCTAACAAACTACATTGAAAAGATGATGCTATCACGAAAGGAATGAGGGAAAGAAAATGAGCTTCAATGCAAAATATTTGGAGATGATGCAAAAATGGTTATGGATTTTACCTTTTCTCTAAGATGGAAGAGAAAGTTGAAGAAATGGAGGAGAAAAAATGCAAGAGGGCTTGGCCTTGCAAGGAAGGAAGGAGATAAAGATGGTGTGATGAACTCCTTGAGTGAGAAAGGAAGGTTAAGGGTGTGAGAGGTGGATTAAAGGTGTTTTGGTGGAGGAAGGTGAAGTAATGGAGGAGGGGAAGGAGGAGAAGGCTTCGGCCTAGAGGGGTGGAGAGGAGGAGAGGTATGATGCTTGGTTTTCTTGAAGGTGAGAATAATAGCCAAAGATTGGTGAAGAGAGAGAGGTGTGAGCTATTTATAGGGATTTTGAGGCTTTAGGGTATTTAGGACTTTTTGCTTTGATTGGGCTCTAGGATTGGATCTTAATTTTGAATGGATGGTTAGGATTGTTGGTCACATGGATCAAGGGTATTTAGAAAACACAAGTGTGTGAGAGAAATGGGTGAAGGTGGCGCATAAAAGAGGAGGAAAAAGGGAAATTTATGAACAAAAAATCTAATTTGGGAATGGTGATTTTTGTAAAATAGGGTTAAGGGTATTTTGGTGAGGAATGTTCTCAAAAGGTAAAATGAGGTTTTTGGTGGAAAGGTTAGTGTAAGTGTATGGGTTAATTTACAAAAAGGGCAACATTGAGGATATGATCAAATTAAAACTTGGTGAGTAAGAAATGGAGTGTGTAGAAGCTTCTTGAGAGAGAGAGAGAGGGGAGGGCTGCATGAACATGCAGAAAAATGAGAAGGAAAAATAAAAAAATCTTATTTTTGTTATTTTGTCTTTATTGAGGACAACTTCCTCCTTTTATTTTTGAATTTTGAAACTTTTGGGCATGTAAAAATGAAAATGCACCTATTGAAACATGTTACATATTTTTGGACACCATGACATAGTCTCCTAATTATTCTAGACAATCAAAATTGTCACTTAATTAATTGGGGAATTTTAATGGTCTTTTGGCATTTTTATGCACTAAAAATAGGAAAAATGCATGTTTAATTATTTTGGACTAGAATTTCTCTCAAAAATTATGCAAAAATTATTTTGGATAGAATAAAATATATTTTGTGGATGTATATTTTTAACGAGAAAAATCATCCTTTGTGAAAAATGACCAAAATGCCCTTTACCTAAAAAGTCCTAATTTGCTCAAAAATGCATTTTTATCTAAACATGATCCTAAAAACCCTTGGATGACTTTAAAACTCTAAAATGCATGCCAAGCCTTAATTTATTTATTTTTGGTTGAAAATTAGGGTGTTGACCTAAAGCCAAAATTGGGGTACAAAACTTTGTATCAAAGGCCTGAAGTAAATCTGGAAGCATTTAATGCTCTGCATCACAAGAAGTCAAGTCCCAACACCTAAGTTAGTACACAGTACCCTCCTCCTCCTTATCCACAAAAGATTGAAAAAAGCTCATGGCGAAACAATTTACCAAATTCTTAGAGGTACTAAAGCATATACACATCAATGTTCCCTTAGTTGAAGCACTCCAACAAATGCCAAACTATGCCAAATTTATGAAGGATGTGCTTACTAAGAGAAGAATATTAAGGGAATTTGAGGCAGTAGCCATGACAAAAAGTGTAGTTTGCTTATGCAAAATAAGATTCTAGGAAATTGAAGGATCGGTAGTTTTACAATTCCATTCTCTATTGGAAAATCTTATACAGGTAAAGCTTTATGTGATTTAGGTGCAAGCATCAATTTGATGCCTAAATCTATTTTTAACCGGTTGGGAGTTGGAATTGCAAGACCAACCACTATGACACTTCAATTAGCGAGATAGATCAATAGCCTATCTGAAGGTATCATAGAAGACATCTAGTTAATGTAGATAAATTTGTATTCCTACTGCGATTTTGTTATCCTTGACTTTGATGCGGATGAGGAAGTGCTATTGTAACACCCCTTATCTACCACTTAATTTCCAACGTCATTATCGGAGTGTTCCACTTCTCAAAATATTACTTAATTAGTAGAAAGAGATGTTACGTCTCCATTAAATTTAACTCATCGTATGCACCATTAAATTAGTTGCAACAACACGTACATCACAAAGTTAAAACTTCAAAAATCATCTTATCACGGAAAAATAATTATTGACTCACTAGTCCACTCAAACCGTCACATAATTCTTCAAATAAACCTCATACAGTTAAGTAGTTTAACATCAAATCCCAAAAATCGCCCCTAGGTGCTACGGTATCGAAAGCGACACAAGCAGACCTCCGACGACTAACAAGAAAAGCGGCTAGACCTTCACTCGCGATTACTGCGGCGTTGCCACAATAGAGCAACATTCCAGCGAGAAGGGTGAGAATTTCAATAAAACATAATCGGATACATAATAGAAAATGAGAAGCGGGCAATCACATAGCAACATCATCATCACCAATTCATGGTCACCGCAACCAGCGACTCGATCACAAAGCGGCACAATCTCTGATTATAATTATGTATGAAAGTACAACCCCACGAGGGCATAATGAATGATGGTACCATATTCATCACAATTAAGAGGCGAAGCCTATTCTTGTTTGGAGGCGAAGCCTATTCTTAACCATAGAGGCGAAGCCTATTCTTCACATTTATGCACATGCCATGAGATTAATATACACATGTGCATTTCATCAAAACTCTCACTGGATTACTCACCATCATCATCATAAAACACTCATAGAGTGTATTCTTATAATTCATCACAATCACACATGACATTATCAAAACTATACTCATAGAGTATATTCTTCCTGAATTCATCACAAGTCATATCACTGACATCATAATCACTCATAGAGTGTGAACTCATCACGTTCACCACAATTCATACTACAACACTATCATAATTATACTCATAGAGAACATTCACATAACTCATCAAAACCATACCCACCAACATCATTTAGAGTATATATATTTTTGATTATCTTTTGGTTTAGTGTGTTATAAAATAGTGGCGATTGACTATGGGATTACTCGAGTGGCGATACTACTTGCACATGAGCATTGGCCACCTTTGCAAGGCTCTCGATGATGCCCTTGTAAATACACGATGAAAGAAATTCTGACCTTAGTGGTAAACCACAATTTAGCCATGGTCAATTAGAACACTAGTAGTATAACATTTCACGATAAATAAACATATAAACATAGTATCACAATTTTCATAAAACAACACCTTTTACTTAATAAATACAGCAACAATAAACGGTTTATTTTGCCTTAAAATAGAATATTCAGTTAGGCCTCTGAATAAGCTTTCCAACGCATCTTAGAACACCTCAATCGGGTTCGGTTCAAAAGATATTCAATTTACAAAAAGCGTCTGGACAACGGTGAAAAATAGTGTAAAAGCAGTGAGAGCAGGTGACTCGCGCTCGGCGCAGTGAAGCGCCATGAGCGCGGAGGACAAAACATCAGCCCTCAGCGCATCACTCTTTAAGCTTGGCGCCACCAGCCGTGGCCCGAGGCACGGTGGGCGAAAGCGACTCAAAGCGCGAAAGCTTCGGAATTTTCGATATTTTCCCATTCGATTTGATTTCAAAACATGATTTTGTTCATCAAGATATTCATCATAAGATCATCAATAGACACATCAAAATACCCCAAGGAATCACGAGAAACTCATCACGCAACCTTCAAACATTCCTCAAAAATCCTTTGAATTCATCAATTAATCATCAATTTCATCAAGACATCAACAACATTCGTGCCGATCACATCGAATTCATCAAACAACCTCCACGAGTTATTAAAACAACATCAAAAACCCCAAAACCCATCATATACCCAATCACGTTAAGCCAAAGCGCTCACCCTTACCTCGAATTTGTATGTTCGGAATTAGCGGCGGCCGAATCACGTACAAAACTTCGGCAACTGTGAGAGCAGAAAGCGTCTCCTTCCTCGGCGAAATCGCGACCACTCACTCTCCTTTGATCGATGAGGAATGAACACAATGGGGTTAGGGATAGGCTACAACACTAGGATAATGAAGAAAAAGCGGCATGGAAAGGATCAAGAATTCTCACTGAAGGAAACTTGCGAAATTCCCCTCCACTTTCCTCTTCTTAGTGCGGCGCTCCTCTCTCTCTTTCTCCAACTCTCTCGATTCGCGACTCTCTCAATTTACGCACAAATGAGAGAGTTGCGCTAAACTCTAGGGTTAAGCGGTGGGCTCGATAAACAAGACCCTCCACATCCACACCACTCCCTTTACTGCGCTCCACCTCTGAACCACGCCCATCAATTTAATTAATTTAATCATGTTGCCAATAAAATCCATAATTAAATTAAATAATTTAATTAAATTATTTAGGGTGTTACAATTCTCCCCGAACAAGATTTTTAGTCCTCGAAAACATACACGATTCAAACAATTACGGATCGACTCTCGCATCTTATCTTCCGGTTCCCGCGTCGGGCTTTCACGGCAGCCCCGAAACCATACAACTTTCACAAATTGATTTTCTTACCTCGAAGGGTCTTCAGCACCCAATCCTCGGTTAAATGCGAACACGGTCTCCGCAGGTGAGATTATCCGCACCTCTACATCATCAGATTGAATCCGTGAGGCGGATGCGCAATATACTTTGAGAAGGCTGCGACCGCGTGAAACCGTCGTGCAAGTTCGAAAGATTAGGTGGCAAGGCCACCCGATATGCAACACTTCCAGCTCTTTCCGTGTCGATGCGGTCGATGAAGCAGTCAACTTCTTTGATTTGAGCACGCCCGACACGGTCATAGGTGTTGTTCTGGGTGTATTAGCAAATCGAGGGCGCCAGCGGCAATTGGACTGCGGCCCGACCCGTCTCGATCGGCCCCGAACCACGGCTGGCAGAGCTCGATTCGCCCGGCCGGAATCTTATAAAGCGGTCGAACCTCGCGGTATATATCGCCATTTGCATATGGCAGTGCGTTCTCTAACCTTGTGCTATCTGCGGCGACCTCTCACTAGATCGTCGGAGTGTCTTTGTAGGTACCACCGAGGTGTTCAGCGTGAAGCGGGGCCAGGTCCTTTCACGAATCAATCAACACTTCAACTCTTCATTGGTCAATGTCGATCAATTGGCGACCACGGTGGGAGGCCGCTTGCGCTATCCTACCTCTTTCATGGGCTCCTGCGACCAGCCCCAGAGGCGGGCCACTTCTCGACTCAATCCCTCGGGCGAAATCGGCCAGGCCGGACCGGCGTGGCGTCCACGATCCACGAGTCTCCGAGACTTCCACGACAAGAACGCCGGTGCCACAGCGGTTGTGGACCTATCCTCCAACGAGTTGTGCCGCCCGTTCACGGGAACTTGCCGCCCGGCGGTTGGCGGGCATTGAGAACCTCTGCGAGATCATGTCACTCAAGCGTTTTGCGAGATCTGCAAAACAAAAATCAAAGTGATCGCGAGGCGAGATGCGCTCATCTCGATGCGAGAGAGTTGATTCGGGCGCCCGCGGCGAAGGCAGAGAACATACGCTGCGTCGCCGGCCGGCCAGAAGACACCGCTCCTCTCCGAAGGAGCATTTATCGCCGAGAAACCACTACTCATCGCTCTCCGGCAAGAAGAAGCGAGCGCCTGATGTAACACCCCCTTTCTAGACAGCGTTAATCAACGTATTCTATCGAGTTTTTAAAAATAAAATCATTAAAGGGATGTCACATTCCAGCGCTTATAAAACAATCATTTCATAGTCAATTCATAAGAAGTTTATAAAATATTAAAAGCGTCTGACACATAGTTTAGGGTCGGGCCTCGAACACTGTTTTAGTTTACGATGCTGCAGAAATAAGGGCGCTTCCAACCACGACGGAAGGATTACTAGTTTTAACAAATCACTTAGTACATCATCAATAAATGCCTAAAGCATCAAATAATAAAATAAAAAACGACTACGCCCCTCACAGTGCTACATATCAGTGAGACCACAGCTACTAGTAGCGGGGCATAAGGATGCCCTCACTCGCGAGTACTGCGGCGTTGCCACATAAGAGCAACATTCCAAGCGAGAAAGGGTGAGTATCTTTATCTGAGATAATAATAATTAAGATAAGCATTATGATAAGAAAAGCGATAAGAGACACTCAATCGCAAACATTAGTCATCTTTGTCGGCGACATACCTCATCAACTTCATAATTTATTCATAAAGCTATAATCGACACGGACATTTTAACACGTGTAGAATGTATGCATGTATGCGACATGCATGTGGATCCATCATCACGCTTTAATTTATTTTGCACGGAGCGCTCGCGCTTTGGACCGAGAGTCGACACCGCTTTGGACCGAAGTCCCACACGCTTTATGCAACATGAGTCATGTGACACTATGACTATGCATCACACACACCAAGCACAATTACAACAATTATTAAAACTCACGCTTGTATATATCAATTCAACATCATCGTTATGTAACCATTAAGGTCACCACAGCTTTCACATCTCGGCAATTACAAACTCGATCGGTTATTCTCTATTTAATAATTTAACTCGACAAATATTATACCACACAGCTTAAACTCAACAATTGTTATGCCTTGCACAGCTCAAACTCAACAATTATTGACCACTTTCAAGACATTGACACACATGAAACATATATATATATATATCCCCACGGGTCCATTCTCAAAGCGCTTTCACACTAGAGTCCATACACCACATTTTATTTTGAAAAAACATCATCTTTTCATTTAGAAAAGTCACGTTTACATTTAGAAAAATATCACATTTTTGGTATGGAAAACAAGCGTGGTAGTGAGGAACAACAACTAGAGCGGTGAGAAAATAGCAATATTCAACCCAACTCAATTCTCAACCTCAAAAATATAAGTTTTATCCTTGATTGAAAATCATTAAAACTCACTAAGAAAACCATCAAGCTCATCGATGGAGTTAACAAATAATTCCCCACACTCACCCCAGATAAACTTATCACGATTATCACTGACTCCATCGATAAATCATCAAGTCATCAAATAAAAATCATCACGAGTCCATCAAGGAAATCATCGAAAATTACCCGACAATTCAACAAGACTCACCAAAACTAAGCATCAACAAGGCAACTCAATCACATTATAATAATTCGGTCCAACAACATTTCAAACAATTCAATTCGGCAACTCTCGATTATCCACGACAATCAAACAATTTCATCAAACATCATATTATCACAATAATTCCACATTCCCATAATCCCAATCTCTACAACCTAACCTATACATAACACAAATCTTAAGGGTTATTATAGGCATAAAGAAAGAACCCCACACCTTGCAAAGCGAAAAGAATTCAACAACGATGGAGGGTGAGGAATTGAGGTTACAACGTGAAAAGGGGAGAAAAGGGAGAGAATGGATCGATTCATTACAGTGAAGAGTTTGAGAGAAGCTCTTCTTCTCCTCCACTTCTCACGTCGCGCGCTGACTGTGTACAACCAGGTTCTCTATCTTTCCTGATGAGAGGTGGAATCGAAACTTGGAAATAGAAGGGAGAAAGAATGGAGAAGGAAGGATTCAAGGTTACCTTTGAAGCTTGAGAAAAGAATTTCTCTCTTCCCCCTTTCCACTGCGTCGCGTTCTTCACCCTCTCAAACTCTCTCTCTCTCTCACGCGATTTTCTTTTCTTTCTTTCGGTGCGGACGATGGTCTCAATTGGAGACCCGATTTAGATCACTTGCCCGTGATTGGAGCCAACTAGTGGGTTGGGCCTAATCACCCACTCTTTTAATTCCATACACCTCTGAAATAAAGCCACTCCAATTTATTTATTCTAATTCAAGTAAATATTGTAACCTCGAATAACTTAATTAAATATTTAATTAAATTATTTTGGGGTGTTACACCTGAGATCGCCCCAGCGAGGAGCGGCGTAGGCGCGATTCGATGTCCTATGATTATGAAGATTCTAGCTACGATCCACGACGCGGTCGGCTCACCTGCAGTACTCCTCGATGAGTCGTCGGGTCACGTCGGTCGGTCGGCGGATCTTGGGATTCTCGAGAAGAGTGGAAGATTACAAATGGAAAAATTAGGGGCGTTCGCATCGGCCAAGGAGAGGCCAGCGGCGACCGGGGAGGCCTCCTCGGCTTCCACCAGGCCCGTCGGGAGGATTTCTGGAATCTTGGGAGGCAGCGGCGTGCCTGCAAACATGCAACCACTTTGGGTGAGCGGCGTTCGAGAATGAACGCGGCCCGTTCTCGGGGAGATCGGGCGTTACAAAATTCGAGAGACCTCATGGCGCGCGATCTCAACAAGTTTGGCGGTAGGAGATCGGAGACAAGCATCTCAGTTAGTTCAATAATTCTGCTAACTGCTATAGGGGTGGGACCGACCATGAAATGCGAGGCTTTTCCCGATCTCTGGGCGGTAGAGCATTGGAATGGTGGGAGTCTCTGCGACCCGATTCCATCTCCTCGTGGGGCGACTGATCGAGAATATTCTTGTCTCACTTACCTTTGCAAACCGGCGCCAATATCGGTATGAAGAATACTTGGACTCTGTTGTTCGAGGAGATAATGAGAGCGTTGAGGCGATATATCGGCCGGTTTAACACCAGGCGAAGTCGTTAAGTGACTTGTCGGAGACAAGGACAAGCTAAAATATCTGAGCGTGGTATTCGGCCAGGACCAGGTTCGTAGAAAATTCACTCTTAACCATTACCAAGATCTCGGCTACTTCTTAAGGGCTAACGTCCACATGGCGTCTGAAGAAACCTTGGCGTGAAGGAAGGCGTCGCGCCGCGACCTAAAGAAAGAAAATAGTAAGCCGGCCAAAGGGCACGAAGGTCGCCGCGACAATCGATCGACTTCCGAGACAAAGAAGTTCGATCACTTTTCTCGGTGAATACCTCTGTGCGAGATCTATAGCGAGTGCCAAACAGCGAATTTGTGGGAGTAAAGCGGCCCGATCCACTTGTGCTCAAGAAGGGGCACGGGCCAGGCCAAAAGGTATTGCAGATTTACCACAAAAGCAAGGGTCATGATACTAATGGTGTATGGCCCTCAAAAGGCGATATCGAAGAACTCATCGAGAAAGGAAAGTTGGGAAAGTATGTGAGGTCGGAGGAAGGCGACCGACCTCGAAGAAGCGAAAGAAGGTGATCGGACCAGGGAAGGGTGCTCTAGTTGTTTCAAGCACCCAAGACAAAGGCCGGTCAGAGGATCGAGAGCTCCGCGATCGAGGGCATAGCGTCGCAATGGTCATCCACGGTGGAAATCCGTTGGATCGTAGAGAATCAAATAAAGCTACAAAGAGGAAGTGGGGCGAGCTCGATGGTGGTTCAACGTCGGCGATCCCACGGTCTCGAATAGACCCCCGTCGTTTGGAGATAGCGACCTACGATGGTAGGCGAAACGATTATGTTAAGTTGTGTCGAAGGCGATTATGGCCATCTTGAAGTTCAAAGAATTCTAGTCGACCGGGGTAGCTCGGCGAGCATCATGTTTGAAGAGCTTGATTGACAAGATCAAGGTCGATCGAGCGAGATAATTCCCCAATGAACTACTCCTAACGCGGTTTCAATGGAAGCGATCACCTGCTCCGTTGGGGACGATCGAGCTCATGGTCACATTTGGTGGCGACCTTTGGAGATAACACTTTATGCGGGGCGGTCCGCCTGGCGTTCCTTGTACTCCCCTCAAATCATGCTATCGATTGCATCATTGGTAGAAGCGACCACAGGGCAAGCTAGAAGTAGTGGCATCAGCGATACATCGAAGATGAAATTCTGACAAGGGCGACCGGTGAGTTACCACGGCGGCCGACCTAAAGCGACAAGGCGAAGCCACGACTGTATCGACAAATTTGTGATGAGGTAGATCTTGGCCCCAAGCGTTCAAAGCAACGGTGAAGGCCATCAGTCAGCGTCAGCGATTTGGATGCTCGGTATGATCGAGGCGACCACGAGGATAGCGATGATGACTTAGCGAGAAACGAAAAAGCAGGTTGAAAAGGCGAGACCTCATGGAGAACTAATGGATGTGCGGTTGGGAAACGACCCAGCACAAAACGATCAAGCTTCGGTAGCGACCTACGAGCAAGTGAAAGCAGATCTTGTGCAATGTTTGAGAGACTATCTTGACTGTTGCATGGCGAGGCATCGAACATGCCGGCATTCCTATCGAAGTAACTTTGCCATCAACTTTCGATCGATGAAGGGGTTCGAGCCCGATCGCTCAGAAGAAGGCGTGCTCGAAATGAGGAAAAATCTCAGCGCAGCTTGCAAAGGCCGTTGAGGACCTCATAAAGGCCAATTTCATAGAAGAGATCAAATACCACGACTGGTGTCAATGTCGTCTTTGGTTAGAAAGAAGAATGGAAAATGGAGGATGTGTGTAGACTATACCGATCTAAATAAGGCATGCGAAGGATGCCTTCCACGTACCAACATCGACAAAGGCGGTCGATGGGGCCTCGGGCTACAAACTCTTGATTTTTACGGGCGCTTACTGCGGATACAATCGGATCACGATGTATCCGCCCGATCGACACAAGGCGACCTTCATGGCCGTCGGGGAAATTTTCGATACAAGGTGATGCCTTTACGGCCTCGAAGCGGCTGGAGGCGACCTACGGCGAATGATGAACAAAATTTTTTCAAGAAATGGGTCGATTCGCATCTCGAGGTGTATTTGGGCGACATGATCATTAAAAGCGTAACCGACCCGGATCATGTAGGCGACCTCGGGAAATATTTGAAGAAGCTAGGAAGAACTCACTTAGACTGAACCACGAGAAGTGTACCTTTGGGGTGGTAGGCGGATTTTGGGCTTCCACAGTGAAAGAGGGATAAAGCAAACCACGAGAAGTGCGGGCGATCGCCCGATATGAGGCCGCCCACTTCTAAAAAAGAAATACAACGACTTAATGGCATGGTGGCGCTCTCTCCCGAGTTCATCCACTAAAGCGGCACTGCAAGTCGCTTCCAACTATTTAGGCTGAAGAAAGAGGTGGATTTTGAGTGGGCCGACCAATGCCGGCGTTGGGCCCGAATGAAACAAGCTTTGACCAATCCGCCAATTATGACTAAGCGCATTGCAGGGCGAGACATTACTGCACTACTTAGCTATCACGAGAAGAAGTTACGGCGCGTGTTGGTCGAAGAATGCGGTTGAAACAAAATCCGGTCTACTTTATTAGTAAAGTGTTGCAAGGGCCCGGTAGGTGCGAGAAAATAGAAGTTTGCCGCTTGCTCGATCATTGCTTTCGAAGGTTGAGGCCCTACTTTAGCCCACCCGGTCGTGGTAAGGCCGTCGACCAATCGAGCAAGTCCTCCATCGGCGGACACAGCGGGACGAATGATAAAGTGGGCGGTGGAGCTGAGTGAGTTTGGCATTAAATTTGAATCGGATCGGCGCAAAAGCACGGTGTTGGCCGAGCTTTATAGTGAAATGACTCCTACCCGGAAGATCAAAGTGAAAGCGACACGGATCTTGCGTATATGGGTCGTCTAACGACAAAGGAAGTGGGCGGGTCTAATACTAGAAAATTACGAAGGCACAGGCGTGGAGGTATCTCGACTTTCGCTTTCCACCGTCGAACAATCGGGCGAATATGAGGCATGTATAAGCGAGACTGCGGCTCGCGAAGACTTCAATGTTGGCCAAGTTGAACTTGATCGGACTCCTTCTTGGTCGTCTCACGGATCAAAGAATTGTATGATGCTAAGGGCGGCGTCTTTGAAGAATTACCTAGCGAGTAAGAGAGCTTCTCAGCGATTCGGCCAAGGCGAAGTGACCAATGTGCCTCGAGCGAAAATGTTGGCGGATATACTATCAAAGGCGGCAAGTACCAAAACTCAGGGAATCACGAAGTGTGATTCAAGAGACTCAATCGGCGGCGTTTGACGAAGCCAAGTCGATCGTTGGCGTTACGTGTGTCGGCCGCAGTTGATTGGATCGCCCACATCTGGGTACATTGTTGAAGGGGATGAGCCAGTGATCCAAAAGCAAGCTAAGTTGGTCGGACTTCGGGCGACCAAGTATTCGGTAATAGAAGGAAAGTTGTCTGAAAGAGGATTCTCCTCTCCATTGTTAAGGTGTCTTCACGTCGGTTGAGAAGGCGAGCCATGTGCTAAAGGGACATTCATGAAGCTCGTTCGAGAAGTGCAGAAATGCCAAGTACATGCGATGTCCACATTGCACCACTCCACGAGTTGCAAAGTCTTGTCTCACCTTGAGTCGTTAAGCGGTGGGGCATGGATGCGCTAGGCGTTTCCACTGCTCGGGCGGTTCAAGTTCTTGATCGTGGCGGTAGATTATTTTACTAAGTGGGTCGGTAGAGCCTCTTTACGACCATCACCTCGGCGAAAGTAAAGCAAATTCTTGGCCGGTGTGTGTTGGCCCGTTTTGAGATCCTCTCGACCAGCGATAACAGAACAAGCGGCACCAGTTCCGCAGACAAAGAATTGAGAAATGTTGGCGACTTAGGGGTAAAAGCGGCGTTTCACCTCGGTCGAGCACCCTCGGACTAACGGCCAAGGTAGGCGGCGAGCGGGTAGTCTGCGTGGGTTGAAGCGAGGCTTCGATGAAGCGAAAGGAGGCTGAGTCGAAGAAGCTGCGGTCGTTCTATGGGCTTCTGAGCGACCCTCCGGCTCGGCGGCCAGAGTCCCCATGGATGGTATATGGGGCCCGATCTTTGTGATACCCGTAGAGATGGCGGTGAATTGAGAACGAATCCCCTACGATGGTTGACAACGGCCAAGGCTATTCGAGAAGAATTGGACCTAATTGAAGAAGCTGCGCGCAAGCGTCACTAAGAGAGCAATTGATCAAGCAGAAGGTCGCGGCGTTTACAACACTTTCGCGTGCAAAGAGACTTCCGCGGTCGGTCGGCTCGTTCTAAGGCGGGCGGCGTGAGAAAACAAGAATACGCGCCAAGGAAGCTTGCGCCAAGTGGGAAAGTCCATACGGGGTCATCAACAAGGCTGGAAGGGGGCTACGAGCTTGAAACCATGGGCCAGGCGACTATCCCGAGAACATGGAATGCGAGAAACTTAGAAGATATTACGTTTGAATGTAATGAACAACTTGAATGTAATAAATGACCAAACCTATTAATGAAAAGCGGTAGCGCTCTTTTTCCCACCAGGGTTTTTACTGAGCGACCTTTAGAAATATGATGTGTTCTTTACTTTCTATGAGAATGTATGGTTGATGCGCTCAAGATTGCAGTGGCGAAGGAGGCGATCGGAGATTTATCAAAGTTGATTAGATCGTCGAAAAGCGATCTACCTCGAAAACCATCGAAATGGCCCAAGGTTAGATAACGCGCAAACTTGGTCGTCGAAGCGATGCGTGGCATGTGCTGCCGTAAGGCGCAACGGCGGTCGCAGAGTTGGCTGAAGCAGCGCCATCGAAAATGGCCCGACAACGCTAGGTCGTCGAGCGATCTACATCGGCGCCATCGAAGTGGCCCAAGGGTTGGGTAATAACCCACAAACTCTAGGTCGACGAATCGATCTACATCGAGTGCCATCGAAAATGGCCCGAGGTTAAGTGATAACGTCACGGTGGCCGTCGAAGCGACCTACCTCAGTGCCATCGGAATGGCCCCAATCAAAGTGTCACTTAGAGTGGGCGCCGTTTAGCGGTAAGAAATGCGAGCGACCTAGATTTAAAGTTCGCGAACTTAGAAAAAAAATGCGAAGCAATCAGATTCAAGCAAACAAATAAATTAAGCCAAAGTAAATTGTCATCACAAATTAGAGAGCGGCTTGGTCGAGCCGGCGCGTGAATACTGTTGCTCGAAGGCGGCATTTGGTGTTGTGCGAAAGGCAAGTTAAGCGGTTACAAAAATTACACCGCTCGCGGCGGGCTTGAAGAAGAATGGTGGCGAATGACGACATTGCCTTGCTCTTCACTTCTGCATGCAACATGATCTTGTTGTTTTCAACATAGTCGCGAGAGCTTTATCATGTTGTCATCAAAATTGATCTTCAAGTCTGGGTTCAATGCCAGTGCACGGCCAAGAGCATTGTAAAATTGCTCAGTGCGGCCTCACGACCCGGCACAGGCCACCATTCGGATCTTTTCCTCCCGCTCGGCCTTCTGCGCCTCCCAGATTGGCCTCTCGACTTCCCAGCCTTAGCCTCGAGATCGGTTTTGAGTTGTGACTGGCGTGAAGTTCCTTGTTCCTCTTTGCAAGCAGCACGCGGTCGTCCTCCCCGTTTAAGGGCCTCGCTCTTTTGGCGAGCTTGTCATATTTTCTTTGCGCCTCGGCTAAAGCCTTGTCCTTTCTGCAAAATTGGTCGAGGGTTGTCGGTCGGTCGAACAAAGGTAAGATGAAGAGTACAAGACTAAGAAAATAAAATTACCATCGGCTTGGCCACCACGGCTCGCCATGAATTTCTCGACCCCCATGCGAGAAAGCGCGAGCGCCATGGGTTTCATACATGCCGTTCGGTCGGCCGGACCCAAGCTTTGGCGAGATGATAGGAATCTCCTCAGTTGCGAGGGCGAGACCCGACCATCATGCTTGGCGTTTGGGAAGCGTCAGCCCGGTGTGAGGAGAGCGGCCGGGGGCACGTTGGCCGGTTTCTTCCCTTGGCTCTTGGGAGTTTGGGGCACCTTAGAAAACGATCTGGAGCATCCGTGACGTGAGGACAACCGTACTTCTTAGCTCCTCGCCGGGCTTCAAAAGCGAGGCGGCGAGGTCCCGTTTTTACTTGGCCATTCTTTACACAAAATGCGGAGTCATGAGTTAAAAAGAAAAAAATCAATAACGAGAATATAAGGACAAAAAAGTTCAAAAAGCGAACCAATCTCGGCCTCGGGTCTCGGCGCCCCGTGCAAGACAAAGAATTCGGCAAGGTATGTCGCCGCCCAGGATGCGGGCGCATCATACTCTCGGTCGGCCTCGCGAGTCTTTCGCGAGTAGATGTAATCGCGACCGCTGCGAAATGAGCCTCATTCCACATGATTGGGAAGTAAGGGGACCTAGCATCCGTCGGTTGAACCTCGAAGCGGCCTTGCCCGACCTCCTCGGTGGGAGCGATCGAATGCGGCTTTTCGGGCCGCTCCAGCGACTCTGAAATGCTTTGAAAAACCGGTGGTGGGTGTTACGCATCTTGAAGGAGACTTGCTCCCTCTTCTCCTTGTTGGCCTTCTCTGCGAGCGGCTCGGCTCAAAGAAACAAAGAAAAGCATCATCGACCGTGGCCCGACCCGGCAGTCGTGGCACCTCAAAGGTCTTTAAAAGCGCCCATGCGTTTGGATGAAGGCGAAGGCGACCCGATATAGCGCGAGGCGTCGCGTTGGAATTCGATAAAAGGAGGAGTAATCTTCATCTTCTCGAACACGAGCCGATACATCGTGAACTTGAAGTTGGAAGAATAAGTCGCGATATCTTAGCCCTCCTTCATGCCTCTCACCACTCGGCCGGGTGAGTCATCAAGGCGACTCATGGTCCGGACAAAGCATCGTGGCCATTTGTAATAATGCTCTATTAGGCGAAGTTTCAGAGCACCCAAGACATATCGGATATATCTCGAGCTACATCGGCTTGGACTTGGTGACCGCCGTTCGACCTCCGACATTGGCTTCCGGACGAGAAATATTGACTTGGGCTGAATCACTTCTTCCTCGTGGGCGCTTCGTCTCGGCGCCTTGGCCTCTACCATCTCCTCGTCATGGCCCGGGGCGGCGCTAGGCTCTTCATCATCAATGATCACCACCTCACGTCTTCCTCTCATGCGGTGGAGTGTTGCCTGGCAGCTCTTGAAATGAGCGGACCTTGATCCGAGCTCTTTGTCTTGAGTCGACCCTCGTGGGAGGAATGGGAAGTCGAGCTCGTACTACTCGAGGAACTACTCGAAGAGCAAGGACCTTTGTCGCGAAGCGACTTGGGCTCTTCCTCGTGGAGATTGGGCTGCTTGCGACCTTCGACATGTATGGAGGCGAAAGATTGCGGTGGTTTTTCGGAATACGGTGGTCGGTTTAAATCAGTGGCATGCAAAAAGCACCTATGATAAAGGGAGCGAGTCAGTCGGCGGCGAGCACTCATGAGAGGAAGCGATTTGGCCATCCTGCGACGACACCCCAATCCACGAGCGTGGAAAAGCCGCGAAGTACTTTCAAGTAAAAAGTCAAGCTAAAAAAAAAAAAAAGTAAAGGAGAGATCGATTCATACCTTAGCGAGCGTGGTGGATCGGTCGCTAGTAAACAACGACTTGGATGCAAGTCGGCGAGCGAGTGATGCGTTAGCGAGCAATTCTTGGAAGTGTGAGAAATGAACTTCGGCCAGAAGGGCTATTTATAGTGCGGGTTTACGGCGCGAAAGGGCCAGGGACGCGAAGGTCCCTGGCAGCCGTCTTCTCACCAATGGTTGTCTCGAGCGGCCTGGAAACACCAAGCGTCCGCGTCTTAAATGTCGGTAAAGACCAGCCGTCACAACGGCCGGGCCAATGGTTGACAAGCGGTCGATACTGCCTACGAAAGAAAGCGAGCGGCGCGCGTTTACGTCAAAATAACTTCCTCACGGGGGCATCGATTCAAGCCTCGGCCGCTCTTAGCGACCTAGGCTTGGGGGCAAGCTGTTCTGGGTGTATTAGCAAATCGAGGGGGCGCCAGCAGCAATTGGACTGCGGCCCGGCCCGTCTCGTCGGCCCAAACCGCGGCGCTTGGGCGCAATTCGCCGGCGGAATCTTACGCCAAAGCGGTCGGACCTCGCGGTATATATCGCCATTCGCATATGGCCAGTGCGTTCTCTAACCTTGTGCTATCTGCGGCGACCTCTCACTAGATCGTCGGTGTCTTTGCGGTACCACCGAGGTGTTCAACGTGAAGCGGGACCGGTCCTTTCACTCATTCAACGGCCAGGCCCATTTGGCGAATCAATCAACACTTCAACTCTTCATTGGTCAAGAATGCGATCGGTGTGACCTACGAGAACACGTGGTCACGCCTCTCGAAACTCTAAATCCTTCCTCCTCTTTATCATGGTAGCTCTTACAATGTCTACTGCGAGGCGCTTTCATTTTCTCTCGGATCATCTTCACTTTCTCGGTGGTTTCTCTCTAACCAGGCTCGAGTCAAAGCAAAAGCTTTCCCGGTCTCGTACCAACATCAGGGAGTCCTACACCTCAGGCCATACAATGCCTCAAAGCGGTGCCATCCGAATCTTTGGAGTGATAACTATTGTTGTATGTAAGCTTCGATCAAGGGAGATGGTATCCACACACCTCCACTCTAGAACACCGACCTCAAGCAGATCTTCCAATGATTGAATTGTCTCTCTTTGCCGTCGGTTTGAGGATGATAAAGCTGAACTTCGGCCTCAATTTGAACCCGACTCATACGCAAACTACTCCAAAATTCGAGAAGTAAACCTTGGGTCTCTACATCGACACAATGCACAAAGGAACACCATGCGACTTCACAACCACACGAATGTAGATTTCGACCAACCTGCGACCTGGATACTTAATACCGATGTAGGAATAAAATGAGCGATTTTGTCAATCTATCCTGAACCACCCAAATTGAATCATGTCCTCTCTTTGTATTGGGTAATCCGGTCCACGAAGTCCATAAAATACTATCCCACTTCCCACTACGGAACATTCAAGCGGTTGCATCATTCCGCGAGCCGATGCTTTCGACCTTCGATTTACGGCGGGTGACACGAATACACAGACTTTGCCCGCATCACGCTTCATCCGAGCCACGAAACATCTTTTTGAGATCTTGAAACATCTTACGTCGCTCGGGATGGAAACTTAACACTCTATGCCGCTTCCTCAAGGATTGCCTTTTTCATTTCCTCATCTTGAGAGCATAAATTCTTCCGCGGTACCTCGATCGTTATGAGTATCTAACTTCGAAATCTTCATTCCCGAGCTTACCAATCCTTTCATCAAATCCACCAATTTCACATCTAACCTGCGCTTCTCGGATACTAGTCATGAAATCATTGCCAATTTTCAACATGCCCAACGACACTCACGAGGTGTGACTTCACAAACTAAACTCATGTCCACTGAATTGCTCGATCAACTCAAGCTCTCTACAGCCATCAATGCGGAGACATATGCAAAGTCTTGGGCTGAGCATCACCCCGCAACCACATTAGCTTTACGGGTGATAACTCCGATTCAAAATCATAATCTTTCAATAGTTCCAACCACCGTATTGCCTCGTATTCAATTCTTTACGATCGAGCAGATCAGAAAGTAGACTCTTGTGATCACTAAACACCTCAAATCTCGATCCATACAAGTAGTGCCTCCAGTTTTCAATGTAAATACCAATGACAAGTTCTAGATCATGAGTAGGGTAATTCTTTTCGCAGGTCCTTAATTGCCTCGGCGCATGGCGACCACTTTCCCGTTGCATAAGCACGCCACGAGCCCATCTTGGAAGCATCCCACGGTATACTACAAGCGGGTTACGACCGAACTAGGTAAGGTCGACCTGCTGCGGTGATGTAGTCAATCTTCTTTCGACTCATTGAAGCTTTCTTCACATCGGTCATCCCCGAACAAAAAGCTTTGCCTTGCAAGTTAATTGGGTCAATGGCGTGAGCCAACGAAAACCCACTCAATGAATCTTACGTAATAGCGGCTAATCCCGAGAAAACTCCTTATTTGATGCTGAGACTTTGGAGACTCCAGTGCGACACTGCTTGCATCGACTTTGGAAGGATCCACGCAAATCCCTTCACAAGAAATCACATGCGAGAAAGCGACCTTTTTCAGCAAAACTCACACTTGGACAACTTGGCATATAATTTTCGGCTCCTCGAGAATTTCAAATACTACCCTCGAGGTGTTCCGCATGCTCTCTTACGACTTAGAGTAAATCATAATGTCATCAATGAAAACCACCACAAACTTGTCCAAGTACTCGGGAAAATTTGGTTCATGTATCCATGAATACTCCGGTGCATTAGTCACTGCAGAAGGCATCACGAGAATACTCATGAGTGTCCATATCACGGTCTAAATCTTTGTCTTTGGAACATCTTCATCCTTGACCTTGATCTGGTGATAACGGACCTTACAAATCAATCTTGCTAAATACTTTTAGCACCCACTAATTGATCCATCAAGTCATCAATCCTTAGCAGCGGTACTTATTCTTGATTGTAACTTTATTTAGCTGCCAGATAGTCTACACACAACCTCATCTACCATCTTTCTTTTCACTAGCAACAACTAGGGCTCCCCCAGTGACACGCTCGGTCTCCTGGAACTTCTTTTCTAACAAATCTTCAAAGTTGCTTTTCAATTACGCCTTTCGGATCACGGACATTCTATATGGTGCCATAGACCCGCAGGGCTTTGTGCGAGGATCGGATCAATAGTAAACTCCTTCTCTCACGGTGGTACATCTGGAATCTCATCGAGAACACCTTAGAAAACTCACGCCTCGCGGCGATTCATCAATCTTAAACGGCTCTCGTGATTAACGATGCTAATAGAAAATAAGTGAACCTCTTCTCTCATCATCGGTGTAGGCGACCCGCGAGATAGCGAGCGGAGACTTCTCTTCATGCGAAGCAAAACTCACGCCGGACCTTTCCACGACGAATTGATGAACATGGTTATCAACTAACCGATCCATACCCCGAATGACATCCATCCCACTCGGCGGCAAGCGGTCGAGATCAACCAAAATTCTCTACCATACATAGATCTGGGGGCATTTAGCACAAACAACGGAGTAGTCACCGAACCCTTAGGTGGAGTATCGATAACCATCTCCTCAACATGTCGGATAAAACAAGGCTTAAGTTCTCAACACATGCGGCCCGACAATAAAACTATGGGTAGCACCCGGTATCAACAATAGCAACAAGAGGAGTATTATTGATATAGCACGTGCCTCAAATCTCGTTCACTCGTCGGACCCGGCTAGAAGCGAACACCTTTCCATACGACTTCTCTCTTGGGTTTGGGACAACGTACCTTGGCGTGACCACTCTCTTCCTGATTGAAGCATACCATCTCCTTCTTATCACGATTTGAAGGACATGTGTCCCTCCTTCCCACACTTATAACATCTCTTAGCACTTTTCCTTGTTTGGGCAATCGGGACTCTTATGGCTGTTTTCCCACCACGTGTAACAAGTAACAGGCTGCGACATCTCCCCACTTAGCGGACCCCCAGCCAGTTTACCAACAAACTTCCCTTTGCCGCCACTTACCGGCGAGGCACCTCGTAGGAGCTTCCACGACCAGAAAAATTCTTTTGCCTTTCCTTACGTAACTCACGGAGAAGGCATTATTGTCCTCTTCGAAAATTAAACACTATTAACCAACAATGGGAATACGGATCTGCTGATACCACTATGGCTCTCTTAATGTCGACCGCGACCGTTTTCAAACTTGATGCATTTGGAGAACTTCGGCACCCTCTCCCGTCATAGTGTGGATAAAACTTGGGCGATTCGATAAATTTTGCGACATACTCGATTCTGATCATGCTACCTTGCTCAGAGTCTCAAAAAACTCCACCTCTTTCTTTCGCGGACATCTTAGGATAGTATTTCCTCTTGAATTCCCTCACCGAATACCGCCCGAAGTGATCTCCTCATTGGCGATCGTCAACCCACGACTAGCTGCCCTCCACCAATCATAAGCCTCTTTCTTCAACATGTGTGTGTGCCATAGCGAACCTTACGAGCATCGGTGCAATCCATGACCACGGAAAATCGCTCCATCTCATTTAGCCACTCAAAGGGCACCATCGAGGATTATACCAGCCTTCAAAAGTAGGAGGTTCTCACGGCATTGGAGCGTAGCCAAACTACGCGTTCCATCACCAATAACGTTGGGTATGTTACCCATGACCCGGCCATAGCTTTGTAAGGCGTGGCAAGTCTTGACATCGTTCCGTCTGCCATTCTAGTCTTTTACCTGAGAAAGCAAAAATCGAAGCGAGTAACAAAGCTCAAATGTTACTCAACTTAGCGACTTCGACCACCGTAGGACGATGACCAGAGCTCTCACGATACCACTAATGTAACACCCACTTATCTACCCCCAATTTCCAGCGTCATTATCGGGTGTTCCACTTCTCAAAATATTACTTAATTAGTAGAAAGGAATGTTCGTCTCCATTAAATTTAACTCATCGTATGCACCATTAAATTCGTTGCAGCAACACATACATCCGCAAAGTTAAAACTTCAAAAATCATCTTATCACGCAGCGGAAAATAATTATTGACTCACTAGTCCACTCAAACCGTCACATAATTCTTCAAATAAACCTCATCTGATTAAGTAGTTTAACATCAAATCCCAAAAATAAGCTAGGTGCTCTACGGTATCGAGGCGACACAAAGCAGACCTCCCGACGGCGGCAAGAAAGCGGCTAGACCTTCACTCGCGATTACTGCGAGCGTTGCCACAATAGAGCAACATTCCAAGCGAGAAGGGGTGAGAATTTCAATAAAACATAATCGGATACATAATAGAAAAATGAGAGCATGCAATCACATAGCAACATCATCATCGCCCGATTCATGGTCACCTGACAACGACTCGACCACAAGCGGCACAATCTCTGATTATAATTATGTATGAAAAGTGCAACCCCACGGGGCATAATGCATGATGGTACCATATTCATCACAATTAAGAGGCGAGAAGCCTATTCTTATTTGGAGGGCGAAGCCTATTCTTCACATTTATGCACATGCCATGAGATTCTATATACACATGTGCATTTCATCAAAATACTCACTGAGTACTCACCATCATCATCATAAAACACTCATAGAGTGTATTCTTCATAACTCATCACAATCACTGACATCAAAACTATACTCATAGAGTATATTCTTCTAATTCATCACAAGTCATATCACAACATCATAATCACTCGTAGAGAGTGAACTCATCACGTTCACACAATTCATACTACAACACTATCATAATTATACTCATAGAGAACATTCACGCAACTCATCAAAACCATACCCACCAACATCATTTAGAGTATATATATTTTTCAGTTATCTTTTGGTTTAGTGTGTTATAAAATAGTGAGCCCGATTGACTATGGGATTACTCGAGTAGCGATACTACTTACTGACGAGCGTTGGCCACCTTTGCAAGGCTCTCCGATCGATGCCCTTGTAAATACACCGATTGAAAGAAATTCTGACCTTAGTGGTAAACCACAATTTAGCCATGGTCAATTAGAACACTAGTAGTATAACATTTCCACGATAAAATAAACATATAAACATAGTATCACAATTTTCATAAAACAACACCTTTTACTTAATAAATACAGCAACAATAAACGGTTTATTTTCCTTAAAAATAGAATATTCAGTTGAGCCTCTGAATAAGCTTTCCAACGCATCTTAGAACACCTCAATCGGGTTCGGTTCAAAAGATATTCAATTTACAAAAGCGTCTGAGACAACGGTGAAAAAGCAGTGTAAAAGCAGTGAAACGGTGACTCGCGCTCGGAGCGCGAGTGAGCGCCAGATGAGCGCGAGAGGACAAAAAACATCAGCCCTCAGCGCATCACTCTTTAAAGCGAGGGTGCCACCGGCCTTGGCGAGGCGCGGTGGGCGAAAGCAACTCAAAAGCGCTGAAAACTCGAAATTTTGATATTTTCCCGGCTCGATTTGATTTCAAAACATGATTTTGTTCATCAAGATATTCATCATAAGATCATCAATAGACACATCAAAATACCCCAAGGAATCACGAGAAACTCATCACGCAACCTTCAAACATTCCTCAAAAATCATGAATTCATCAATTAATCATCAATTTCATCAGACATCAACAACATTCGGCCATCACATGAATTCATCAAAACAACCTCACAAGTTATTAAAACAACATCAAAACCCCAAAACCCATCATATACCCAATCCACGTTAAACAGAAGCGCTCACCCTTACCTCGAATTTGTATGTTCGGAATTAACGGCGTAGTCGCGTACAAAACTTCAGCCTTGACACAATGAGCAAGAAAGCGTCTCGCTTCTCAGCTTGAAATCGCGGGCACTCAGCTCTCCTTTGATCAATGAGGAATGAACACAATGGGGTTAGGGATGAGGCTACAACACTAGGATAATGAAGAAAAAGCGGCATGGAAAGGATCAAAAATTCTCACTGAAGGAAACTTGCGAAATTCCCTCCACTTTCCTCTTCTTGAGTGCGGCGCTCCTCTCTCTCTTTCTCACTCTCTCGAATTCGCAGCTCTCTCCAATTTACTGCACAAATGAGAGAGTTGCGTAAAACTCCTAGGGTTAAGCGGTGGGCTCGATAAACACCCAGGGCCTCCGTCCACACCACTCCCTTTACTCGCTCCACCTCACGAACCACGCCCATCAATTTAATTAATTTAATCATGTTGCGAATAAAATCCATAATTAAATTAAATAATTTAATTAAATTATTTAAGATTATTACACCTATTATCCTAAGTAGACCATTATTAACAAGCAAAACCATAATTGATGTGCGAGAAGGTGAACTCACTATGAAGTCAATGATCGAGAGATAAAATTCAATGTAATGAATGCTATGAAGTATCTGCTTTGAAAACATAGAAGAGTGTTCATCCTTGGTTTCTCTAGATCAATTGGTAGAAAAAGCAGTTTTACAAGCGGTATGATCATTTATCCAATGCGGATGCATTAGATGCGGCGACATTGCTAGATGATGAAATGCTAGAAAAGGAAAATCTACCAATAGAAAACTCTTGTAAGGAGTATGGGCTAGAACTTGTGAACCACTCAATCTTGAGGATCGACTCTCGAGAAGAATTTACCCTCAAAGAACAACCTCTAAGCTAGAATTGGAAAGAATTACCTAAACATCTTAAGTATGCCTTTCTAGGAGAAAATGAGACCTTACACATTTATCATTGCCTCTAATTTAATATCGAGGAACAAGAGTAATCTCATTAGTACTCTCTGACATACTCGAGCAATAGGTTGGCAGATATATACGATATCAAGGAATTAGTCCTTCTATGTGCATGCATAGAATCATCTTGGAAGAAAATTCCAAGAATAGCATAGAAAGTCAAAGAAGACTAAACCACTATTATGAAAAGGTTGTGAAAAAGAGATCATTAAGTTGCTAGATGCTAGCAAAATGTACTATATGGTGAACATGTGGTGAGAGACAAAATCACCACCCATTTGCAAAATCTCTAAAAAAAAGGTAGGTAGTCGGTGATAAGACTCTTAAAACAAGCGCTTAATGGGAGGCAACCCATCATTTTAAGTATTTTTGTTCAATTTTATGTTTTAAGTGTTTTGTAGGAATGCGAGGATACTAATGCGACTACATCAGTCGATTGCCTGTGCTGAAGAAAAGAATAGGCCCTACATTCAAATTTCAAAATTCATTCTGCGAGCAAAGCCTCTTGATGCTCTTACATCAATACACAATATCAACACGAGGAGAAAGTGGTGCATCTGCCTAGTTGAAGAAACACCACGAAGCAACCCAAAAAGAAGAAAGCAGAAGGTGAAACATACTCCTCCTACCGAGGCGAGCACGGAACAAGAGGTGGAGCAAAGAAATGAGTATCATTTACAAGTTTTCATATGTTCACCTGCTATAGTTTGTGTTTCTACTATCTAAAACTATTTCCCATTGTTGTTGTTCTTAATCCCTCTCCCCGTATTTTGAACAAACTTGATTTGTGTTTTTACGAACTTAGCGGTGAGGACACTACTACACTTAAGTTTGGGAGGGATTTATCTAGTATGTTGTGTGTTTAATTAAATATGTTTGTTTTATATAGTAAATATATATGTTTTAAGTAATTTATATTTTGTTTAAATATTAGATGTACTTAAGTAGTACTAAATATTTTAGTAGAATGGATCGATTTTTCAAAAATATGGTGAAAACCCTATGAATGGAATTTTAATGATGAAAAGAAAAAGAAGCATTATTTCTTGAAAATAACCAAAATTATTTTTACTTCAACACTTCAAAGCGAGTTTGTGAAAAGAACCTTGCTATTTAAAGATCAAATCGATCTGAGGGAATTTTTGATAAGCAGGTCAAAACAAAGCTTTACTAAAAGATAGAAGAGCTTAAAGAATTAAGTTTGGGGGTGTTTTTATGAAAACAAAGCTTGAATTTGAAAAGTATAAGAGTAAACAATGCACAAAAAGAATACAAAAATGTGGACAAAGATCAAAGATCAAAAGCCATATTATCTGAATCATTTGAAACTATACATGTGCTTACATGAATGCATTTGGAGGTCAAAGACATGTGCCACGCGAGGAATAAATGTATACGGAGGATAGTTCAAAAAGCGAACTTTGTGCCAAAGTGCAAAGAAAAAAATATATGCATCACGGAGGTCAAAGACACGTGCCAAAGATGCATTTGCATCGGAGGTCGAGTGAGGAAGGCAATATGAGCTTTCAAAAGAAAAAACATCATCGGTCTTGAAAGCATCAATGCAAGCGCAGCGAAGAAGAAAGCTAAAATCTGAGAAAAAATCAAATGCAAATCACTTCAAAAAGTAATGCATCTGCACAAAAGATCCACAAAAAAAAATAGAAGATGCATTGGCTCAAAAAGCTTTGAAAGATTCAACGAAGCCCTTTGATTTTAGAACTCCCCCTGACACTTGAGAAAGAATTTTGTGAGTCTAATCTCTCTTTTGAAAAATATTTTGGTGTGACCAAAGATAAACCAATCCTTTGAAAGGCTAGGAGGAAGTTTTTAAAGCTTGAGTCTTGGAACCAATCTCAACTTCGGTGGGTTCACACACACACAAAGAGTTTGAATAGCTTTGGTAGTTTTGAAGAAATAAAGGCACAAGAAAAGATTCTTTGAGAGATGAACTTCATAGGGAACTCCTCATTGAAAATCCAAAATATCAAGTTGATCTATCTTCTAGAATTATAGTATTAATAGTTTGTCTTTGTCATTACTTGTGGACAAGCAATGGTTTAAGTTTGGGGTGTGATAACTCTATTTTATATAGAGTATTTCATATGTTTAAACTTAGTAAATTGCTCTCTTTCAAGTAATAATAAAGAGTTTATATAGTATTTTATGTGATATATGATAACTTGAGTGATTGACATGGTTATAGTTGTTATTAGGCCATTTTGGATATATTGTGGTATGTTTGATGTTTTTGTTGGTCTGCGGTCTCTGAGATCTGCATCAATGCTCCTGCATCAATGCTCACTGCGTTGATCTTGCCTTTGAATCTGCCTTACTTGGTGAATGAAGCGACTAGCTACATGTGCATCCACTTGCATTCGCGACCTCATGCTTGGTCCTAAGCGAGAACCACTTTATATAGTAGGCGCCTACCATTCACACATAGCCATAGGGATAGCTTTGAAGAGTCATCAACATAGGGACACATGTTCATACATCATGACACCTCCTATCGGCAGTCAAAGATTTCAACTTGGAGATCCAACATCACGAAAAGCAACTCTGGCTAATCCTCAAGATTACTTCAACATGAAGGAAGGAAGCACCTCTCTTGAAGGCTATAAAAGGACTCACATCTTCATTTGAAATATATCACAATCCATAAGTTAGATCAAAAATTTCAATATACATAGTTAGTTTCTATTTTATAAGAGGAAAGGAAGGAATTAACAAATCCTCCTTTACTTGATTTCATAGTGTTTGTATAGTGCTAAAGAAGTAATGCTAGTGCATTGCTAGGAGAATTCATACAAAGGGCTTGAACTTGTGTAACTTCTATCTTGTTGTTTCTCTTTTTTGTGATTTCTATTATATAAACATGGTGCATTCGGTTTATATCTACCTTGCAATGTCTATTGTTAGCTATATCTTTCTTAGTTGGAATGTTCTAATCATTTTAATGAGCTTTTAAGTAAGTATGGCGCATATATGTAATGTTTGTACTTTAGTTCTTGCTTGATAATATTTTCAACACTTATTTTGAGGATTGATCAACTTAGAATAAGTAAATTTGTAAGCGGACAGACATGGCTTATGTAACACCCAAATTCTACCCGTGATTTAATTCAAAAATCGAGTAATAAAAATTATTTTTTTCATTAAATGGAGTGTTACGCTCCTCTCTCTTAAAAATACTCAAAACGATCGGTTATTTCGAAACATATATCAATACATAACACCATACAAAGCGTTAGGATAAGTATCTCATGTTACACAGTGAAGTAAAACTACATCTCAAAATAAGTGTTAATGAGATCTCAGTTAGTACCTGATACATATAAAAGGCTCAGCAATGAGCAAAGCAGTCAAAACAAAGTTTATAACCCATCCCCTACACAGGTGCTACGTATCGAAGCGAACCGGCTCGGGAAAAAGTGAAGATATGAAGCCTTCACTCGCGACTACAATGGTAAACAACAACGAAAGGGTGAGTCTCGAACTATATAATAAAAGTGATAATAAGCAATATAGATACCATCGTAGCATCACGACGAGCACGATTAACGACACACCAAATCAAACCATTCATTAATCAATAGCACCCATGCGTTTATGGAAATGTATGCAATGCGGTCATTCTCCGACTTGAGTCACTCATGACTACGGCCTCATGGCCTCCGCAATTAGTTTATAATGTCGCGGCCAGCGTAGAATGTATGCATGAGACTCCATGAATACAACACAAGCACATGTTATAAACCACCCTAATTTAAGCCCCGAATCGATTTCAACATACAATTTACCAATTCAATGGTTCAAATCATCAAACAATCATCAATTAACATAAAACAAGACCTATGATCTACATATAACTCACTTTATCTCCTCTATTATAGAGTGAGACTCACCCACTGTAATTTAACTTAGTAGAAACGTTCCTTTCTCATAAGTCACGTGCAAAAACCACGACCTTAGAACGAGCTCTCCTTGCTTGCACGATCAAAATCTTCCTCTCTCCCTCTCTCTTGTGTAGTTCTCCTTTCTCTCTTCTCCACTTTCTTTCGTTTTCTTTCCTTCTCACAAAATGAGAGCAAATGCTAATTTGGCTATATATACATTGGAGCCCAACGCACTTGAGCCCTTTTACACCCCCTACTCCATTTCTTCCACCATCCCTTTCAATTAAAAATAAAAAGACTATATTAATGATTTAATATAATTGAAATAGTGCAACTTAACTTAAACAATTTAATCAATTACTTAATTAAATTATTTAGGGTGTTACAACTCTCCCCACTTAGGAAATTTAGTTCTCGAAATTCATACACAAGAATCGAATAACTACTGGATAAGACTCCGCATCCTGCTCTCCGAACTCCCCGAGTCATACTCTCCCCGGCGGCTCCCAGCCACACTACCTTGACTAAGGCAATGTCTTTCGCTCTCGACACACTTCACTTCTCACATCATCAATCCTCAGGCGGCATAGTCTCCACGCGGTGAGGTTCTCCGCATCACCTCCATCATCCATGTGAATCACATGAGGCAGATGCAGGAATATACTTCGAAGGCGTGACACGTGGAAGACATTTGTGCAAGTTCGAAAGATTAGGTGCTTGAGAGCCACCCTATAAGCAACCTTTCGACCACCTACCGGTGATTTAGTGCGGTCCAATAAGCCTTGGAGTTAACTTCCTTGCCTTGAGCACGCCTGACACTGTCATAGGCGTGACCCTCAAGAATACATGCTCACCGACACAGAAACTCCAAGTCCTTTCTCCTCTATCATGGTAACTTTTTTCACGCCGGCTCACAGGACTCCTTCATTTTCTCTCTACGATCATCTTTACCTTCTCTGTAGTCTCCACAACCAATTCAGGTCCAAGAACAACCTACTCACCCAGGACTCATGTGCCAACATAAAGGAGTTCTACACCTCAGTCCATACAGGTGCCTCAAAAAGGAGCCATCCATATCTTTCGAATGATAGGCTGTTATTATAAATGGCTTCGTCGGTGGGAGATGTGTATCCACGCACCTCCACCACTCTAGCACCTGTAGCTCGAGAGAAGGTCCTCGAGGAATTTGGATGGTTCTCTCTGTCGACCATCGGTCTGCGAGGATGATAAAGTGAACTGACCTCGACCTCGGACTGGATACCCGATCCTCATGAAAGCTTCCCTGAACTTCGGATGTAAACCTTGGGTCTCTATACGATACAATACTCTTGAAACCCTTTATGTAGCTTCACAATCACACGAATATAAATCCTGGCCAACTTTGAGCACAGGATGATAGTGATGTTGATAGGAATGAAATGTGCCGACTTGATCGACCTATCACCAATCACCCAAATAGTGTCAAACCCTCTCCCACGGTGTTTAGCAACTTGATCCACGCAAAGTCCATGGAAATCTTTGTCCACTTCCCATTCAGGAATCTCTAAAGGGATTGCATCGACCGCGCGGTTTAAGTGCTCCAATCTTTGACTACGGCAAGTCAAACATATCATAAGCAGCGTGTGCTACATCCTCTTCATACCGGGCCGCCAAAAGAGTTTCTTGAGATCATGATACATCTGTAGTAGCACGGGGTGAATGCTCAGCTTGCTCCTATGGCTCTCCTCAAGTATCATTTTCTTTAACTTTCAGCGTCATCGGGGAACCACAAATTACGTCCACTGAATACCAGCACACACCACAGGAATCAGCACTGTAATCCCCGTCCACGGCTGATCACGAGTACCAACAAGTCAACCAGTTTCACATCCAACCTGGGCGTCTCGATCGCAACCAGAAGTCATTCCCAATCCTCAGCATACCAATCGACACTCTGTGGTGTCACCTCACGAGACACAAGCTCAAATCACGAATTGCTCGATCAACTCCAATTCCTGCACCACCATAGGTGACATATGTAAAGTCTTCCGGGCTTAAAGCATCGATACGACATTAAACTGCTTAGGGGTGATAGTTCAAGCGAAATCATAATCCTTGCCAATGACTCTCAGCCAACTGCGCCTGCGCTATAATGTCGGCTCCTTACGGTCGAACAAGTACCTCCGAGCTCTTGTGATCAACGAACACCTCAAATCTGGTACCATAGAGATAGTGTCTCCAAATCTTTTTAACACAAATACAATAGCGGCCAACTCTAAATCATAGGTAGGATAGTTCTTCTTCTCATGTGTCCTCCAAGCGTATTAGGGACGCATAAGCAACTACCTTCCACGTCACTTGCGCAACACCTCCGAAGGCCCATCTTGGAAGCATCGCGATTATACAACGAGTTCCTTCGACCTGGCACTAACTTAGCGGAGACGTGGTGACCGCTACTCTTCAACTCTTGGAAGCTCTCTTCACCTTTGCATCCCACACAAAGGCTCTTCCACTTACGAGTCCAGGTGAGTCAGCGGAAGAGGCTAGCAGAGAACCTTTCAATAAACCTCCTGGTTAGTAACCGGCTACCCAGCTCCCCGATCTGGAGTCCTGAACTTTGGGCTCTCCCACGTTACCTTTTCATCGGCCTTGGTGGATCCCACGGCCTATCATAGTCACCGGAAATAATGTGACCGAAGCTCACCTCCGCACTTAGCGAGAACTCACACTTTGACAATTTGGCATCACGGCTTCTTTTCTTTGGCCTTCTAGCACTTTACTTTTTCCGAAGTGCTTCTGCGTGTTCTCACTCCGGACTTAGAGTACACGAAGAATATCATCAATAAACACAACCATAAAAGCGGTCCAAGTAGTTATGGAAGATCCGGTTCATGTACTCCATAAACACCCCTGGTGCGTTTGTGACGCCAAGCGGCATTACTGATGCTCGCCAATGCCCGTACCTTACGCAAATCTGACGCGGTCTTACCGGATATCTTCATCCTTCACCTTTATCACATTGATAACTTGGAGCCTCAAAGTCAATCTTGCCTAAAAACCTTGGCTCCCACCCGGTGATCCATCGAATCATCAATCCTCGGAAGGAGCAATACGTAACT